>JBBIGA010000132.1:5090405-5124780 GCA_037576975.1 Alestes dentex | reverse complement strand
TATACATATATGATTGTACTATACACTGTAGGTCTCCTTGAGTGCCTTGAAAGTAAATGCTCTCTTAGTATCATAAAATCAAATGCATTCTTAGTATAATAATCATTATTATCAATGTTTTCATTATCATCATTATCAGTGGTATTACTAGGAGTAGTACAAGTATTACTAAATAAAACATACTCCATTCCGTCACTCACCTGGACTGTTGTCCATCTCTGTGTCCGTGTCTCTCTGGGTTTTTGTGTGAAACCCGGTCGGTGTCCGGTTCTCAGTAGACTGGAAACAGGTGAGAGTGTCCCGACACGCCAGCATTCACACGAAAAATGAAACGAGCGAGGGGCACGAGACGAAGAGCCCTTCTTTCCTTTCAAAAACCAAAAGAAAAAAACGAAAAGAAGAAGAAGAAAAAGAGGAAGAAATAAAAACCCAACACCGTCCGTACGGCTCGGTCCAGGTGTTCTGTTCAGCTCGCGGTTACCTGTGCGCGCGCGCTCTGAGCATCTCCAAGACTGTCAGACTCGACCTCCTCACAACTGTCAAACTCGACCTCCTCACACACTTTCACACACACCCCTTCCACACCCACACACCCACACCAATCACGTTTTCAGGTGACTGCGAAATGTGACTGACTTGTTTTTGTATTTTTAAAGGGACCCACTTAAAAACACCCTCTGTCGTTTCACTGATAGCGGAGGATGTATTTCTCTATTTATTTATATAAATATACGTCTCGCGCTCGGCTCTTATTGGAAGGCGTGCGCTGCCAGTAAAGCCCACCGTGCATGTGCACGCTGCATGTGCCGGACACATCTCTGCCCTACTGACACACATTTTATGCAAAGCAGGGCGCGTGCAGAGAGCAGAGCGAGAGCAGAGGCAAAGGGAAGAGGGGAGGGGGAGGGCACGAGCACGTGGACTGTGGGCGGGGCTCACCGTGACTGCTGCGCGCGCGATTATTTAAAAAAAAAAAACAGAAAGCATGTAGAGTCATCTGAGGTAGGCGAGGAATATTTTCACATGTGCTCTGGTGTACTTTATATATTTACAACCAAGTGTGTTTTGACATTGCACTCAGATACATAGACTTTAATATGGAGTTGCAGCTATAACAACTTTCACTCTTCTTGGAAGGCTTTTCACAAGATTTTCTAGTATTTCTGTCGGAATTTGTGCTGTAGAGCATTTATGAGGTCAGGCACTAATGTTAGAGGAGAAGGCCTGGCTCACAATCCCCGTTCCAGTTCATCCCAAAGGTGCTAGATGGGCTTGAGGTCGGGGGTCCACACTGAACTCATCCAAAAATGTCTTTATGGACCCTGCTTTGTGCACTGGGGCACAGTCATGCTGGAATAGAAAAGGTTCTTCCCCAAAGTGGGTCCACAAAGTTGAAGCGTGGCGTTATCCAAAATGTCTTGCAATGCTGAATCATTAAGATTACCTTCATTGGAAGTAAGGGGCCTAGTAGCTCAAACTCTGAAAAACATATGTCCCAATACGTTTGTCCATATAGTGTATATCAGGAGACTCAATTCAAATTTAATCTTCCAGATAAAGCTGGGTTTTTTTTTTTTCATGTTCCATTTTCTTTCTGATGCTTTCTTGAACCGCTTTCCTGTTGTGCTCACTTTCAACCAACAGGGCTCCAAAACCGCACCTAACCATCTAGTTCCTCTGCTGGCAGGTGGTGGGTGATCTAAATAGAGAATCCAGTACGTAAAGAGTGTTTTAATACATTTGAATTGCTACTAAGATAAGTAAAATGCTTTTTCTAGGGTGGAGTGGTGAATAGTTGGAGCTCCTAGAGCTGAAAGCCCTCCTAATCTTAAAAGTGTTTTAAAACTGACTTGAGGAAGTTGCTGTTTTGAGGATAATTTGTAAAATTGGCACTTGCAGGACATGTTAGAGCTCTGAATGAAAAAGAGGAACAGATATACAGCTCATGTTCTTTGTTAAGGCTGTAAACTAGTGGTAGCTTCAGGGGAAAACCTCTAAACCACATTTAAACAGCAGTTTGCCTGACGGTGAGGGCAAACCACAGAGAACAACCTTTACATTGAAACTCAGAGCAACTGCGCCCTCTTGTGGATGGACCTTATACATGCGTCCACTCAGTCCCTGCATTGTAAGAGTTTTACAGTGTCACCAAACAATAACACATTTCGTAGACGTGCCTCTTAATTTAAGTCAACATTTTGAAGCGAGGGGCCAAGGTATTTTCCTTCTGCAGAATGTGAATAAAATTTCATATGAAAAATGGCTGCAGCAATGCTTCTAGAAATTACTATTAGAATATTTAAATTCTAATATTAAGATATTAAATGAAAGCGGCCTCTTTACTTTAGGTGCTGAACACAGCCCAGCACACAGTGTGAACAAATTTTTTCTCTGCATTAAACCTATTCACCGGATGAGGCAGTGGGCACTCGAACACACAACCTTCTGACTCCCTAACTGCTAGGCCACCAGCTCCCCCCACAAAACAGAACAGCTACTACAAGAAACTACACAAGTGTACGAAAATTACTATAGGAATAAAACGCGAAGGAGGTGAATACATGATAGGTTTTATATCAGCGTTATAGAAATATTTACGCTTTCTTTAATATAAGCGCAGTTTTGTCAGTGTTACATTATTATTTGCTACACTAATGCTGCCATTGTTTTTCACTATTGTTTATTGCCTATATTTTTCTTTCTTTATTTATTTTGTCTTTTATTGTTTCTCGTTGCACTGAACATGATAATGACACAAGAATGTCCCTCGGGATAAATGAAGTTCTTATCTGTTCTTATAATCTTCTTATCTACCTGTGCTTTCTTTGCTGTACGGGTTGTGAGGTGTGAAGCAGTTTCGCTGACGTTGCAATTCAGAGATTGGCCACATCGTAAGAAATGAACCAGTTAACGTATTACAGACAAGCTTTTAAAATTGTTTAGCTCCGGAATGGGCTAATTTATAAAACATCTCGACACAAACACGATATAGTGAAAATATTAAAGATGATTATAAATGTATTATATAGTAGGAATATTATATTTTCTTGTATAATATCGTTTTTACAGTGTGATTTTATATAGGTTGCTACTTCAAATCCGCTAGGGGCCGACAGAGCGTAAGAAATGATGTCCTGTGCAAAACCTCCAGCTTCAGTCACTGCAACAATAGTGCGTTGGTTGAGTAGAGGTACAAATGTAGGCAGTTTGGAAAAAAATAAAAGAAAACAAATAAAAACACAGTCGTCTGTAAAACAACCTGTTCTAATACAGAGAGAAAATGTGTAGAAGTTCATTTGAGAACCAGTCTATCCCAGAGGCCTGACATTCCAATCCAAATTTGGGATCATTGGGTTTATTTTTACGTCTTTCTGGATGAATGTCTTCATGCCATACTGCTGTGGGTCATGAGTCAATGCTACCTTTGGCCTCCTCATGAGATCTACAAAAATGTGAAGAACCCAAGTGAAAATGCTTTAGCTTTGTTTCTGTGCTGTTTTGAAAGTTGCCAGGGTTAATCAGGTGTGATAAAAACCGTGGAACTTTATTCAGCAGCTATGAACCTGTTTAACTGTGGGCAACTTATGCATTGAGGAGCATGTTATGGCAGGGCATAATTACAGAGTGTGTTTGGGAGCTGAGCAGGAGCTGCTGCCAACACACACACGGTAAAAACACCTTGTGCCTCAGGCTAGGTAGACAGCCATCAGTGTCTGTCATCTCCGTCTCCCTCCCCCTCCGTACACCGTCTTGCGCAGCTTTGTTCAAGGAGGGTTTTTTTGAGGCTAAACAGATGCCAACTTTGCTGACGGTGACGAGCAATTTAGCAAGTCCATACGAGGCTCAGCCTCACTGAAGCTTTGGATGTGTTTGGTGAGTCAGATGAGAGAGAGAAAAGTCAAGTTGGGAAACTGCTACTTTATTACAGGAATGGATTTAGGCTCTTTTTTAATTGGGCTGCCTGCCTTTTGTGATTTACAGCTTCTCAGACCTTTTGCAACCAGTATGTTCCTGTTCAGGTGCCTGCTAGCTAAAAATCGTTAGCCTGTTAGCTCCAACAAAGAGCTACTCTGATGGCAGTACACTTTATGAAGGTCTGCTCTTTGTGTAGCTTTGGGCAAGATTGGTCAACTGGCCTGTGATGATGCACTATATAGGCAAAAGCTTTGGGCTTATAATTGTTTTTCAGGATTTGGGCTAGACCCCCAACTTCCAGTGAAAGGCAGCTTTAATGTTTCATCATACCAAGACATTTTGGACAACGCCATGCTTGTAACGTTGACGTCGCAGTTTGGGTAAGAACTTTTTCTATTCCAGCATGACTGTGCCCCAGTGCACAAAGCAAGGTCCTTAAAGACACAAGTCTTGACTGGGCCGCACAGAGCCCTGACCTCAACCCTATCTATGATGAACTGGAACGGGGATTGAGAGCCAGGCCTTCTCCTCCAGCATCAGTGCCTGACCTCATAAATGCTCTACAGAATGAATGAGCACAAATTCCCACAGAAACACTCCAAAATGTGTAGAGCTTTCCCATGTTACATTACAATGCAAGGAGTTAATGGATTAAAAAAAACTTAATTCATTAAAATGCTAACAGAGAGATTCAGTGTGGTTTGATGTAAAATGGTGCATTATAGTGAAACTGAGTGACTGATGTTTTTCCGGGTGGGGGGGTGGGGGGGGTGGCAGGGGTCATATCTACAGTGCAAATATAGCCATTTCATTTACTATCCAAAATGACCAGTGAACCGTATGGATGGGTATCGAGAACCAGTACCAGCTCTGGACTGGTCAGTACTGAAATATCAGTCAAACAGTGCTGGACAAACAATGCTGCCATCAGTATTTATGCAGAGTAAATGCATTCAAATATAACTGGTATGGCTGATGCTAGATTGTATCAGTGGGAGTGATGTTTTGCACATCACCACCACATATTTGTAGTGATTGCTCATCCTTCATTATATGTTTAGGAAAATGAGTCCTGCATATACCCTTTTGGCATGAATGGATTAAAAAACATGCTTTAGACCAAAACCTTATTGCAAAACTATCATAAAACCATCCCTCAGGCATAATGCAGTGTATTCATAACCATTTCATATAATAACTTCCTATGATGTAATTTGTAGGAACCTTAAAACGCTTCGGATGTCTGGTTCCTGTTCACCACGGCTGTGAATAGTTTTGACTTGGCAGGTCTCTCTAGAATGGAGCTTTTCACATCAAACTACTCTGAATAACTTTAAAATTTGAAGTAGGCAGAAGGTAATCCACTTTAAAATATTCAGTGTAGTGTTGTAGGAAATGCTGAATAAAAGAATAAAAAACATTTTGTAGTTTTTGTGCTTTTATGTCTGCATTGACTCCTCAGAAACATGGATGTGTATTTTGTATCAAGGAGAAGTGTTGAAGTATTGCAGTGTTATATTTTTGCCAAATCGCCCACCCTTACTTTGAAAGGTAGTCTCTGAAAACATGGTCCTTTTTTCTCCGCACAAGGGGAGTTTTATATGCTGAGGAGGAGGAGGCATGGAAAAGGCGACCTTTCCTCTGGAGCTTGCAGATTTGCCGTAATTACAGAATCACTTCCACATGTGAAGCAGGCTGCTTTTCTCTCTCTCTCCCTCTCTTTCTTTCTTTCTCTCTCCCCCTCTACCCCCCTCCGATAGTGGCTTACTCTGTTCCCCCTGCCTTCTTCAGTTCACCCTCGCGCCTCAGCCCTGCTAGCAATTTTGAAAAGCCGCTGCTTTAACCAAGTCCAGCTTAATCAGAACATCCTGGTACTTTTGGCAGCGCCTTGGCTCTTGGTGATTCAATTAGGGCGCGCATGCGCCATACAGCTGGAGGGCTCGCACAAACAGAGGAACAACACACGAAAAGAAGAGAGAAAGAAGAAGGTCGTGTTTTTTCCAAAAGAGATTTAGCCGTGAGGGTGAGGCAGCTTCGTTGTACAGCAGGGAGAGGTGGAAAATGGGATGTAGGGAAAATAAGAGGGGGGAAAGTCAATGAGAGAAATGTGTTATGTGTGCTTTTTTTTCAGAAGTGAGTTCAGAGAAGGTTCATGGTGACATCATGGCTGGTGAGGAAAGTATAGACAGCAGAGCCATTCACCTTTCACTGGACGCATGTGTGAGGCACGGCTGTGTATTCATTTTCATGTGCTCATTGGCACTCTTGATGAGTTTGTGGACAGCTCTGTTTGGTCCTTGGAAACACCCTACTTAGTCCTTCTCATCCCCTTCCAGCACACACACACACACACACACACACACACACACACACACACACACCACACATATACACATATACACCAGTCCAGACTTTTTAGAGGCACACACATGTGTTGGCACGGGACGTGAAACGACATGTGGTTTTGTGAAATCGTGAATTGACATGAGCCCCTATGCATGGTCTGTACCACAACTAGCCCCTTTTTCTCCTACACCATTTCCCAAAACCCCCTCTGTGTTGTATTTTGCGGTGTATGTTTTTACTTCATGACAGTTGGAGTCTAAATGTGTGCATTTGGCCAGGTAGTATGAATGAGCTCCTTCATTTCTCAGGATGTACGTTTAACTTTGAAACTGAAAACTGCTATTTTGTGTGTGTGTGTGTGTGTGTGTGTGTGTGTATGTGTGTCAGAGTGAGGCTGTCCACGCGTGCCTGACTTGCTTCCTCTGCATGTCTCAATGCGGCACAAAACTTCACATGACATCAATCTGAACGCGAGGAAATAGTGATCTCATTACAGGCATCTTGCCCCTGATCAAAACCTGCCACAACCCCCCACTCCCCATACACACCCCCCCCCCAAAAAAAAAAATAAATCCAGTTTCTCCTCCCCCTTGCTTACACTATAACTTTGTTTTCCAGCCAGGCCCCTCTAGCACAAATGAATACACAGTGGAAATGTTTTTGTTTTTTCACATTTTAGCATGTACCCATTGCTAATTATCCAAGGGGAAAATTGACTCATGGCGCACGGATGAGATTGTGGGAAGAAAGCTATATAAATACGTTTGGGACAATAAGACAGAATGAGGGATGTCAGAGGGCATTATCAGGGGTCGATGTCAAATCCCAGAGCGGAAAATGACCTTGATGTAGTGAAGCCATTAGAGGGAGGAGAAAAAACACTAATGAAGGCAGAGTTAGACAAGAATGTAAAGAGAGACATGGTTGAAAAACATTGCAGGGAGAATTTGAATAGAGATACAGAGAATTTGACCACTAGGGATACACGGTGTATTGTTACCATAATACTTTAGCAGTACACTCTCATAAAAAGCGTTAAACTGATGCTGAAGTGATACCATCAGTATATGCTGCAGTTATGTTTTTCAGTTGCATTGACTTCTCTTGAGTCATTTCTTGACTACAGTTAAGTCATGAAAAGGTTCCCCTTTCCCCTTGGAAAGTGAATGTTGTGAACCTTTCAAACTCATTTAAGGTTTACCATTGGACCTTAAGAATATAGTTAAATGTTTGAGGCTACATTTAAGTTGTTTGATCCAAAATCTAGCTGTGTTGTACTTTTTTCTGACAGTATAATAATATTGCAGAAGGCTGCAATTTGGTAATGAGCCATCTGACCAACCACAGTGTTCCTTTGCTATATGCTATGAGGACCCAATCTAAGTTCCAGATAAGAATTTTTATGTTCTGTAAAAAACAAAGCTAAATAAATGTTAGTGTGATTAAAAATAATTTAAATGAAAGAGGTTGATGTGATACAAAATGTGTCCTTTCACTCCTCTGTCCACAGTTCATATTGTACAGACACACCAATCAGCCATAACATTAAAACCTCTTATCTAACATTGTGTAGGTCCCCTGCCTCCCAACAAAACAGCTCTGATCTGTTGTGGCATGGACTCCACAAGACCTCTGAGGATGTTCTGTGGTATCTGGAACCAAGGCGTCAGCAGTAGGTCCTTTAAGTACCGTAAGTTGAGAGATGAGGCCTCCATGGATCAGACTAGCTTGACCAGAACATCCCACAAATGCTCGATCAAATTGAGGTCTGGGGAATTTGGAGGCCAAGTGAACACCATGAACTCTTTGTCAGGCTTCTCAAAGCGTTGCCAACATTTTTTGCCATTAGTGAACACCATTGCCATGAGGGGCTGTACTTGGTCTGCAACAATGTTTAGGTAGGTGGTACTTGTCAAAGTAAGATAATTTTCCAAACGTTCACACTGCCTCCCCCAGCTTGCCTTTTTCCCATAGTGTATGATGCCATCCCTTCCCCAGGTAAGCAATACACACACATTTGACCATACACATGATGTAAAAGAAAATGTGATTAATTATACTAGACCACTTGTTGTCATTGTGTTCGGACCCCTTTCTACCATAGCCAGCAGTAACGGTTTTAGCAATTTGCACTAAAGTAGCTCTTCTGTGGAATTGGACCACATGGGTTAGTCTTCGCTTCACAAGCACTTCAGTTAGTCTTTGGTGCCCATGAATCTCTTGGCTGTTCAGCGGTTGTTCTAGCACCTCTTTTGGTTATAACCACTGCATACAGGTAACACCCCTCAAGCTCTGCCGTTTTGAGGATGCTCCGACGCCATCATCTCAATCTGGCTCTTGTTAAAGCTTCAAAGACCCTTCCTGCTTCCAACAGATCAACTCCAAGAACTGACTATAAACTTGCTGCCTAATACATCCCACCCGTTGACACACGCTATTGTAACCAGATAATCAATGTTATTCACTTCACCTGTCTGTGATTTTAATGTTGTGGTGGATCGGAACATGCAAATATTGTCTTTGAACTGTTTCTTAGTTGTTACAAAAGCCAGCACATTTACATATCAATTAGCTTATTGATAAGGTATGCTGTGAGCAAAGGAAACACTGAAACATGCATGGTGAGGCCCCAGGGTAATATTCCCTTTTTTTATTTTTTAAGAAAAAAACTGGAAAAATATGCACATAAATTTGTGGGTCTGTCAAGCTGAGTTTCTTGTTGAAAGACTCACACAAATCACCAACATTACAGAGTAATTAAGGGGTGGTACATTTTAATTGATATTTTTGACTGAATAATTGAGCTAACTGATCAATTATAACAACCATAACTGCAATACATACAGCAGTGCAATCACAGGCAGCTTTTGTGGACACCCAGACAGAGAGAATCCATTCTGCACTGAGGTTTGAGGTGGTGTGTGTGTGTGTGTGTGTGGGGGGGGGTGCTTAGAGATAGCAGTCTGATCTGTCTTCATTATCCTGCACTCTGCAGTCTCCCAGACACATGGATCATAAATCTCAGCCTCCAGCACACTCCACTGACTCCGAAACACAAACACTGCTAACCCCTGACCTTTCTACTGCTCTGCTGCTACTGACACTCACTCACACACACACTCATGCTCGCACCCACAATGTACACTTGCTCATACACATAAGGCCATTATATATATACACACACACACACACACATATATGTATATGTATGTGTGTGTGTGTGTGTGTGTGTGTGTGTTAAAGATATACAGTGAAGGATTTCAGATAATTAGGATTTTTTTAGCTGTAGAGGTAAAGGCCATGACACACACATCAGTGTCACTAAAATGATGTTACATTTTTGTTATTTTCAAGCATAGGATGCAGTCGAAATGCGTAAATTGTTATGTTAGTAAATGTCAACAGAATAAAGCGCTTTAAGGGACCCTCCCAACAGCGTTGTGTTGAAAATAGTGTACTTGCTGTGAAGTGTGGCTAAGTCGACCACTTCCTGTTGACTATGTTCTGAGACCTGATGCCAACGGGGCTGTGGTTGCCCTGTTGCTGCCAGTGCATTCAATTCACAATAACTGGGTCATTATGCAAAATATACAGAAATGTTTTTTAACCTTTTGAATCAATATGGAATGTATTACAATTATAATTTGGTTAGAGATAGCATGTATTCATACCCAAAAACAATCTTGATTCTGTAATTCTTCTCTAAAATGGATAACAGTAAGACATTTTGCACTGTTTGACTTAAAATAAATTTCCACCAATTTTCAATGTACGCTTAAATAAATGGCCACGGTCATTCAGAGCAATTTGATGTGAAATGTGACATTATAGAATAACTTGCAGAAAGTTATTACATTAATCAGTTATAAATGCAATTCCTGATGCCTGAACCAGTGTTCCATTGTTACCATAGTTCTGAGAGAATGTTACAAGGCAAATTAGTACCAACAGAAAACTTATCTTTCAGATTCTCCACAAGTCAATGCAATAAAGCTGTTATAAATGAAATGGCTACGCTAGTGTTGTAGACACCCGTCTCCCCCATCTTAACCATTGTAAAGGAGTCTTGAGTCTATACGTTTCTGTTCAGTTAATCTTCGTACTGCTCTGACACTGACTTTGTTCAGCTCAGAAATTCTTTCTATAATTCTTTCTATAATTATGGTACAAATACAAGAACTTACAATCAGTATCATGTAGTAAAATCCTTTTTGGCGATAGGGAGAAAAGCTTTACGTAGGTTCTTTAAAGGATAATCAAGATATGGTTCTGTGTGGCAAAA
Source organism: Alestes dentex (assembly GCA_037576975.1). Classification (NCBI taxonomy): domain Eukaryota; kingdom Metazoa; phylum Chordata; class Actinopteri; order Characiformes; family Alestidae; genus Alestes; species Alestes dentex. The sequence goes on along the minus strand of JBBIGA010000132.1, from coordinate 5,114,237 downwards.
TATAATTCTGATGAAGACATTAATATATTTACACTTGCCCAAAATGGGTCTCCAGTGTTTTTCTAATCACCACTTCCACTGGTTTGAGTGATCAAATAGCATTGTAATCAATTCAGGGTGACCTCAGCAATGTTGAGGAATTATCAGCATTCACAGATAGGATTGAATATCTGAGTATCCAAACTACCCACATTAAATCCTAAAGACAAACCCCAAAAACCATATTTGTGCCATTTTTCCCATGACAAACCTTGTGAGAAATGAAACAACCTTCAGCAAAATTTTCAACAATAAACCTTTTCCCATTAAACTAATGAATGACTTTATTTACCACTTAATTTTTGAATTATGAAGCAATGTAGAAGTGGTATGAGACTGGTTCTGTCTCTATGTATGGTACAATTAAGGGACCTCACTTAAAAAAAGTCTTACATAGAGCTGAGGTTGTCCTTTTTGGTGTCAGGGAAAAGAGTTTTATGCAGGTTCTTTAAAGAACGTTCAAGAAATGGTTCCGCGTTGCAAAATATGATTCGCGATATATATATATATACCAAAGGGGATTCTTCAAGAGTTCTTTAGTAAACACAGCTGTTGTATATAAAACCATGGCAGCTCAAAGAGCCATTTGAATGTTTAATTGATACTTTGAGTGCTTAAATTGTTCTTCACCTCAATTACTGAGGTCAGGTGTATCAGGTACATAGCCATGCAGTCACCACAGACAAAGATAGACAGTACAATGGGTCGTAATGAAGAGTTCATAGGATGCAACCTGTGAACATAGCTTCTTCCTTTACTGTGAAATTGAAACATTTAGGTGCAACAACATCTCAGCCACAAAAAGGTAGTGGAGTGATTCTGCCGAAAGTGTAGTGTGTATATATTGACTATACATTGTTGCATCCCTCACTACAGAGCTCCAAACTAGCTCTGGAAGCAACATCAGGACAAAAAGTGTGCATAAGGAGCCATATTAAATGTGACTCAGCAACTACACACACGTCTGTGATCACTATGTGAAATGTTGGAGTGAAGTAAAGTGAGGTCCATAAAGACACAATTTGATGAGTTTGGTGTGGAGGAACTACAGCCGCCTGCACAGAGCCTCAGCCAATTTGATCACCTTTGGGATGAATTGGAATGCGTTGAATGCGAGCCAGGCCTTCTCATCCAACATCACTGCCTGGCCTTATAAATGCTCTTTTGACTGAATGGGCACAAATTCCCACAGACATGTGGAAAACCTTCTCAGGAAAGTAAAGGCTGCAAGGAGGGGCATCTTGATATTAATGTCTATGCTTTTGGAACGTGATGTCCAACCAAACTGATATAGGTGTGATGGATGAGTGTCCATGTATATTTTGTTATATAGGGTATATGGACTGGGATGTATTGGATAATGTTCATGTTCATACTGTGGTGCTGTCGCATCTGTTGCGGCCCCCAGACTGTTTCTATTTAATTGGAGTTATAGTTTAGTTGGTTATTGTTCTCTCAAGTTCAGGTTTAGAAGCTTAATGCATGAGAAATGTTGCTTAAAAATAAAGTTTATTTTGCCTTGTCATTTACCACCAACGCTATGTATACTTTTAGTCAACATTGCTGCAGTACGTGGAATAGTAATTTAATTTGGGTGAAGGTTTGTGCCTATCTTGCATATCTGTTGTTTCAAAACTGCAAAACTGACAACTTTAGTGCAACTAGCGGATCTGTTTTGGAGATGAGGGGGAAACTTCAGGATATTTCTCACAGTAATACGCTTATTAACTGTGAAATAAAACAATGAAGAAAATATACAGAAGGAATGGAAAATTATGTTGGTAGAGCACACTGAAAGATTTTGCATTAGGCTAATTAGCTGCTATAAATTACAATTACAAATGTCCTATACAACAGATTGTTGGAATAAATTACAAGCACTTTAAACAATTTAAAAGTGATCTTAGCCAAAAAAGCATGGAAAGGTTTGTTAGATTCAGAGAGCCCATCAGAAAAACTTTGTTTGGTAAGTGGGTGAGAGGAAATGGTATGAGGAAGAATACAAAATATAGCTCTCAAATGATTTTCCAGCTTGCCTGGGTGGGGCACGAAATGAAGGAGTGAAATGCCCACCCTGCCTTAGCTACAGCCCTACTTGCTTTTGTGGTTTTAGTCACTGTATGACATATGTGTTCTCTACCAAAAAAATGGACAAAGCAACAAGATTTCGGTTTCAAGATGGCTGCAGCTACTGTTTTTAGCTAAATGACGCACCTCAGTCAATTTTTTAATAGGACCAGTATGTCATAGACAGTTAGAAACCACATAAACAAGTCAGTTTGAGGCAACACCTCAATAAGACTTAAAGTATATGATTTAGTCATGCAATTTCCTTTGGTTGCTCAAAGGTTTCATTACCTTGTTAGCTTTAGATTTGTAAGTCCAGTGCAAAACTAAAGAAGTAAACTTTGAACACCAAACATGTAGTTAGGTAAAGCAAAAACAGTGAATTAGATTTTTTTTTAAAAGCATTTGCTACTTATGCTGAATCTTGAAACATACTAAAGTCTGTTCATTTCAGAATGAGGCCCAGACTGGATAACATTCTGAAACCTGTTCATTTCAGAAAGAGACCCAAACTGGAACCCATTATGAACGCTGTTCATTTCAGAATGAGGCCCAGACATGCCCAATGAAACCTTTGAGTCCCCTCCTATGCTAAGAGGTGGCACAGTGAAAGGAGAACTAGTTAAGGTGTGTCACTGTAATGAGGTTTTGGGGTGTATTTTAACCAGAGCCATTTCAGATCTTCTGATGCAGGAACAGCCGAGGGCACACACCCACAACCACAAACAGCCCATCGCAGGGTGCTCTCCCTTTGCAAGTAAGATCTAGCACAATCTACACCCAGTTCAAATCTAACCCATATGGGCTCATACAGAAAGTGGCATACACAGACACACCCTCTCTACCACCTCTGAGGGGACTTCCTGTACTGTCAATTTTTCATTTCTATCACTACACTAAAATCTGAAACCTTGCAGACCTGCAGAGTTTCTTTACTGTTCTTTATTTCTGAATATATCTTGGGGGATTAATACCTGCTCACTACTGTGGGGGGTCCTTACCACTGATGAATGCAGTAATGCATTAAAAAATAATGCAGAAAAACAAGTGGACTACAGTAAAAGTACACTATAATGTGCACCTGTATGGTCAGTGGGACTGATAAACTGGAAAATAAGCGCAGAAGGTTCAGGGTACGTGGCTCATCAGTTTAGCAAACATGCCTACTTGCATTCTGCAACAGTGCCATGATAGCCTCTATAATGGGAGTTTCCAGTTTAGAGACGATATATTAAAAAAAACCCAGTTTAGAGACTATATATTAAAAAAAGCTGGACGGTGGCACAAATGTTTGAAGAACTTTTTGGGAGTCAGTGGGATTTTTTGCTAACTGGCAAATCTAGACGGAAGTCATATAGCTGAAGTTTCTGCTAGGAATCAGTCTTGTTGTAACCTTATATCTGTGGTGACTGTCCTCAAATTATCATAACGGTGGAGAGAATGTATGACTCAAATGATAGAAAGGTCTAGATAAGGATGATAACAAACTAAAAGCATAAGTTGGCGAGGTACATACTGGGCCATCAAGATACCTTACCTCATTTTGGCTCCTCTCTCTTCCTGCAAGAGAATAAAGTGTCTATTCTGTCCATTCTGTACTGAATAAAGACAAAATCACAGTATTCCTTATGATCTGATTTGCTGAATATTCCAGTGAAACAACTTTTAGGTCTCTCTATTGGCCCTTTGACCAGTACTGCACTGCACATTCCTAAATATTTATTAGCTGATAGATCAAGGCAAAGCTAGCAGTCAGTACTGGCTGAGCACTACAGGGATCCCAATGGTTGTGATATATTTACATAATTAAAGTTGGGTATTGTGATGAGAGGAAACCATAAATTCTGTCAAATCAGTGAGGCAGAGGGATGTAATGCTGCGGTACAGAATACTTCATAACAAGACAAATAAATTAAACTCTAGTTTTAGGCCGGAATGTCCCTTTTAGTATTAATTATGGTCTAATGACGAGCATCTAAGTTCAACCGTCAATGTACAATGTCACTTCAGAGTGATGTGAGAATGCTAGTGTATAAACCGTTTAACTGTCTGATGTAAAGTTGAACTTTTCTTACAAGCACTGGCTGTGTAATGCAAATACCGTAACATGTTTGTGTTTTGGTTACCGACAAAACACGAACATGAAGTAATATAGCTGTATGATTGAAATATTTTATCAGCCAAACAGCTGCCATAAGCAAAGGTTTGGATCCATCTGGTTAAATGACTAGGAGGGCGGTGCCTAGCATGTGCTTCTTCAGAGTTACGTGAAGCACCACCACATCTTTTCAGTCATCACTGGACTGCTCAACATGCTTAGAGGAGAACATTAATAGCTAACAGGTGCCAGTGTTGGCTAGTATTGCTCTGAGAGAGTCCTCAAGAGAGAGGAAGCCAATTGTGCATCTTTGGAAGTCTAGCCAAGGGTGGAAGAAATGACAAGTTGTTGATATTCTTTGTAAAAAATAAGTTAGGTGAAGTCAAGTAGGTGTTTACAGTCATTTCAACCATGTAGACAGTACACACTGAAATGAAGGAATGTTCCTCTAGGACCTTGGAGCAACACAAAGAACAAAAACACCACAAAACTATACAAGTGCAGGACAGGACTAAAGAGAGAGTGCAAAATGATATACATGATAATCAATGTATGATAACACACAGTGTAGTCAATAGGAACTGTAATGGCACTAGTGTGAGTGAATACAGTATTATAATATACTGTATTCTAGTCATTAAGTGTGCAAAATAAATATACATCCTTTACAGAGGCACATGTCCTATTTGCTGATTTTAACATATTGGGAAAATATAAGAGGTCATTATTATTAACTCTTATTATTATCATTCAATTTTACATGGCCATTTTTCAGGTTTTGGCCTCTTAAGTTAAACAGTTTTTGTTTCTTTGCCCTTAAGATACTGGTATGTAAATGACCTCAGTTTAGATTGGACTTGTATCTCATTCAGAAGGTGTAGGTTGAGCAGAGCAGGGCTAAATTGTTGTAGACTAACTAGGCATATATGGACTGCATGGACTGGCCCTTTAAAGTAAAACATATAAATAAAGTGCTGGAGCCCCTTATAGTCATGCGTGAACACACCCCAGCACAGCACACAGTCTGAACAACGTGAAATTCTTTCTCTGCATTTAACCCATTCACCAAGCGAAGCAGTGGTCAGGCAGTGACACAGCAACAATGGAGAGTTCCTTACTCAAGGGTTCTTTGGCAGTGCCACTAGCAGGCCTGGGATTCAAACCCATAACCTACTGAGAGCAGGAGCAACTCCCTAACCACCAGCCACCCCAACCAGAATTGCTGCAGTCACAATGCAGAGTACTAACCACTGGCCACCACAGGGACAGCTGGTGGTTTAGCGGCTAGGGAGTGGCCCCTGTGATCAGAAGGTTCTGGGTTTGAACCCCAGGACTGCTAGTGGCACCACTGTGTTGCTCGCTTTGCTGGCTGCCCACTGCTTCACTTGGAGAATGGGTTTAATGCAAAGAAGAATTTTGTGCTGTTCACACTGTGTGCTGTGGTGTGTTCACATATGACAAATGGACACTTCACACTTAAAAACTTGATTTAAAAAATTAACAATTTTAGTTATGCTTGTGCAAAATGTCAATATCCAAGCTATGACACCAGTGTTTCATTATGATACATTTTCTCCCCAGTATGTTTCCATTTTTTGTCCAGCACACACCAAACCAGGCACACTGGTTTCCTGTATAGGCTCTTGTTGCTGGTGTGCTTTGGTGGGACGCTGTGAATCGTGTGAAGTGTGTGTGTGTGTGTGTGTGTGTGTATGTGTGTGTTTGTGGGGTGGTCAGTCTGTTTCCAGCGCTTCTAAAAGAGTTCCTTATTGCCACGTTACAAAAAAAATCACTGCATTGTTCAGTTTTTGTCAGTTTCTCCAAGAGAGAGAGAAAAAGGGAGAACGAGGTGAAGAAAACGAGAGAGGGGGAGAATCAAAAACAGAAACCTTAGCCCCCCCCCCCCATTCCCTTCCCTCGAGGCTTTGTGTGTCTTGCAAAGACAAAAAAGAAAGAAAGAAAAAAGTGTGCTGTATATATTTGAAGGGTAGGGGTCACGTGACCCAGGCAGCGTAATTATTTCTAACTGAGAGACATGTGGAAAGAGGGAGGGAGGGAGGAACGAGGGAGGAGGGAGGGAGAGGAAAGAGAGAGAGAGAGACGAGCTGTTCTGCTGCTGCTCCTCTACAGCCAAAGGGACCGGAGTGAAGGAGAAGAGCCCGCTTCCTCTTCTCTCGGGCCGAGCTGGGAGAGGTCTCCGGCCAGAGAGAGAGAGACATAGAGACAACACTGAGAGAGAGAGAGTGGGTGAGTGCGTGTTTGGCTCTCGGGAAACTTTCCACACCAGGTCGTCGTTTGTTTTCCCTCCTTCTTTCGTTCTCTCTTCTTTCACTCCTTGTCGTCTTTGTGCTCGGAGAGCTTTCTCTCTCTATCTCTCTCTTTTCTCTTTGACAACTTGACAGCCTTATTTGAAGACAGAGGTTGATCACACTTTACGCACTGAGACTTTCCACCCTTTGATTCTGCTCTGTGCGTGCGTGTGTGTGTGTGTTTACTAGTCATGTCTCCTGTCCACTTTCTACGTCTGGTAGCAAAGGCAACACACTGCATTACTCCACATGCATGCCCAGCTCCAGCAGAGTGGTGGTTGTGCGAGAGGGTCCCGCTGAGTGTCTGCGTTGCTCTGTGGAGTGTTGTGTCTGTTCCGAGGTGTTGTTTTGCTTGTTTTTGCCCGTGGTTGGGCTGTAAATCTCACCATAGTTAAGCCTGTCAGTCTGGGGCAGGACGACGTTGTAGAGCTTCAGCCAGGTGAGCAGGTTCCTCTGCATCAGAGCCACATTGCACAACTTCTGTGGAACCCTGCGCTCAGACTGGGTGGAGAGCACTGACACCAGGACTTTGAGACCACTGGACCTGCACAGGTATGAGGCTCTGGAGGTCTGCTGAGGGCTCAAATGGCAGTGTGTAGTGGTGGCTGGAGCAGGGCTGAATTTTCCAAACTCTGTGTCTCCACCGTGTGTATTTGTGTTGTTATTTGTGTTTTGTTTTGTTTCCATCATTTGAAGTCACCAGCTGACCCTTCCATTATGGGACAGTTTCAGTTTTATGAGTAATGGACCAATAGAAATACTCCAAAATTGCTTTATTTGGGGAGGTGGGGTGTGTTTGTTCAAAAATGTTTTATTCTTCTCTTGAAAGGTTATTCAAGATTACCACCATGACTTAACGTAGCCACCAGATCCTCTCTCAGGTTAAAAAAGGGTGCTTTGGAGCCATGCCATTAAAGAACCTTTCAGTTTCATGAATGAGATCAACTTTTTTAAAAATCAGAAACAACATTCAAAAGGTTTTTCTCAGTGAAAGTGTCTTAAAGCTGTGCGTCCCAGTCGAGAACCTTCAGGAACCTTTATTTTGAAGAGCAAAAAAGTGTTAGTTGATTAAAGACAGTGCATTGAGGTGTGAGCGGCAGTAAAAGGGGTCTGGGTGCTGAACGACTAGAGCAGACCACCATAAAGAGAATTGGTAACTGAATATGAATGCCTGAAAAGTTAATTATGTTCCTGTGTTCGTCTCACTGGTCATAAATAACAACATTGGAAAACAAACCATTGCATCTCTAAAATGGGAATGTTTCAAGAAAGTAAAAAAAAAAAAAAAAACTTATGATGGAAGTCAATGTAAAATTATTTTCCTTGTCATTTTAGGGTATTTCTATTGGTCCAAACATTATCGCATTTTCAAAAAATGTGAAGAACAGCTGGTGTTTACTACTTATGGAAAACAAACAAACAAACAGACAGAAAATACTAAAGATTTATGTGCAAAGTAGCACCAATTGAGAAGGCTCAATGAAGTACATTCAAAGTTTTACTTAAATGCATGTAACTATTTGCTGCCCACGCTTGGTTGTGCCCTGTAGGGGGTTGGAAAAACTCTGGAATGATGCGTAGGTGCAAATATTCTCACCATCTTGCTGCTTATTTTTGTTTTTATTCCTATTTTCCCATGTCATTCCTAAAAAAGCGGTGCAGGGAAGGGACTCCCGGAACAACAGGAGCTACAGTGATAAATGTCTTTCGGTGACCCGTGTAATGATTCCAGCTGGTTTGTTATGATCTCTTAAGGCTTTTCCAGCATAAATGTCTTAACCTCTGCACCTCTAGTAGATTATTTATTCCACCTCTGAATTATGAGGAGGAAAGAGGAAGATGAGAGGAAATTTGTATAAATACTTTTTTTTGCACTAGGCTATTTCAACAAAGTGAAAAGCTTTGAGTTTTAAATCTAGTGATGGATTTGCCCCATTAAGTGCTTCTTAACGTTCATACACTAATGTACTGAATGTTAGTGGTTAGTGCGGCCTCTTATCCACAGTATTCCACGTTTATTTTTAAAGTCTGACGGAATGCTAGTTAACACATCCAGCAACAATCTGGGCGAAGGAGGAGCCTGAGAGACAAACACATTGCAAACAACAGAGCCAGCATTTCAGCCCCACAGTCATAAAAACTCACACACACACACACACACAGTGAGGTCTTAACTTTAATGGAATGCCCCTTTTTTTCTTTTCAGAGTTGTTTACATCTCTCAGATCAGCTACGAGTTTACAAGAGCAGGGACAAAGGGCTTGTCACAAAGAGCAACAAGCTATTGTCAAACCAGATATTCACGTTCCACTGTGATGTGGACCTCAAGCAGTTAAGACGCGGCTTCTCTTCACTGCTTTGTGGAACAGCATAAATTCCTCAAGTGATTGCGAATAAACAGATTCAATATAGCATCATCAATTGCATCCAACCCCTCAAGCCAGAAATGACTAATACTCCTAATATACTCTCCATATGGTGTATATATTTATATATCCTGGTGCGACACAGCGATCAGCCACAACATTAAAACCTCTGATATGTGAAGTGAATAAAATTGATTATCTGGTTACAATGACACTTGTCAATGGGTTGGATGTTTAAGACAGTAAGTAAGCAACTGGAAAAATGGAGAAGCGTAAAGATCTGAGTGACTTTTACAAGGGCCAAATTGCGATGGCTAGATGACGTGATCAGAACGTCTTTGAAACAGAAGGTTGTGTGAGATGTCTCTGATTTGTAGCTCTTAGTACCTACTCTACCAAAAGTGGTTCAAGGAAGGACAACTGGTGAGCCGGTGACAAGGTCATGGGCGCCCAAGGCTCATTAGTGTTAGTGGGGGGTGAAGGTTAGCCCATCTGGTCTAAACCCACTAAGGTGCTGTTAATGCTTGCTATGACTGAATTGTGTCAGAACACACACTGCATTACAGTTTATTGTGTGTGGTACTGCCTAGCAGCAGACTGGTCGGAGTGCCCATGCTGACGCCTGTCCACTGCTGAAACAGCCTGCAGTGGGTATGTGAACATTGGAACTGGACAGTGTAGAAATGGTAGAAGGCGGCCTGGTCTTATGAATCACATTTTTTACTTCACGGGGAAGAAATGTCACCAAGTTGAACTATTGGAAGAAGGCAGTGTGATGCTCTGGGCAGTGTTCTGCTTGGAAACCCTGGGTCCTGCATTTATGTGGATGTTACTTTGAAATGTGCCCCCTACCAAAACTTTGTAGCAGGACATGGATTTTAATTATATTATTAACATTTATAGTATTATAACTTTATTCATTACACATTTTAAAAGTAACTTTCTAATAATAATGGAATTATTTTCAGCACGATTTACCATTTCACCTAAAACTCCTCACATTTTATTTTGTACTAACCAAACTATGGAATGGAAAGCTTTTTAATGGTGAGGGTAGGAATCTAGTCATTACAAAACCCAGCTAACAATGTTTGATATTTAGAGCTGTCCTTAACCACACAGTATAACTACACCCAGCGGACACCCACACATAACAAACAACAACAATGGGTTCTACAAGTAATGCCATAGAAGAATCACTTGATTCTCTAAAGAACCTTCCAACAGATGGTCTTTAGAGAACTCTTTTTGTAAGTGAACTGAGTGTGAGAAGCATTTTTAAAGTTTACAGAATGTTCACATATTGGAAATGTTCTACTAACAGTGTTTTAAGAGAACAAAAAGTGATCTTGAGGCAGCTAATTTCTTCAAAATGACTGTGAATAGATTATTGCTGTAAAATTTTGTATATTGCTGTATATTTTGTAACTCCTTTAAGGGCCCTTATTACGGGAAACCAAATTTTTAGTTCAGTTTATTTTAATGTAGTACATAATATTGTTAAAGCTTTAAAAAAACACCATTCACTTCCCATTTTGTAAATGCAAAAATCAGCCTGTTTTGAATTCACTGTTTATTTGTGATGTCACAAAAACCAACATATTTACATATATCCTTTTTGTCCTACAGCAGTTTATCCCCACACATTCACAATAACTTTAGAAAGACTGTTTCAACTGCACATTACAGGACAGCCAGTTAGAAATGTGTCTTAAAGGCACAGTAGCCAAAACAGCCTGGGATAAAGAGAAGTTGGAAAATGGTCATGTAGAAAGGAATTATGCCTATTGTTTGGGACATAAAACCACATAAATGTCATAAGTAGGCCTCAGGGAAAAACAAAATACAAGAAAAATGCATTGTTGTCCCTCCCTGAAACAATAAATTTTAAGTGAATAATCTCAAACACCTTTTAGTCTCTAGGTTGCACAAGATTGCGTGTGCTATTTGTGTTTAGCAAAATAATAAAAAAGATTAATACCAGAAGGGTATTTATGTTGTGCTTGACCAAGTGGCATAGTGTGGGAGAAGCTGTTTTTGGGCCTGTGTAGAGTGGACTGCACCAGGTCCAGTGTGTTTGAGAAGGTATTTTTATGGTGAGACCACCCCACTGCTGGAGCACCTAGTTCTGAGCTGCTCTTGGTAGTTTGGCAGTGTAGAGTCTCCTCCGTCTGTCAGGAATTCAGGGGCCAGTTGAGCACAAGTGGCAGGGAGGGGCCGCACAGGTGATTGGGGGGTTTTGGGGGGGGTTGCTGCTTCTACTCTGTAATTATGAAGGAAGCCATAAGATCACTATTTCCCTTGTATATTTTTGCAGGTGTGTAAGGATGTGTGCCTCGGACCCTGTGTATATAAGGCTTTATGTGTCAAACCGTGTGTGTGTGTGTGTGTGCGCGCGCGTGTGTGTTCATGCATAAAAGTTGAACATCTGCTCTTAGAACACCTTTGCAATTACATATATATGTGTGTGTGTGTGTGTGTGTGTGTGTGTGTGTGTGTGTTTAGACTCAGGAGTGTGAATGCTCCTCTGTGGCAGAACTACTGTAATGAGAGCCATCTATTAGCCTCCGATGGCCTGATTAAATAAACCGTGTTCTTCTGAAACGGCCGGCCCGGCTCAGCAGCCGTCTCATTTGTTTTTCTAAATCTGATTTCTTGTCTGATTACTCTACGTAACGAACCATAGCCGCAATCAGAGTGGCCATCGCACAGGGATCCTGTTCATCAAGCAGCCGCTGTCGCCTGATATATATATATGGAGAAATAACACAGGCTCAAATAAACTTTCTTCTGCTAGATTTCATTCATCTTTCAAGTGGCAGGTGAGAAATCAGATTTGCGCAATTTGCTGCTCATTCTGAATAAAGTCAGTCTGCCAAGACAGGTTTGCTTCTTTGCTTCCTTCTTCTCACTGGAGATTCTAATATGGCTAGCAAGTGCATACTGTCGGTGGTGAGTAAATACTTGAGTAAAAGTTCTCTGTTTATATTTCTACTTGAGGATCTCTGCTTAATTATCTGAGCCCACAAATATCTGATCTCTTCTTGTGTTTAAACCCAACCCAGTGTTGTAAAATAAAGACACTAAATTAGCTTAACACTAACATAAAACCGAAACCCTGTATATAAGTTAGTAATGTGGTCTAAACAGGATAATAAAAGCATATTCCAGCATATTGCCAGATTTTTCCAGATGGTTGGTGTGATTTGCTATGGTAGGTTTTTATACAGCTAACCTCAACTAGCATTCGGTAGGAAAGGGAGAATAACTCTTTACTGTAATCTTGAATACAGTTTTCATATTTCACACTTTCCAGCCTAATGTTTGGCATAGTCATCAGGGGGCGGGAACATGGGTCAACTGATTTGCACATTGGGGTGTGGCTTCTCACTCTAGTACTAATCTAAGTCATGTGTGTCTATACCAGTGTTGAACCAGAGGGGCCGCTGCAAATAATGTTATTTGGACAGCTTGAAAAAAGTCTTAACATTTCAGTTTAATGAATAAAATACTCTATGATGAATGGAGTTTAAATCTAGATGAACTTTCCTAATTTTTGAAAAACTGTTGCCATTCAGAAAGTCTTAGGGTATTACAGATTAACTCAGTTTTTTCGTATTGCTGTTACATCTGACAAGCTACCAAATGGACAGGAGGCCTACTGGAGCAGACAGAAGGTCAGTATCTTTGTGTTTAAGGCTACTTACAGCAGGGCAACGGCGCTGAAAGAACACAGTTAGATGCTGACTCCTGCTGATTACTGCCAAACAGACAAAAGGCCTTAAAATCTGTGTAGAAGAACAGTCTTGTTCCTGAAAGAAAGCTGAATGTATGGTAATTAACATCTGGGTTTTGGATTTTGAGAGGTATATTCATGCTGGCAAATGTTGGCATGTACATTTATGCATGTACGTTTATGTTTACGGCATTTAGCAGATGCTCTTATCCACAGCGACATACATCAGTGCGTAAATACATCAGTGTGTACATTGTGTCTTCTGTGTAGTAAATGAACAAAAATACCTCCTACACAGAACCTCTAAGAATAATAATTAAAAAAAAAACACAGTTTAGTTGAAGTTGCTAAACTATGACAGGACTGTGGGTAGGGTTCTCTGAAATGTGCACTGTGATTGGTCTACTCCGAATGTAAAGTAATTAAATAAAAGTGAGAGTTTTTCTTTAAAACGAAGTGGAAAATAACAGGAAATACTTCAGTAAAGTACCAAAATACAGTAACAGAACTCATGCTTTATTACTGTCCACCATCATTTATTACTGTCCACCTTTAGTATACAAAAGCTTGGGCACCCTTGTCAAATGACGTTTTGTTGATTTTAAGTGTAAATAAGACCACCTCAATTTAAATACAAGGGACATTAAAAAAAAGTTTCCGCACCTTTATATTTTCGCTGGAAAGGTGAAGGCTGGAAGAGTAGTAATTAGGCGTGTCTGAGAGTGTCATGAGCTGCTGGGAAAATTGCATTGCAAAAGAAGGTGAAAAGTGTAGAAAAGTGATGTAATTGGTTTTTGAAATGTTTAATAAATATGTTGAATGTCCCTCGTACACAAATACCGTTGTTTGCCACAAATTTTGGGGAAAAACGTAAATGTGGCCTAAGCAAAATTATGGATAAAAGCACAAGTCCAGTTTATTTGACAGAATGCCTCAGCAAGGTGTAATGATTTAGAGATGCAGTTTACACAATGCTAAGTGGTTTACATAAGCTTCCATTACTTGTTAGCTAGCCGGTGCACAAGTAAAGAAGCAAACTTCTGACACCAAACGTGTCTTGGCAGATTGACTACATTTGGGGTAAGGCGAAGATTGGTTTACTTTTTCTTAAGAGTATTTTTTTATCCATCCTGTTTTGTTTTCTCTCTCCTCTCTTCTCTGCTCTCTCCACTGAAGCTGAAGATCACATCATGGAACAGAGCGGTCATGGGTCCACTGGTGCCACCAAGTGTTTTACCCTTCCTTTCTCTCTCCCGAGCTTTTTCTAGTCTCTATTATAAGTGCTGCCATTAAAGGGGAGCACATCGACCTCTCCTGTTGTGTCTTAACTATTTATTTTGTTTGCGAAAGCTTTGATTGACAGCAGCATTTAAGGACAGGTTGTACAGCAGTGACAAAGCCCATCCCACTCTATGCCAGCGAAAAGTGATACATTGTGCAAAGTGCTTGTTATGACACTGTCATTGGCAGGCACGAGAGACGGACAGAAATAGAAGCTCTCACACAAGCGTGTGATTACAGGACTATTTATTTGATTCTTCAGCTACTTGGAATTATCACTTCAGGACAAACCATTCTTAAGTGACGGGTGATGAATGGAGCTGGTTTGTTTGTAGCTCCAGAGTCGGGTTTACGGGACGCTTGGGCATGAAGAATGTTTGCTGGGTGCCAGGAGCAACCCGGTGTCAGCTTGGTTTTAATTGATGGAAGCCGCTCGCCCACCAGCGGCTGAGAAATTCAGCTGTGTCAGTTTTATCTACTAGTAAAAAGGTTTATGATGGCCTTCTCAAAGAGACGGCAGGCGAGTGACAACGAAGGGCTTTGTTTAATTCTCAGGATGACCAGTGAGGCAGTTTAAAGCTGGTTTATTAATGCGGCCCAGACGGAGCAAGAAGTACAGGTGAACAGTGGGGGGACAACAAAGAAAGGCAGACAGACGATAAGAAAAAAAGACTAAGAAAGAATGACAGACAGACAGTAAAAATGAAATACACTGGTAACAGAGAGGGCTCTGTGTATTATGCAAAACAAGCTCTTTCACAATGGTGCTACAGTCATTTCCACATTTTTTGGCATTTATGGGAAAGTACATAAAGAAAAACAGGGTGACTGTCGAGAACCTGTACTAAATTGGCACTGGTTCCAGACTGGTCAGTACTGAAATATGGATAAGCTGTGGGACAAACAGTGCTGTTGTCAGTGTTAATGCATTGTAACATAGTTGGCATTTTCAAATAGTTGATACTAGACTGGATCAGTGGGAGGGACAGAAGCAACACTCTGCACGTCACCACCACACATTTGTTGACCAGGAATTTGTAGCGATTGCTCCTCTGTTGTTATACAAAAGATAAACTCAAAATAAAACAATTTAGCTGATCAAAAAGTAAAAAAAATTACTGTTCATATGAATTCAAATCATGTAGAGCAGTATCAATAAGTGTTGGTATCCGTATCGGTAAAATCTGAACTATACCATGCCTATTGGTTAATTACCTCTCAAACTGAAAACATGAGATAAGACAAAGAGAAATCAAAATAAGTATTGAGGAGAATTGGGAAATAATGGACAAGGTTAGTAAATACACAAAAATGCGATGACCACAAAATCTGACAGGCAGACAGTGGTAAAGAGAGACACGGTAATAAAGAAATACCCTAAGAAAGAATAAGGGATCTCAAGAACAATAAGAAAGTAGAGAAAGACAGAAATAAAGAAAAAGACAGACATAGACATGTGGGGAAAAAGACGAACAGACAGGAAAGAAGAAAGATTAGAAGTACTATTAACATGATTAGAGACAAAAAGACAGATGGATGATGATAAAAAAAAAAAGCATTGAGGCAGACAGAAAGAAAGAGACAGAAAGTAAGAAAAAAAAAAATAAAAATGGTAATGAAAGAAAAAAACAGTAACTTGGTGTGTGTCAGTGTTAATGATGTGTGGCCTGTGCTCTTCATGCTCAGACTTTAGGTGTGTTTGTGCATGTGTGTGTGTGTGTGTGTGTGTGTGTGTGTGTGTGTGTGTGTTTGTGTGTGTGTGTGTGTGTGTGTGTGTGTTGACCCACCTCGTGACCGCTCAAACCTCACCTAGCCTCAAGGCGTCCCTGCACCAAACCAAATGTTCAACAGAACATTTTGCATTCAAGCATCTTTGTTCAATTGGATCCAGATTCATTTTTACGGGAGTTTATAACACAAAACGCCACTGTGATTTCACCACCATCTTATTTTAACATCTCCCTGGCAAAACAAGGAGACAAACTATTTTACCAACAAGAGTTCCAAAACGCAACTCCAGCTTTTACATGGGATATAAATTCTTTTTGTTCCGTTCCGGAACGGCAACCATACACAATTCATCAATGGCTTATATAATGCTCCTGTTAAAGGGCACATTGTTGTGTAACCTCTTTTGTGATGTCACGACCATGAACCCTTTTACCTGTGTGTGCCGATTCAGCTCACGACACCGTGGCAACCCATTACACGTTGAAGTGATAAAGGGTTGTCACTGCTGATAGTCTTTAGCACAGTTATAATGGGACATAAAAATGGAGCTGTTCCTGGCTTATGGAAAGCAAATGTATCATTGCAACCTGCCAAAGACTCCAGACACCCGGAAAGAGTGGTTTCCAGTGTCTCTAGGGGAGTGTTTGGGGGTATAGTCAAAACTGAAAACATTTACATATATCAGTTTTAAAGGCACAATAATGAAACTAGCCTGTTTAATTCGAAAGCTGTCTAGGCATGGGTTTCATGCGGTCTGAATCACCGTGCCGATCTTGTGCAATAAGGATGTGAGGCATGTGTGTGCACAGGGAGCAGGAGTAGGCAAGTTTTACTCAGGAGCGTTAGAGCAGAAAGCAGAGTCTGCCAGAGGTGCCTTACACTGCAGTTACCAAAACCGTTGACTCGAGATTTTTACTCCAAATATGTGAAAGTTATGACTGCTTTCTTTTTCTTTCTTTCTATCTTTCTTTTCTTTCCTTTCTTTCCTTCCCCCTTCTTTCTGTGGAACAAATGCATCACTACTGCATTGAGGCAAAATTTTTGCTCCCTGCAAAACATCCTTTTTTGGAATGGAACAGCTGTGGTTTTGCAAAATAAATGAGCTTGGGTTCTTTCTCAGAAGCCTAAAACGCCTCACCCGTCCCGGGTTTGATCTGAGACCGCACATCCCGTGAGTGGCCCCCCCCCACCCCCAACAACCCGCCCTTTTCCAAATCTTCAGGCTGCGGTCAGGCACCTCTGAAAGCCAGGGTGTCTTACAGGAATGACAGGCGATGGAAAGCAAATATGGAAATTTGAAGTAGGGTTAAGGCATAGATTTAAGACTATAGGGTGGAAATATTCAGAGGGAGAGAGCGAGGCAGGAAATGAACCCAAACCGCCGTACCATCCCAAATCCGTCACAGCACCAGGGCAAGAATGGCTGGCAGTCGGAGCCAAAGAAAGAGTGTATGTGTGTGTGTGTGGGAGAGAGAGAGCGAAAAAACTCTCGCCCTCGGCTCTTTCTCTAATTTCCTCTCATGACGCCTCGCCCCGCTTCTTCGTCCTTTTCTTCTTGTCTCTTTTTTTGTTTGCTTTTCACTGTGGCACATTCGACGGTGGCCGATTGTGTGACGGCTCAACAGTTAAGACTCAAGTGGTTGTTTTTGCCTCGGGAGAATGCGAGAGTAGCGACACCTGATCCCCGCAAGGTACTTTTCTGTCTTGAAAGAAAGGGATACTCTACTCCTGGGATATTCTACCCCAAACACGACCCTCTCACCCTTTCGCTGTGGCAGCCTTCGGCGCCTCAGGAGAGGGTGCGTCATCGGGTCCATCAATCAAGTGCCCTTGACGTTACTGTAGACTGGTGGTTCCCAGCCCTGGTGCAGAGTACCCCTTTCTTACTCATTTTAACGTTCTTCGATGTTCTTACACATTGGTTAGCAATTCTTGTCCTACTTTCATCCAGCCCAGCATGTCTTTGTGACCTGGATCTGATTCGTTTGGCAGAGAATTCTTGAAACTGTTGATTCAGAATCAGAATCAGAAAACTTTATCCCGGAGGAAATTGTTCTCAGGACTGAAGAACCATTGCTTTAACTCACCTGATCATTTGGTTGACTAAAGTGGGGAAAACATGCAGGATACTTCAGGTATTGTGCTTTAGATGCAAAAGGCATCCCAACCTGGTATCTCCCATCAGCTACCCCACCTTTCTGTCTCTCTCTCACTCACTCATTCTGGGGCTAATAGGCCTCAGCATGCTCTGCTAATGATCTGTTGAAAAAGTTTGTTCTGTGTAGGATAAAGAAAGGCCAGAGTCAGTGGTGAAAGCAGAGGTTGGCGGAAAGTCCCAGCCTGGGTTCCTAATCCCGTGCAAACACTGGGCCTGCGGTGGGCTGCCTGCTGTGTGCCCCCCAAGCCCACCAGAGCTGCCAGAGAGGGGGAAAGAGCCTTAGTGTATGTGTGTATGTGTGTGTGTGTCTTGGAGTCAGCCAGGATACAGCAGTAATGAGAGACCATATGTGAATGTACTTATGGGTGTATGCGGTATGGTATGTATATGTATGAGTGTGAGCGTGTGTGCCCCCGGGGCCCAGGGGGCTGTGCCAGAGACTGAGCTGAGGGTGTGTGTGTGTGTGTGTGTGTGTGTGTGTGTATGTGTGTTTGTGTGTGTTGGATGGGTGGAATGAGCTCACTTGGTGAAGCCTGCGCCCCATAAACCCAGCACAGCCCGCGTAAAAGCTGCTCGGCCGATGTGACTCATTAAAATGCGCCGGCGCCAAGTCTTTTATTAATTCATTATTGTGTTTGGGGAAAAATCTAGAAACAAGTATCCATTTTCAATCAGTTCCCCTTTAAACGGCCCGCTCGTGACTCCGTTTGGTTTCTCCTCTTTTCTCCCTCTTTTCCACTCTTTATCTCGGCATCTTGTCTGCCCTTTTTCTCTTATAAGGATTCTGGGATGCAATCTGCACTCTGCCCCTCTGTATCTCTGTCTCTCTCTCTCTCTCTCTCATACACACTATTGTTTTTGTCTTGCTCTTACCCCCTGGAAATGTGGAAAGTCAGGACTTCAGCTATCTGGAAGGCTCAGTTGATGTGGGGGATGGGGCAGTAGTAGGTTGCCAAAAAGTCAAAATTACACACATTTCCACTCACCTCAAATTCAGTCTATGCGCCAAGACATATTTGGTGTGTGAAGTTGCTACTGGAGCAGCAGTACTGTGCAAAAGCCTTGGGCACCTGCAAAAATAATATTTATTTGATGTTTTTTAATCACTTTATTATTACTAAATACTATTACAGAAAACAAAAAAAACACAAAACAAAACATACAATAAATATTGATTTTACAGCATATTAATGCCTTTGTGGAAGCCCAGTATGACTTGTAGTTTCTATCAGAAACCTGGTTGGACTCAATTAGTCATTCATTAAATTAAATCAGGAGCTACTGATAGAGTTCCATAAATCCAAACAAGGGCTGGAGGAACCGAGGAGAAATCTGGAACCGAACATGTGTTCTCCTCACCAGCTCACAAAATTAAACCTTTTTTTAAAACAAAACAAAGCTTGAAACTTTTTACAGCTTTCTTGTTTGTTTACATTTATTCTGAGGTTAATTATCATACGCTGAGAAAATGACAATTTGCACTTTTGCACAGTACTGTATAAGGCTAGGGTTCACCAGTATTGGAATGTTTTATTATTTAATCTTACAATATGCAAATCTGCTTATTACTGGAGCTTAATGTTCATGAAATATTGTCAGACATGGAGCTACGTCTTCATCACCGTCTTTACCTCTATTCCCAAAGCAGACAGCAGTTTTCAGAAGTCTGACAACGTCTGTGTTCGATTTGAGGCAGGCATTTCCTGGACTTGCCTGAGATGTGAGGAAAACACAATTATGGCATTGTCTGTTTGTAATGACTCCGTAATGGCTGTGGATTCGGCCTCGGGACGGCTTTCTTCTCCTCGTATTTGGAACCGCTCGAGAGTGTTTGTTCTGGTACAGCGGCCTGAGTCTCTGAGGCACCTGTGTGAACTTCAGCCCATGTGTGCTTTCTTTGAGCGCTGACTTCCAAATGATATCTGTTACATATGGAACAGTTCTATGGGGTCACGGGCGGCGTTGTATAAGCAAAGAGGGAGAGAGAGAGAGAGAGAGAGAGAGAGGAGGCAGTGTGGGGGTGGGGGTTAGGGGGGCTTGTGGGCAGAGAAAAAGGGGGTGAGGGCACGGTCTTTGCTGGAAAAAAATTGGGGAGCCCTTTAGATCACTCAGTGGATGGAAAACAGACCCAGAATGAGAGAGAGAGAGAGAGAGAGAGGGAGAGAGGTGGGTGACGAAGAGAACAACTGTGTAAGTAATCTGTACTTATCTGTATTTTTCCACAAATTGGTTCAAACAAATGAAACATAATTAAATAATAAATAAATAATTAAAAAGCTTTAAATCTAAAAAAAATTGACAAAATCTGCTTAATATTTTCAAACTATATTTGGAGTGAAGAAAAGTTGGTTGTTAAAAGTGGTAGTTAAGTGAGATGGTAGAGAGATGGTTGAGTGAGAGAGAGAGAGAGAGAGAGAGAGAAGGAGAGAGAGAGATGGCAGGGCCCTGTGGCTGTCTGGCTGGGGGCGGGTTCCTCTCCTTCCTGAGACGTGGCCACCCGAGCCTGCCCGAGCCGGGGGATGCACATGTGGAACAGTTTACTGTAATGGAACTCTAAATTAGTGGTGGTTTGAAGCTGCCTGCAGCAGTAGGCTGTAATTAACTGGCTCTGTTGAAAGAGAAAGAGCCAGAAAGACATGCAGAGAGGGTATATATGTGTGTGTATGTGTGCCTGCTTTCAGGAGACGTATATAGAGCCATGAGAAGAAAGAACTCAAGCAGTGAGAGAAAAGTCTGAAATTTATAACATGCGCCCTCATGAAATGTGTGCAGTCCACGCGTCTTTTAAGGCACAGCTTAAGGCTCCGCTTAATTCTCTGGCCTAACGAGTTAGTTAGTGAGTTCACCAGTAGTTATACTTCAATTTATAACATTTTCTGAGTAATTCATAGTAATTACGCAATAATTTGCAGTCGTTACTGAAAATAGTACAGTAATTTGTACTTATCCAGAGCAGTTTCTGAATTATTCATAGTACTTACAGGCTAATTTGCAGTAGTTAATGAATAATTCACAGTAATTGCTAAATAATCCACAGTAGTTACAGAAGAGTTTACAGTAGTTTCTGAGGAATCCACAGTAGTTTCTAAATAATTCACAGTAATTCCTGAATCATTCAAACTGGCTAATGAATAATTTACAATGGTTTATAAATATTTCTAATTACAGGATTGTTATAAGAATATTATACAATTATTGAACCTGTTTCCAGAAAGAGAAAAGTAGAATTTAATGAAAGATGGCATATGACTTTCCTCTTTTTGTTTCTTTCAGAGTAGAATATTGCGAGAGACTAATTACGACATCCAGAAATAAGATGAATATTCTTATAATATTCTTACAATAATGTCCTAGTGAGAAAAGTTTATTGTATTAACTACATTTAAGATTAGTTCACTTATCATGAGATGATTTTAGCAGTGTGTGTGTGTGTGTGTGTGTGTGTGTGTGTGTGTGTGTGTGAGTGAGCGTGTGTGTGATTGGCAGTGAGACAGAGGGAGAGACAGACAAGGCAAAAGGAAAGTGCCATTTATGTGTGTGTTTGTGTGTGTGCTTTTGGGTGTGTGCTTATATATATCCATGAGAAGAAAGAACTCATGCAGTGAAAGGAAAGTTTGAAGCCTGTTGGTTTTAACGTGGAATCTTTTGCAGTCCCTGCATCTTTTTACATCATGTGATTGTGTGTGTGTGTGTTTGTGTGAAAGAGGGTCAGTGTGAACGCATTTGTGTATGTGTGAGCGTAGAGGCAGTATTGATGCGTGTGTGTGTTGGAAAGCTGTAGTAGTGATGGCCCCCCCAGGTGCCCTCCCAGCACCACAGAGTGTGTGCTGCTCCCTCTGGCCAATCCGAAAGTTCAAGGCTTTGTTTATGTCTGATTTGTTAGTGGTATTTTTCCCCTGCTTTATGCCCCCCCACCACTGCAAAAGCCTCAGCACTTCCAGAAAACTCAGAATTCTTTGGCTCAGCTTGTTGGCAAAAGCCCCCCAAAAAACACAAATGTAAAGTGGGGGCCATCAGTCCCTCACTCGCACATAAAATCATTTAAGGGAAGGGAATATTGTACAGGACAGCTAAAGTCGGGAGGAGGTAGGGGGTCCCTTAGGGGGGGCAAACTAGGTGTTGCATGACTTTTTTTACTAATCATTCAAAGAAGTAGTCGACTATTGGTCGTGGCCAATTTAAGTAAAAAAAAAAAAACGTTTCTGTCATTTGTTTTCAGTGAAATCCTGTTTGTATTTAAACTTGGCAGTAGCACGGCAGTAGGCCTTTTAGGTTTTATTTGGGATACATTCTTGAAAAACATAAAATTATCCAATCAGAATTTCATATCTCTGTGTTCTCTTGTTATTTCTCAGAATTTCCAAATTCTGACTAAAATTATCAAAGAAAATCCTGGAACTGGAAATTCCTACTCATGAAGTCAAGATGGTTCTGAACTCCGAGTTTAGCGTATAACAATAGATCATAAAGGCTGTTCACACGGTAATGGTAATAAAGAACCACCTTTAAGTTTAGATGATTTGCTTTAGATCACTCAACACACAGACACATACCTCAAAAATGAAGTAATTCTGAGTTAAACGCATGGTCTCCACCAACATAATTAGGAAGTGACAGGTGGGTGGGATCAGTTTCATGAGTGAAAATGTCACTTTTGGCCTTCTGGAAGTTCTAGATGGTAAACAGTGGCAGCTCTGTGCATTGAACTAGAAATGCTCTGTACCAATTAAACTATATGCTTAAGCTTTAAATAAAACATGGAATGTCCTCTTCAATCTTCAGATATCCTTATCTGAGCTAGAATGGCCGAAAAATTGTAATGTTCAACGCTTTTCCATTTAGTAATAACATACTACTAGAATTCCATAGGGGTGCTTGCAGAAATTAACATTATAGTGTGTGTAAACGTGTTTTTTCTTTTTCTGTCTTGTAACCTGAACTGAAGCTCAATAATCAGAGTTTAGAATTGTTTTTATCTTATACAGTATTTCTACACAAATAAAGTTGTTTGGGCTTTTGGTTAAGCATTTTTTTATTTCTCCTCTCCTGTTAGTACGCTGCAGTTTTTTTCATCTGCTAGATTTCAATTGCTGTGCTTCAGGCACTGCCCTTGTCTGCCCTTTGTAACAGTACATTAACATTATGGTCCACTAATGTCCTCAGTATCTAAATGTCTAGTCCCTAATACTTTGTGAACATTTTATGACAAATGGTCCAATACAAATTGTCCAAAATGATGATTTGTTTGACAGTTGCAATACAAAATAACCTACATAAATCACATAAACTTAAATGAATGAAACAAATAACCCATAGTGCCCTTTAGCGTTTCTTGTAGGTTTTATGTATTATTTTTGTATTCCTTTGAATTTGAGAGCATTTCTATTGGTCCATTTATCATGGAATTTCAATGCATTTTTTCTTTTTCTTCAGTCAGTACCAGAAGGCATATAATCGGCTAGACGGTTTGGGTCATGTGATTGAATAGTAAAAAAATGAATCTGATGTATATGCTACTCTGCAGCAAAGCAGAAGTGCTTCCGTCTTTGACCTCTCTCTCTCTGTCTCTCTGTCTCACCCCCCATCCCTCCTGCAGTGGGGCCTGTGTCTGGGCCCCTGGCCCCAGGGGGAGTGGGGTGAGTGGGGCAGCGCAGGGCCTGCAGCCTGGACCTGGCTGCCTGAGCTGGGCCTGAGCTGGGCCTGGCAGCGCAAACAGTGGGGCCCTTTCTTGTGGAGTTTCTGGTGATTTAAATCATATGGCATAGCCTGGAAGCACTGCAAAAGTCTGGACGCCTTTCAAAACTGCAAAAACAAGAGCAGCTCTCTCTCTCTCGCTCTCTCTCTTTCTTAACCACTCTCTTATTTTCCTTTCCCCTCCCTCTATCCTTTTTTCCTTGCTCTGCCTCTTTCATTTTCATCGGTTCTCAACTTCGCCTTCTTTCTCTGGTACTTTTTGTGCCTCATGCCCTCTCCACACACACACACACAAACACACACACACACACACACACACACACACACACACACACACACACACACACACACAC
>JBBIGA010000132.1:5048524-5077700 GCA_037576975.1 Alestes dentex | reverse complement strand
ATATATACAGTAAACCTGTTTCAAGAGCACCCGCGTATAATGAAAAACCGCTTTGTTGTGATGTGGTAAAAAAAAGGCCTAAATGCCTATTTTTACAGTGTAAACCCTAAATATGCCCCCAAATATGCTCTTAAAACACTTTAATTTCATTGAAAGAAAATGTAAAGGTAAACTCGTATCCATATTGTACGGTGTACACTGAACTCCCACAGTGCTAGAATGTAAAATACCGACGTTACCCCTGTATAGATTGTACTGTAAGTCATGCACGTGCATTTTCTTTGGTATGTGCTGTCGTTTTCTTTGGTATAAGCAGGTAAATACAGTAATAAATCCATTTAATTTACAGTAACAAAAACACAGGGCTTTAAGAAGAACAAAATGAAAAACACAAGAACACTCGAGACGCTCCACAGGGAAATTCTGGATTGCCGCTGCGTCAAAGGGCAGCAGCCAATCAACAGCAAGGAAAAATAAGTAGCATTCTCGGATTGGCTAATTTCAAACCTCCCGCCTCTGAGTACAGCGGTATTTCACCATCCCAAGACGCGCTTTCTTTGTGTTTCTCTCCACTGTACCAAAAATGTATAGTTATTTTTTATATGGAAATGTGTCTGAATTTACGTTAATATGTATGTAGTAAATTATATTTTTCTTAATAATTTAGCACTTAAATCTATGAAAATGTATATATTGCCACGACAAAAGTTGTGAGGGTTTGTGTTTGGATGTGGTGCTTAGCAACCCAGCACGAGGACGAGGGGGCATGGCGGACGAGGCCCGGACGTGACAAAAGTAAAAGAAAATGCATATATGTGTGTGTGTGTGTGTGTGTGTGTGTGTTTAGACCTGCCACCTGCCCTGTTGACATGAAGTGTGTTTATGGAGCAGATAGAGAGTTGAAGAAAGGGTTTATGTCTTTTTCATCACTGGTAATGTGTTTCAGTAACATTTTTTTCTCTTACATACACTCAAACCAACCTGCGCGTGTGTGTATATGTGTGTGTATATCTATACACCAATCCACCAAAACAGTAAAACCACTGAGATGTGAACTGAATGACATTGATTATCTTGTTACAGTGGCACCTGTCAAAAGGTGGATATATTAGGCAGTAAGTGAACAATCAATTCTTGATTTAATGTGTTGGAAGCAGGAAGAATGGGCAAGTGTAAGGACCTAAGCGACTTTGCCAAGGGCCAAATTGTGATGCTTAGAGTCAAAAGACCCAAAGCAGCAGGTCTTGTGGGGTGTTCGCAGTATGCAGTGGTCAGTACCTACCAGAAGTGGCCCAAGGAAGGATGACTGGTGAACCGGCGAAAGGGCCCAAGGTTAACTGATGCATTGATCCCATAGAAGAGCTACTGTAGCACAGATTGCTGACAAACTTAATGCTGGTTATGATAGAAAGGTGTCACAGCTTACTCAACACAGACCACTCAGAGTGTCCATGCTGACCCCTGTCCACATCAAGCACTTACGGTGGACATGGCAGCATCAGAACTGGACCATGGAGCAATGGAAGAAGGTGACCTGGTCTGATGCATTATGCTTTCATTTACATCATGTGGATGACCAGGTATGTGTACATCACTGGCACCAGATGGCACCAGAATGCACTATGGGTATACAGCAATTTGGCAGTTTCAGTGTAATGTTCTGGGAAATGTTCTGCTCTGGTCTCTGGTCTTCCTGTGGATGTTATTTTGACACATAACACCTACCTAAACATTATTTCAGACCAAGTATAGCCCTAGTGTAGCTGCAGTTGCATCTAAAGCTAAACTGCCTTGGCTATAGCTTAGATCCACATGATGAGGAACCTTTAATGCTCTGTATCTGTTATCTGTGTTCTCTGTCAGTGGGCTGCACAGTAGTTAGACCTGACTGGAATGCGGTGTTGCTCTGTAGTTAGCTTGGGCTATAGGCCTGTGCTCAGCGCGCCGAGGGCAGATGACAGAGCGCCAGCTAAGTGAGATGGATTTCCTGCAGTTCAGGGCCTGTTTGTCATTGCAGTTTTGTCACACGAGAGCGAGGGAGGGAAAGAGGGAGGGAGCAAGCGAGAGAGAGACAGGGAAGGGGGGGGGTAGGGAGGGTGGGTGAGGAGAGACTCGGAGAGTCTGGTCTTCGAGAAAGATGAAACAAAAAAGAACAAACTTTCCCCTTTTTAAAGCGTTGCTGCAGTGCTCGGTGCTGGAAAAAGACGGCAGACGGCCGAGTTGGAAAGCGTCCGGAGTGCCTTTCAAAAGCAGAAACGAGGCGAAACAAAGTGAAGGAGAAAGAGAAAAACAAGAGAGAGAGAGAAAGAGAGAGAGAGAGAGAGAGAGAGAGAGAGGGAGAGAGGGATAAGTTGGGGGAAAGTTAGTGGCCCTATGGGGGTTTCTCTTGGAGTTCACTCTTCTTGGCTAGGGAAGGAAAGAGAGGGCGGGGGCTCTGGGTCAGCAACACGATGAAGTTGGTGTGGATTAAATATCAAGTCGTTTTTTGGGGGGAGGGGGCTCTTTTTTCCTTCTTTTTCTTGCAGGTATGCAGAACTGTGCTTAACAAAACCATCAAACCTTTAAAGAAAGGAGAGAACAAAAGAAGTCCACTCGAGTATGTTGGCTTTTTGTACATTTTCCAGAGAAAAAGTGTCCTCAGTAGGAAAACCACAGAAAAAGGGATAAACTACAGGACCAGCCAGAAAAAGATAACTTAAAGTTAGGTTAGATTATAATATGCTTTATAGTATATAATACTTGTGCATGATCCCATACCCTGAAACTGTACAAAGATAAACCAACAGTAGGGGGCGGGGGCAAGGTAGATTGAATACATTGTAAATGTATACACTAAGAAATAGGTTCTATTGCTTTTTCAAAGCTGCCATGAAGTGACACTTGTCTATACACAAAAACAGATTTTTTCCATAAGAAAATGGGTTCATGTTTGAGTATAAATTGCTTATGGACACATATGAATTAGGGGTGCAACAATACAGTACAATAGTATCAGTTTTGGTCTGATATGGGCCAAAATCACTGGATCGTATATATTGGAAAAGATGAAGACGGGTAACACAGATGAGCAGCAAGGCTGTGTCTCAAATGCTCCCTGCACCCTATATAGTGTCTTCTTCTTTCTCTTTCGGCTTTACCCTTCAGGGGTCGCCACAGCGAATCATCTGTCTCCATTTAGTGTACTATGTAAAAACCACAATGCAGGTTAGGTTTGGGTTAAGTAAAGGGCATCTAAATATGTTTCTGACACCTCAGATGTTTAAGAGAGAGAAAGAACCGGATCGGATTCCACAGGGGTATCCATAGTGGTATCAGAAAACATGCTGTTTTCACCACAAGTTAAACTTTTTTAGGAAACAAAAAGAGCAGAAAGTTTTGTCTTTTGGTTACTGAGGTTAAGGTCAGGGTTAAGTGTGGTTATAGGTGTAATAATACTGATATGTATTAGTGGAATGTCCTCACAAATATAGTAATACCTGTGTCTCTGCGTGTGTAATGTCTGTATGTGTGTGTGTGTGTATGTGTGTGTGTGTGTGTGTGTGTGTGTGTGTGTGTGTGTGTGTTTGCGTGCATGTGTGTGCGCATACACAAAGGTGAAAACAAATGACAGGGGCTGATGAATGGTTAGTAGTACACTTCATGGAAGTGTCATGTCCATGAAGATTAATGCACTGCCTCAAAACACACTCAGACATCACTACTGACAGTTAGCGGTATTTTGGGAAGTTCCGAGAATCGTCTGTCTTCGCAAAACAGACAAATAAGAAGGTAGTCTGTGGTATTTCACTGTTTTAGCATGACAACTTCATTTTAGGCTGTCGGTTAGAAAGAGGTAGTGGTGGCAAAAAATATGACATCACAATACTTCTTCACGGTCCACAATTTGTATCAGTATGTAAGTGATATTTATGTAAAACATTTACACAATGCACTAAATCATGTACCAACAATATTATGACGGATATTATAGCCCACCTTAAGAAAAAAAGGACTGAGCACAGCACAGGGATGGGTAAATCCATGATCCTACTGTGAGCTCCTGCCATTGTGGTTTCATTTTATTACTTTAACAACCAGGCCCTTTGCCACCATGCTTTTTGATCTGTTCTTTTATCACTGTCTTCCTTCAGGACATGACAATTGCATGAAGGAGCAGAGCAGGACAACTGATGTAGTTTAGGATCAGCTCGAACAAAAGGGCTATTAACCAGCTCTGTTGTTCTCTTTTCCTCCTCCTCCTCCTCTTCCTCCTCCTCCTCCTCCTCCTCTCTCTCTCTCTCTCTCTCTCTCTCTCTCTTTCTCTCTCTTTCTGTTTCACTCTGGGTCTGTCTGTGTATGAGGGTCACCTAAAGAAAATAGATGAAAACCATAACAAAGTCAAAAGCTGCAGGATCAATAAACAAGCCTAATGAGCACCAGTCTCAGCGCAGGGCCGGACATGATGTGGAGGAGGGGGGCCGCTGCTTTTGTCCGTCTGAAAAGAAGGCACCAAAAAAAAAGAAGTGAAAAAATGAGACTGTGACTGTGAGTGAGAAAGAAGAGAAAGGCAGTGTGTGTATATGTGTGTTTACAGAGATCTTAAGCAGCAGCACAGATTGACAGGAAATGGTGCCTTTTTCTGAGGCAGTCTGGGCCATACCACTTCCAGCAAACTAAGGGGGAGGTGATTTGTGTGTGTGTGTGTGTTTGTGATGGGATATGGCTGGGCATGATTCTCAGCCACCTCTGGCATTGAGTTCAGCTGTTTGTTGGATTTGAACCTTGCTGTAGGCCTGGCCGTCCCTCAGCTGTTCTGTCACTGACAGCCACTGGCATCAGTGTTAGCAGAGCTATTTATTTCAAACCCCCCCTCCACCCACCTACCCTTAATGCAGTACTGGTGGCCCAATTGCTGCCAGAGTTATATGAGGGAGTTTGATGGTGGGGTATTTAGGACTGGAATGGGGTAGGATGGCTCGGACAGGCCAGGGCAGGGCGAAGGGGAGCGGTGAGATGATAATGAAACTTTACCATCCTGACAAATTAAGAATTATTGCTAAATTGCTTCTTAAGAATTATTAAAAATCGCATTGAACATCAAGGTCAGCACTGATATTTCAAATAATATTTTTTTCTTCTCAACACCCTCTAGCTGGGACTCCCCCAGTAAAACAATGCTAGAAATTGAAAGTAAAACTCTGAAGGTCCACTGCGTCATGTCATTTTCCGCCAATGAAACATCAACACGCTTGCAGGAGAGCACTACATGCCAGTTTTGTTACACAGATGAACATGCTGGCTCACATCACACTGATGGGGGAGAGGGAGGACCATCCTTCCCACATAGAGAGAGTGAAACCAGATGTTCTGTCTTGGACTGCTGACCGTGGATTGCTGTGGCATCCTCAGGGATCCAACAGACAAACTTCTTAAATGACAGGGCTAATGCTCAGCCTGGGAGTCCAATGCAGGCAGTCCTTGCAGTTGTATCCTGTTTTAGTCATGAAAAAATGGGGAAGCTCTAATACTGAAACTAATAGTGCAGAATTTCTCAAGTACAAGTTTTAATTTCACCATACGAATCATTACAGATGTAAGAAGAGCTGTTCATGTAACTTTAAAAAGTTTCACAATGTCTTCCCATTCATCAGGAAATGTTCACACACTCCTGACACTTTCATATGACTGTGATTTTCTTCACTTTATGTAGCACTTTAAGCACACCCAAAGATATATTTATACAGATATAGGCTTAATTTTAAGTCAGTCCCCTTTTTTAACCCTCGTGTCTGTCTGTGTTGTGAGTGTGTTGTATTGTATGTTGCACCTACAGTCCAGGAGGATGATATTTTATCTCACTGTGTACTATATGTATATAGCGGGGATGACAGTAAAGCTCTACTTGACTTGACTTGACATTTACATTTATTAGCAGAATGATCATATAGACAAAAACAAAAACATTTTTTTGTAGTGTAGTCCATTATTATCTATAATCACGCCAGTACTAGCAAAGGGTCTGGGATGGAGAGTCTGGACAGCTCGCCCTTTCGGCCTTCAGGTGAACTTTAACTTGAGGTACATCGGGGTGACTCTGCTACAAGTTGTTTTCGCTCTTAGGCTTGTTCTTGGTCAAATAGCTGTCTGCTGGCTGAGTTCCACGTTCATCCCTAATGACCCACTGTCCTGGGACGTGTGGATTTCGTTGCTGATCTATTCTGACTCGAGAGAAGTGGGATGAAAGCGTTGGGGCTGCTTTGAATCTTCCCCACATATTTAATGAAGTAACTGCAGAAGTGGCCATCAGTCATTTTCTCTGTCTTTTGTGGAGACAAAAGAGGAGAGGCTTTTTTTGCCTTGGCATCTGCTCTGTGCACAATGCTATCCCTCTCTCTCCCTCTCTCTCTCTCTCTCTCTCTTTTTCTCTCTCTTTCTCCCACACACACACACTCTCACTCTCTCTCTCTCTCTTTCTCCCTGGACTTTAATATGGTTATGATTAGAGACGGAGTTAGGGGGGTGTCTCATATTTACTGCAAGGGAAATGGGGGAGGTGCAGAGTCACGGACATGTTGAACAGTGTGTGTGTGTGTGTGTGTGTGTGTATCGGGGCTTGTGTTTGTGGGCCTTGCTTGCAAATATATGAATCAGAAAAGAAACAAAAAAAGGCCAGCAAGAATCAAATAAAAGTTTGTCCTCTAACCAGATTAGGGTTGGCAAGCTCTCACACACGCATATACACACATACACACACACACACACACACACACCCACACACATACACTTGCATGCACACAAACATACTGCCTTTGGCCCCTCCTCCTCTTCTACCCCCTGCCTTCCTCTCTCTCTTTTTCTCTCCTCCCCTCTACCCCTCCCTCCCTCTCTCCCTCTCTCGCGCTCACTCTCTGTCTCTCCACCCCCCTCTCTGTGGGCACAGAAGCAGTTGGTTCGCTCCGCTGTGGCTGGGACTCCACTGAGTGCTATGTTGAGCGCTTATTTAGGTCTGTTACAGCAGACTAAGAGCAGCTTGCCCAAAGGCATTGGGAGAAGCTGAGGGAGAGAGAGTGAAAAAGAGTGAGAGACTGAGACAGACAGCAGGGGAGGGATAGAGCGAGTCAGCCAGGAGCCAGATTCCAGCATTCCAGCCGGGGAAAAGAGACAGAAGCGGCCAGCAGTGTGAACCGATAGAGGAACAACAGGGAAAAAAGAGGCGTTGCACTGATCTCAAGCTGGGGATTTGGTGCCTGTTGTTGTTGTTGTTGTTGTTCTGAGGACAGTAAGCAGAGGCAGGCTGAGGCAGCTGTAGGAAAGTGTCAGCTTGTCTGGGTGGCAGCATGTATGACTGCATGGAGGCACTGGGGATGGGACCCCGCCAGTTGTATGATGTCACTAATCGGGGTGCATGCATGCTAAGGAAGGGGAGCCCCTTCTTTGCCCGACTGGACACCTTCGCCTGGACCGGGACGGCCAGTGTCCACTGTAAGTGAACTGTTTTTCTTCTCTCTCTCTCTCTCTGTCTGTCTGTCGCTCTCTCTTTCTCTCTCTCTCACTTTCTCCCTCGCTCTCTTTCTTTCTCCCTGCCTCTCTCTCACTCTCTCTCTCAAGCTGTGCTGCAACTCACTCTGGCAGTGGCTTGTTTACAGCTTTCACAACTTCTCTACCGACCACATCAAAAAAACGTCCCGTGCCTAAACTATTTAAGAATGTCTAAGTTAAGCATTGTTTGTATTTTGTAAGCAATACATGTATTTGTGTGTATGTGAGAACATTCTGTATCTGTGTATGTGGGTATTTGTGATCAATCAGATGTGTTTCTGCTTCATTCCATAATTTGTACATGGAGGCCCTGCAGAGTGTCTGGTTTCAGCAACATGGTTTTTGACCTCATCAGCTATTGAGAAGTTAAACAGGGGTGAAAAATCTGAAAGAGGGAAAGTGAGCATGTGGTTGTGTGTGTGTGTGTGTGTGTGTGTGTGAGAGAGAGAGGGGGGGGGGAGGGCGGGGGAGTGGGGAGAAAGGGAATCTGACACTTTGCTATAATTCCAGTCATGCAGACTGCATTTGTGTTCTTCACCTCACAATTGCAGTGGACAGCTCTGGTATGCCTGCCCATGACCCTGGTTTGTCATCCCAGGACGTCATAACGACAAAAAGAAAAGAGGTGTTTAGAAAGATCCTCTCGAAAAAAGCATCCCACATCCTTTAGATGAAACATATTTGTCCTGGGAAACCGCAAACAGTCTGGCTTGGGGTTTAGTAAATAAATACATTAAAGAATTAAATGAAATCAAGAGTAAGGAAATGAGATAAGTGACTTAAGAAGAACATCCAGGCTGGGGTCAAAGTCAAAAAGCAGCAGAACTGTATGTGAATGCCAAAGGGCCTGGCTGGGCCTTCTCTTTTTCTTGCTTATTTTCTTTTCTCTCTCTCTCTGTCTCTCTCCCTCTGTCTTTCTCTCACTCTCTTTCTTTCTTTCTTTTCACCCTCTATTCCAGACTTCTGACAGTCTTTTGGCCCCTCTGA
Organism: Alestes dentex; assembly: GCA_037576975.1. Classification (NCBI taxonomy): domain Eukaryota; kingdom Metazoa; phylum Chordata; class Actinopteri; order Characiformes; family Alestidae; genus Alestes; species Alestes dentex. The sequence goes on along the minus strand of JBBIGA010000132.1, from coordinate 5,069,195 downwards.
TGGCCCTGTTTCAGAACAGATAAAACTGGGGTCCATTTCCATAGACTAGCAGGGGGGGTTGGTGTGAGAGGAAAGAAGGCATGCCTTGTCTTGTCTTTTGAGGAAACAGTTCCACGTATGCCTAAACACACCAACAAATCTAAAAATGATGAAAAACAAAATACGTCTCTCATCGTCCAGCCTTTCAGATGGAGGCAGGTTGCTGCACTTTTTAGGTTTTTGTATTTGTTCGACCTTCTGCTTTTTTGTTCCTTGGTGCTGGCCTCTCTCTGGGGAGAGTCATCTGTCTTCATTAATCCTGAAGACATCAACGTTTCAGTGGCTGTCAGCCACACTGGGCCGCTTTTAATGAAGACAGATGCCCTGTCAGGGCCTGGCCGAGCGAGGCCCTCCCCCTGCACAGCCGCAACCGGCATCACGATGAGATCTGTTTATTTAATCAATCAGATCTGAGCTCCTGAGCAAGCCTACACTTCCACAGACAGACACAAAAATGTTTTTTTTAATACCTGTTCAGGACATAGGGTCATACACATTTGCCGTAGATATGTATATACATACATATATATTCTGTTTTTGTATATATGATGCCATCAAATGTTTGGTTCAGTTAATATGCATCATATATACATAGATATTATTTATAGACATATAGACAGTGACCGCCTATATTTAACAAAACGTTTCTATGCCTAAACCTAAGCCTACCATAACTAGCAAGAAATGCACATTGTCATTTTTGTACATAACTCATGCATTTCTTGGGGTTTCCTGCAAAGTTGTGCCATTTTTGTCCTGAAAACATACAAAAACAAACAGACACACGTGTGTAGGAAAAAATATCCCTCCTCTCATTGGTGTACAAGTTTTTTTCCCCCCACCATGGTTCCAGGAAACAAGGGGGGGGGCGCACAAATGCGGTGGGAAAAGCACAGGACGGCCCGAGGGAAGAACCGGAGCGGTGTCTTGTTTCAGCCCTCCGTGCCTACTCAGGCTTCTGTAAACAAGGCCAGCCTGTCCCTTCTTCAGCAGCCGCCTTGCCCCCTTTGCCTCATTGTCCCCCTCAATGAGGCAGATGAATTGACGTTCAGGCCTGATATCTCATTAGGGCCAAACCAGCTGCTGAGCCCACGGCCCTTTCAGGGGGCTTTTGCCGACTGACTTCTGCTGCTGGCAGGCTGGCTGCTCCGTCTCAGTGCTTTACATTCTCAAATGTTGTCTTTGTAATCTACAGGAAGGAAGTTTGCCTCGTAAAAAAAAAAAAAAAGCAAAGGAAAAGACCAGAAAAAGACGTCTCAGGCTGGTTTACCAGCGAGACTCAGACATTCCATTTTACAAGGTGCCTTTCAGGTTTATTCTTATACACGCCAAGCTTTTTTTAATTGTTCGCACCATCGCGGTTTTTGTTCCATAAGGGCATGCAGTGGAACTTGAACTACAAGCTGCTTGACAATGAGGAGCCATTGTCTTGGTGCCATAGCTGTCCATCATAAGTGGACGGCCAAAAACATTACTGGGCACTTTCGGACTTTCAGACGTGTTCTTGGCTTTCCTGTTTTTTCGCGCATCTTTTTCCCTGTCAGGGTTGGGAGAGAGGTTACACCGGAGGTCAGGTCTCCTGTACCATGTGTGCGCTGCTCTTATTAAGGCTTTAAGAAAGAAGAGAAGTCAAAAGCCCTTTTTTTCTTAATTGTGTAATACTCTGCACAGTGGGCATTTGGGAGGGAGCTGGTATTGCACTAGGGCCACCAGCGCAAAGGAAATGCGCCAGTGATTTAGTAACATATTGGGTCACAACAAGACATCACGTTTCCTCTCTGTCAAGACCAAGGACAGTATTTCAAGGTTTTTTTGTCCTGGTAATGGGTATTAATGTGCATTCTTCTGGCGAGAAGTGCCCCAACTGGCCCCAGATTAAGAATGGACGGCTAAGAGAATAGGACGTCCCAGTGTGTTTGGTCAAAAGCCTTAAAATAAGCTTGGTGGAGTGCAGTCAATCAGAGTACATCTGAAGACCCCCCCCCACTTCACTGTAATCAGTTAGATCCCTATTTTTGTCACTTATTGGACTAACTGGCTTTTTCACTTTTTGTTTGTTTGTCATTGTTGATTTCCCCTATTTTTCTTGAGGCAGCATTTTTTCCTTTTTTTGGAATTCCTGATTGTCTTGCCGCCTTCCTACTCTCTCACTCACTCTCTCTCTCTCACACACACACACACACACACGCGCGCCATTGTCTCGGCCTAAATGTGCTGTCTGCATCCGAGTTTGATAAGCTGCATGGAACAGGGACGTGTGTGATGGACAGGGAAATGAGAGCTTCCTGTGCCCGTTGTCATATTTACCCTCCTACACACACACACACACACACACACACACACACACTCATTTTTTGTTTTAATGGAAGTCTTCAATTATTTCATTATAATTACAAAAGATTCAATTAAATGATTACAAGGCCTGAGGGGACTGGCATACAAATTAGATAGAAGGCTAATTTGAAGGAGATGTGTGTGTTGGGGGGGTTGGTGATAGGACGAAAGTGTGTGTGTGTGTGTGGGGGGGGGGTAGTGCCAGGGGTGAGAAAAGTGGTTGGCCGCAGGAGAATGAGGTACAGAGAAGGTGTGGGTCAGCTGTTCTCACTTGTTTTAGTGTGAGGCACTGAAGGAGTCAGAAGGAGTCCTTCTTTGTCAGGATCATCCTATGCACTATCCTATTTGATGTTTACATCATCCTATTTACAGTCATATGCAAAATTTCACAATTTCCATTTGTTTGCTGAATATGCCACATTTGGAAAAGTTCAAGAATGACATAATTATAAATCTGATACGTGCCATAAGTTTTGCACAGGCCGTATCGTTCCCCCAAAAGAAATATTATTCAACAACCTGTTCAGATTTAACCAAGGGAAACCTAACTTTATCAGAAGACTGGATTTTAACTGTATTCTTCATAGGGGTCTAGGTTAGCTTTGGTCACCTATCCAGTTTGATGAACTGGAACTTGTCTTTCAGGATCTGTGAGTTTATAGGACTTTAGAGTGATTTCTGTTTTTCCACTTTAACACTTGATTAGGGTTATAATGTAAAATGAATCTTGGCTAAACATGTGGAAATTATTATTCTAGTGTTTTCCAATGTAAGGTTCTAAGGTTTAGGGGTGTAAAGCCTGCATGTGTTCCAACTCTAGTTTTTTTTTTTTTTTAAGTGACTATTAACCCTCCTCTCAGAACTGTTCCCATCATCAGTCGACTCAGAATGGGCATCTTTATCAGTTTTTATCATTGGCTCAGTCTTTGAACTTTATGTCATGAGCATATGTCATGAATATGAATCATTATATATGAGGAGCATGTGAGTGGGAAATGGTGTACTAAGTACATGGTGTACCTGTGTGTAAATGGCTGCTGATCCCTGTTGGAGAGGGAGTTGACTCCGCTGTCAGTCTCAGGAAAAGAGGCCCGATGTGGCCGCTGAGATTCCACAGTGGGCCACCGGAATCTGGCTCACTGCAGTAATGGCAGTTTGGAGACTCTCGCCGGGGTCGGGGAACTGTAAATAAAAGAGATCCGCCCCGTCGAAAAACCAGTGCTATTCTGGATGACCCCATGATCTTGACTCTACAGTCTGATACGACAAGATTATTCTAAGACTCGGATCCACTGCTGCATGAAAGAAATGCTGCCGTGTGCAGAACACGGAGCAGAAGCCCCTGAGTAGAGGCCAAACCTTATATACATAAAACATGAGATCATATTTGCTGAGTATTAACTTTGCCATGGGAGCAACAGTTTGGCAAATGTACACAGTTCTTCTTATCGTAAATGCAATCACTCAGTAAAGACATATTGGATTGCTTTGTTAAAAATAAAGACAAAATTCAGGCTTCAAATTCAAGGCTTTCTCTATTAGGGGTGGCAATTGCCACAGAAGCAATGATATGATACTGTCACTATATTTGGACATGATACAATATTATTGCCATTTTATGATACAGCAGGTTTTGCGATTTGATGCTGCAGTACGTTATTCCTCTATAGATTATTATGAGTCATAATGAAAACAAAACATGGCTTCTACTGATTGTTCTTAAATACCAACATAAAAGTATATATTTAAAATAATTTAAAAATAGTTTTTAAAATATTAAATAATGTGAATTAAATAAATATCGATTGCTGTATTGTTACGATATCAGGCTGATGTATTGATATTTTGATAGGTTTCTTCCAACTCTAGTGTGTTTGTGATTAGCTGCTGGCTACATCAGCCTCATACCTCTGCAGACTCTGGCTTTAAGGCTAGCTGCTGCAGAGTGCTGTACTGGATGCAACCAGGCACAGTCAGTCCTTGGCCTTACATGTGTTCCACCCTAAAGTGTGTAATAATAGCTGTCTGTCTCACTTCTCCTAAAGTGTCTCTTCTTCCAGCTGTATCACTGTCTTTCCGCTTGTCTTTCTTCTACCATCTACCGCTTTTCCTTCTATGAGACACGGAAGAAGCAAGACAGACGGCTAATTAGAGCATGCTCCACCCCGGAGTGTGCTCTAATTAGCCGTCTGTCTCACTTCTTCCGTGTTTCACGTCTCTGCGAGATGCAAACTGGGCCGCATCTCACATCACGCTCTAGGGATCTCTGGGCGAGGCTCTTCTGCTCTCCCAGCTTGGCCAGCACATTTGTCCTGTCTCTGGCTTCGGTGGCTGTTTACTGAGAGGCTCAGTGCCTGCTAGTTTCCCTCTTGAGGCAACTGGCAGTATCTGTGTCAGTCCCAAACCATGTGTGAGCTTGGTGTGAGGGGAGAGGTTCTGTTACCGTCATGTTGTTGACTGACGGCTTGGCTCCAGTGTTGCTAGGGCTCGCTGTGGTGTGAAAGGGAACACATGCACACCGCAAGCACCAGAAAAGATGGGTCTGTCAGTCAGCCGAACAGACGTCAGACTTCTAACTGGCATCCTAGGATGAAGACAGACGGGCGGTGTTTTATCACTGGAGGTGAACATGTACAGAAAGTTCGTGGCTTAGAGCGAAGCTATCTACAGCCAGGGCAGAGTGAAAGCCCGTGCCGTCCACTGCAGTTTTCGATGTTTAATGTTAAATCAAACCTCAAGTCAACTAGAGAACTGCAGTACATTCAAACGCCCAGCCAGCAAAGCAAAGACACATTTTGCCATGCAAACATCACCTCCGCGGGTCTGGCATGGTGAAATATTACAGTTGGGCCATGTTGGTGAATGCAAATTCATTCTTGAATGACCTCCTGAACACCTGTTTCTGCCTCTGTCAGTTTTTTGAACTTCCCAGTGTGTTTGGATTTATGTAATCTTGCTGTCTATCCTTGCTAAGTTTGACCTGATCAAATGAAGAGACTTGTCAAACTGTTCTCACATGCATTCCGTTAAAAGATGGAGCTTTGGTGGGGAAAAAAAACATCTTTACACAATGTTTAAAACTTTTTAAACCTTTTAAACTTTTTAGTCAAATGATATTTCCCATCCCTGTCCACAAAATGAGATTTGTATGATGAGCAGCAGTGAGTCAACCATGGCAGTCGGTATAAAGTGCCTGAGACTCTCATGACCTATGCCCTGTTTTGAAGAGCTATGAATAAATTAGTATTGTGGTAACTGGTAACTCAACCATGGGGTGGTTTTTCCCCCTTACAGTGATGTGCGTGCATGTTTCAAATGAAGGGCCTTTTCTTTTCTGTGAAATTCATCAACAGGATATCATTTGACACGTGGTACTTTGAAGGCTGCCAGTCCACACCCTTCACTGTTGGGCAATCTTTTCTCAGAGCTTGCTGCCCTACAGAAGTGGAAAAAAAATTCCACCCGCGTAATCATGCATCATTTCTTGATTTCTTCTACTCAAAGCAGAAGTTTCTCACACTTCCCCCTGGAGTGTCTATGCCAGGGCACATTGCGATACTGAAAAGTTCAATATTTCTGTGCATCACATTTTTGTACCCAGATGCAGCTCTCCTCAACCACAAATCACACAGACAACAGGAAGCCACAGTCTCACTGGCTCCTCATGCTCTGTCGAGTGGTGGAGGCTTAGTCTGGGAGCTTGTAAGTGCTGCAGGAAACTGGGCCCAAACAAAGGGGCATTTCAGCATTTCTGAACAAAGGTTCAGTAATAGTCAGAACCTCGACCAACCAAATTAGCAAGTGAGACAGACAGAAATGTGATGGAGAGTGTGTATGGCTGCACACTTGAGCTTGACTGAGACTCTTTTGAACCTCATCTCATATTTGCTGTAATTTGTATTTGGAATACTGCAAAATTGAGCAGAATTCTGCACACACATTGAGCGTCCCCCTGCCAGCCTTTATTGGTAAAATTCCAAATATTCAAAGTATGTTCCCAGTCCTGGACATTTTGCTCCTCTCTAATTAGCAAGCCTTTCCTACGTGTGTGCAAGGAAAATTAATATTACTGGGAAGCAGATCTCCAGGACCAGAATTGGAAGCCACTGGTTTTAACAGCTCTACCCATCAGATTTTGTATTATAGCACAATACATAGAATGCCCATGAACCATCTTGGTTTCAGAGGGTTAACAAAACTATCATTACTTCTGCTGTGAGAGGAACAGTTGGTGATGTTTCTTCATCATAACATAAGAATAAACTCTTGTGTTGTTTACGCTATTTATTTTTACCACCAAGGCGTCAACCAACCTGCTACTTCTACTTTTGTGGTTTCTATTGTTTGGGGAAGGAAGCAATAGGGGCCAAACAAAGAGTTCCTCGGCCTCAAATCTGTTGTGCAGGGCCACGTGAGACACTGGGGCACACGTAAAAGGGGGCCACACTCTCATGGCAGGTGAGCCCGAGCAGCTAGACAGATGGAGAAAGGAAGTGCGTTAGCATGAGCAGCAACCTGGGAATCAAAGCTTGAATGCTAGGGCTGAGCCTTGACCAACTGGCTCTAGTGCTTGCAGACAGATCCGCAGCAAGTGTCTGTGGTCATGTAAGAGTGAAGCAGCCACTGGAGTGGAGAAGAATCAGAAGAGACAGTCTCCCCTAGACTCTGACTGCACACATGAGGCCTGGCGGATGGCGCTGATTGTAATGCCAGAGATCTGTCTCTTTTGGAACAGATCTCCAGACACAGTGTTGCAATAATTTGCTTCAGTTGGATCGCCAGGATAGGTCCCAGTGCCTCTCTTACAAGGTCGCTTGGACCACTGGCCATGGCAGTGCTCATGTGAACCTTAGGTCATGGGTGAAGGGGAGCCCTGCTGTCTGGGATCCTAATGGAACGTTTTTTCTTGCTTACGATCTAAGAGGGATTGGTGTCTTCACATTTCTTTGAAGGACGCATGTTGTTCAGTTAAGAGCAACTCTCATGGACAAATGTCACATCAAAAAAGGAGGTCCAAAGGGGGTTTATGAGGTGCTGTAAAGAAGAAAGACAGCATTGAATGTACCCTACTGCCATTAAGGCTAATTCCTGCTGTCTCCAAGGGAAGGAACCCAAACACTTGAGGACATAACATGGATCTGTGTCACCTGCTGACCACCTTCTGTGAAAAGTTTTGGCAGCTAGGACTTAGTTCTCTTCCATCATCTACACCCACTGGAAAACTATGAGGGTCTGTGTGTAGACCAGCTAGCCTCTCTTGGCTTAGGGGTATTCGCGTGTGTGTGTATTCATACGTTTGCGCTGGTTAAAATTTGAGGGTGCAAATTCCCCAAGGCTGATTCTCTGGTCTTGACCAGTTTAGGGTGTATGTAAGGGTGCTTTCCCTTTTTCTTCCTTTCTTTCTCTCTCTTGCTCTCTCTCGGCCCGAGCCATCTCCTGGCTGGAGGCCCAGTTTTATCACAGGGCTTCCTTTCAGAGAGGGCTTCACTGGGACAGGAAGAGCTCCTCCTCTTAACAGACCGAGGCAGGGGAGGGGAGGAGGAGAGGAGGAGGAGGAATGGAAGGGAGAAAGAAACAGCGGGGTTTCAGGTAATGAACTCGCAGATAGCTGTTGATAGAAACTGCCATCACTCTTTATTATGATGAAACCACTATGGCCCAAAGAGACTGCTTAAACAGACAGAGAGTTATTTGACTATACTACACAGTGATGGTCAGAAATCATTAGTATGAATAATCATTAGTATTCAAGGATTTAGTACATTAAGTCACCTTATCTGGTTTAATATCATGTTGCAATGCAACACACCTCACTAAGTTGACTAATAGTGGAAAAGCCACTTCTTTAGATAGCCTGCGATTAGAAAACACATCCAGCGGAAAAAGAAAAGGGTGAAGCAGAAAGGAGGAAGGAAGCGTGGTTGTGCTGTAGTGAAGTGTGGTGATGACAGCCATGTGCTGAAGATGACAGGAAGCTGTGGGCAGAGACAGAGAGAGAGAGTAAGTGAGGGAGAAAGAGCCCCACCTGGTCCCCCACGTCAGGAAACTGCATGTCCTTGCCCATCGGGCACGGCTCCGAGAGGGGCCTCCTGCTCATGCGGCCTGTGCCAGCCAGCTCATCAATCACGCTGTTCCAGACGACCTGCCCAATCTGCGCGCCGTCTGCCGCGCTGGCTGTTGCCACCGCAAAGCAGTCTGTCCTGCAAGCCTGGATGCATAGTGCCATAGATGCAAAGCATCACTCATTAGGACGGCAAATAGCAATTACGTCTCTTATCAGTTAATTTATCAGCCATTATTCTAATGACTGAGTATCTGAACCAGTATTCTTTCTGCTGTGTCACATCACTGCTATCTTTTTAACAAGCACATATTATAGAGGTCCAGTGAATGTTTACAGTATTAGATTAACAGTTATTTCATTGTAACAGTAAAAGCATAGAATGTACCATGACTGTGCGTACTCAAGCAGTGCATGTTTCCGGCCTTTTACTGCATTTACTCCAATTTGGGACTTTGGGCATACTTTCATTTGATCGTACTGGTGTGGTTTCCTCCCTTTCAATGGCAAACCCAAAAGCAACTTGAGTACTAATAGCACCCCCTTTTGAAGACTCTATAGTCTTTGACACACCAGTGAGTGCGTGTATGAGTCTAAGTTGCAAGCCAAATGCATGGGTGCTTCGCATTTAAAAACAAAGCCCGCAGCTCTTGAGAGCAGGAACTGGGGAATTTGGGCTGAGAACTGCAAAGCCAGCGAGGTCATAAGCACACGCTGAGCACACTGAAACACTTAAAAAGGAATTGAGACGAGCACAGAACTATATTTGCAAATCAAATTGGGCGCTCTGGAGGCCGGGTAGAGGCTCTAGCTGTGTGAGTGCCCACACAAACAACTGCACACACACACACACACACGCACGCACACACACACATGCACGCGCTCACATGCATGCCAAGACTAGATCTGGGAACAGTGTTCCACTGAAGATTCAATCACACCCACAGTCACGTACACAAAATCTGCTGTTCTATTGTGAAAGAATATTTGTTCCTCAGCCAATGTGTCATATGCTGTTCAGCTAAAAGTAATGCTGCAATATGAAGCGCACTGAGCTTTGCTTTCTCACATACAGCAGGCCTATGCTCTTTTTAACCAAAATAAGGGCCACCATTAGCCGCAGTCCACATCCTGTTGGTCATGTACCTTAATGTATTTGGCCCAAGCTGTTTATCCTGCGTTGTTGCCACTCTTGTTTACTGTGCATTTTAACTGTAACACAGTGTGGGAAAAGTAGAAAGGCTGCGTTCGTGTGCATTACTGTACCCCGTCATGGCCGGCATTCCATGTATCAGGGGGTGGGAAGAGAGCCAAAGGCGGCTGACAGCGGCATCAGCGCAGGCCCGTTTAGCTGTGTACGAAGGCCTTTGAGAGAGGGGATTATGAGTAAAATGATACTTAACAGGAAATGAGCAGTGGCTACTGATAACTGTCCCCCCACCCCTCTCTCCCGCCCCCAACCTGTCCCTCCATCAACTAGCGGCTAGCATTGCTCGGCCTGCAGATTGTCATGCAAATGGAGTCCCAGCCTCAGGCCTTGATAAGGAGGTGCCTGGTGTTTTCGCTAATGTGTCGGGGGAAAGCGATGTGTGTATGTGAGTGTGTGTCGGGGGGTGTGGGGGGGGTGGGGGGGTGGGGGTCCAGTCAAAACGGCCCATCCCATTGTGTGTCCTGGGAGGAGTGTTGAGTGAGGTTTGGGTAGGGTGTATGAATGAGGTGTAAGAGAAGCCCTTTCTTTTTTCCGTTTTACGGCAGGAACCAGTTTGGGCTGTTGATGGACACTGATGGATTTTCAGCCCGCTGCCCCTCCCATACTGTTTTCCCTTCACTCGCTCATTTCTCTCTCTCCCTCTCTCCTTCTCGCTTTCTCTCTCTGGGCCGTCAGATGGTGCCAGTCAGCAGTCATTTCTTGACGCCACCCACGATTTGGCCTTTTCAAAACCAGTTGTCAGCACCTGTCCTGCAGCCACTATATTGCTTCCATTACTACATAAACAAATGGGTTCATGCCCGGTTCATCTTTCTGTGGCTTTTGTTACGTTGGAGAAATACAGCGAGCGTTTAAAACTTGATTTTGTTTTGATAACATGCATGTTTTCTGATCTGAGTGTGATGTTACCAGTGGTATTTGTACCATAACATCCAATTTGACTGGAAAGTCCTGAAATTACTGATTTTTTTTCATCGTCCTAAGAAAAACATGGGTTTAAAATGAACAAACAAACACAATGAGACAATATTATGCAATATTCTCAGGTGGTAAGAAGACACATAGTGTTACTAATGGGACTGTTCCTCTTTTTTGTTTTGGTATTGGTTCAGAATTGTACTGCGTAGATTTCACTGGAATTGGTGCGATAAAGAGGTCCTTGGTTTTTAGTAACTGGGCTACTTTAAACATTTAGTTTGTCAAATCTGCTTTAACATTTAGATTGTTATTTTGGGATTATTGCCTTCTGAAGAATCCAGTGTGTTTTTATGACCAGACATTTCTCTGATAGACTGACTGCATAAGCCTTGGGTAACCATGGCCATGAACGGAGATGCTATACGTAAGCTCAGAGCATTTGCCTCTCCCTGCCCCCTACCCGCATCTGTCCCTTTTTCTGTTTTCTATCAAATTCCTCTTTTTATACCCCCTTTTCTTCTTTTTGAAGTCTCCTAACTCTTGTAAAAAGCCAAGCTGGTGCTTTGGCTGAACCCTGTGGTGTGTGAGAGAGGGGGTTTGTAGGTTAAGTTTAGGCTAGCCTCTGTGCTTTCCATTGACCATGGCTGGGGGGATGGGAATGCAGTTAAAAAAGTTTGAATTTTAGAGCCTCCCTGTTTCTCGTTTTATGATTGGGGCTTTTTTTCTTCTTCTTTTTTTTTACGGGCAAGGGCTACAGCTGGTGGTGTGAATGGCTGCCCGAGGTGACTGAGCCCCTGTAAAGCCCCCAGCAGCCGGACTGTGGCCTCCGCCCCAGCCCTGAGAGCACCTTTATAGGCCAAGCTTACGAGCCTGGGCCTCCAGTAAAAACCACCAGGGCCATACACAGGAATTTAGGGCCAGGAAACAAGAGAAAAATAGGGTTTGTGTGTCAGGGGGTGGCGGGAAGGCGGAGGGGGTTAAGTTTGAGGGTGACTGCAGGGTGAAAGTTGAAAGAAGTGTTACTCTGAGGGTCCTTGTGCACTGGTACCTGTTTAAGGCTAAATGCATGAACATACTTGAACTTCTCAGGACAAAAGCATGGACATGTATCTCTTTAAAATGGGACCTGCACTCTCCAAAAAAATAATGGTGCCAGAGGGGTTCTTTGCGGTGCCGGAGATGAATCTTTTAAAAACATGGTGCTTTAAAGATCTGTAGGGCCTTGAAGAAAGAGTATCTAAATGGTTCTTGGCTTACATTAATGATTTTAATTTAATGGGACAAAAATTGAATTTAATGGGACTTTCACATTATTTGGAGGTAGTTTAAACTTCTTTAAATGTTTAAATGTTTCTTTATAGAGCAATCCATTTTAGGGAGCTAAAAATGGTTTTCCAAAAAATCTTTTGGCACCTTTTTTATATGAAAGCCTACAGTTCAGTTCCTCATTCTCCTAATTATGTAACTTGCATATCAGTTTCATAACAGTTACTGAAAAGTGCATAGCAGTTGCTCAACAATACATTTACACATCAATAACCAAAGAATAAGCCTAGGGTCCTAAGTGTTCAAGGGCTTAGTCATTTGTCTTGCTGTTGTCTGAAAGACAGATGTCACTGATAGGGAGTGAGTGTGTAATTCCGAGTATGTCTCAAAGGAGGGAGAGGTATTCCACCCCTATAAAGCTGAGTAACTCAGGAGACAGGCAGCCGACTGGGTGAGAGCAAGGAAGCTTTGGGCCGGCTGCACGGCCTGTGGCGGAGTAGAGCTACATGTCTTATCAGAACATCTGTCAGGGCTACTGCTTATCTGTCTCAGTGTTAAACTGTTTGTTTTTTTTCTTTTTCTGTCAATCAAGCCAGACTAATCCTCCTGCAATCCCACCCCCTGAGGAGAGGGCTGGCCAAGGGGAGGTGTTGGGGGGGAAATGAATTCTACAGACATGTCACCCCCACTTAACCCCCACCAATCTGTCACCTTTTACATGAAATAGAGATGTAAATGAACCAACACCTATCCAGCTTTGCATCTACTGTTTAAAGCGATAGTTTGGAGAAAAATTAACATAACCCCCCCCATCCCCACTTGTAGTCGATGAGCCAAGACATGTTTGGTGTCAGAAGTTTGCATTAGTTTGTAACTGGCAGCTATTGGGAGCTTAAACGGCATCAGTCATCATTGTGCAAACTGCTAGAGGATCACACGTTAGCCTCACACCACATTCAGTTGTTAAGCAATCTTAAATGGACTTCCTTGTGCGGTTTCTGATGCGGCATGTTGTACTGTTACTCATGACAAGTATGATGCATAGCAAAAAGCAGTAGTAGCTGAAGCCTGTAAGTTATCTGTGGTTTTGTTTAGTTTTATAGACAAATCACTTTTTTATAGTACATCACTTTCAGAAACCATATAAGTAGGTCTATATGCGATTACTTTTTTAAGGCAAATATATGTGATGGTTTGGGTATGTAGTGCTATATCCTTCTTTACTTGTTAGCTACACTGGCTTCAAAGCTCCAGCAGACCACTAGAGAAGCAAAAGGTCACTTTATGTGCTTTAGAGTGCTACGTAAGCAGTTTCTACAAATCAGTCACTTTACCATCTCCCCTGTTTTCAGGTGTTCTCGATATTTTAGATGATTAGACAATATGGCCTTACATACATCTCTCTTTTTCTAGCTGTGGAGACCCAGAGCACCAGCTCCGAGGAGATGGTTGCCAGCTCCCCTTCACCACCGCCGCCGCCCCGTGTCTACAAGCCCTGCTTTGTGTGCCAGGACAAGTCCTCGGGCTACCACTATGGGGTCAGCTCCTGTGAGGGCTGCAAGGTACGGACCCTGACTGCCACTAGCACCATCTAGGGAGGATTTCTGTTTACTTAACACTTACTACTTTTGCATTACATAATCACGTCATTTGAATTCCCATCTGACCATTTAGATTTCAATTCCATGACCACATGTACTTCATCATAGTTCCTATGGCAACAAAACTTTATATCTCTGAAGTGGTAACTTCACTGCAAAAGGAAAACATAATCTTAACTCTTCCATACTGTAATAGAATATAGTCCAAGTCATGATAATGGTCCATTCATTATTGTTCATACAATGTAAATGCAGCTGGCATTTCCAAGTAGTGTAAAGAAAGAGTTCCTATACAAATATGAACATGGCTCACACCTATTTTGAAAAGATTGTGCTGTAAAATATCTGTTATATTTAGGTAAAACAAAGTTTATGCTTTAAGATTTATGCTTCAGTCCTGTGAGGTAGATACAGCCACTCAGTCTGAGTTGGTCTGGCACAAGTGAGAGAGAACAGCCTGACCCAATATAAGTACTTATGTGCACATTCCTCTGGAGTGTTACCAGTCCAAATACTGATTTCCTGGATATCAAAGGCCAGAATACAGTTACAATGTGAAGCTTCCAGCTACAAATCCAGAGTTCAAAAACACCGTCCAATATAAAGTATCAGAAACATGAAAACCGTGAGTAATGGGGTGTCCAGTTCCGGCCCCAGAGGACTTTCGTCAAAAACAGTTTTGTGCTTTTCCTGCTAAAGCAAACCTACTAAACATGGCAATTAGCTGCTGTTTTGAGTTAGTGTTTGAGCAAGGAAAACACCAAACTTTGCTGAAAACTGACCCTCCATGAGCAATTCCGGACACCGTCGGTCCCATTGACCTGAAACAGTTAAGGAAGCAGTTAAGGATATGGTAAAAATCGAACGTCACTGCATGTTTTTGGTACATGCTATGTGTCCTTGTTTCTGAGATTTCTGAACTAGTTCGATCAGATTAAATTTAGAAGACGAACGGAGAGTAAAATGATTGGCACTGTTCATAAAATTGGTGCTAAAGTTGTTAAAATGCTCTCTCTCCCTCTCTCTCTCTCTCTCTCTCGCACACTCTCTCACTTTGTCTCTCTCTCTCACCTGGCTGTAGGGCTTCTTTCGGCGCAGCATCCAGAAGAACATGGTGTACACCTGCCACCGCGACAAGAACTGCCAGATCAACAAGGTCACGCGCAACCGCTGCCAGTACTGCCGCCTGCAGAAGTGCTTCGAGGTTGGCATGTCCAAGGAAGGTGAGGCGGCTGGCTGGCATGCGGGCCCTCTGGCATGGTGCCCACAGACAGACATACTGACACATACACACTGACATCGAGCCATGGAGACTAGAGCACAGATCCAAACAGATATAGAGAACAAGCATGCCTGTCGGAGGGGATATGTGTAAGTAAAACACAGATAGCTACATCCATATCTCTCACCAGTTAATGTTACGTTCATAGGGTAATTTCACTTCAGATGTGATGTTCACTTACTATGATCGGTAGCACCGTATTTTACAAAATGTTACTTTTTATTAGGTAAATACGTAGTACTTACCAGTAATTTTCTGGCACACATATATACCTGGTAGTTATATGGAAACCACAGCAATATTCAGAATGAATACTGTAAATATGCACTACTCAGTTGCAGGTTGAGTATGTATATACAGAATGACTAATATGAAAAATAACAATTTATTTAATTACATTTATTAACCCTTATAGTCACGCGTGAACACACCACAGCACAATGTGAAATTCTTTCTCTGCAAGTGAAGCAGTGGGCTGCCACCAACGAGGGGCGACCGGGGAGCAGTGTGTGGGGACGGTACCTTGCTCAAGGGAACCTCAGTGGTGTCACTAGCAGTTGGCAAGAGTGTGCAAAGTTGTTTTAGGACCAAAACTGGTAATTGGATTGTAACTGTACAAAATAATTACACAGCAAGTACCCATTCTTTTACAGTCATCATATGCAGAAATTAACCAAACACACTAGCAGGTACATACTGGTAAGTCTTTTGTAATGGAAACTGTAAAGCAAAGTGTAACTTTATGCATAGTAATTACAGTTCTACCTCTTTGTGGTCTGCTGACCATATATAGTGTTCATATAGGACTGACTTAGGTTAAGATAAATGGTGAGTGGGATTCATATGAAATATGGATGAAAAAGGTATTTTTAGTTCTGCACAAGCACAGCTATACATGCTTTTGGCCAACTGCATAAACCTCGTTAAGTATGTACTAGTGGTTGGTACTTGTGGACATATGCAAATCTTAGGTTTCCTAGTGGTTGTTCAGCATGTGGGAATCATGTGAACCTCACACATGCGCAGACATGAGTCTAGCAGAAAAAAATAGACGAAAGCATGGGAAAATCGGCTAAGTTGCTGGTGGCTTTATTCAAAAACTTAACATTTAAAAAAAGTCCCTCCTAACATACATCAATCAGTCAACGGTTGGGGCGATTTTTTTTTTCTTTTCATTGGTAGCCCTTCCTAAAGCGTCTTTATGACCCTGGCATTAACAGATTTGTGTCACGCCACAGACAATAGCGCCAAGTTGAAAGGCCGCAGGGTAGCCATGTGTTTGTTCGCTTGCCAGGGTCATGGCAGCGATCTCACCAGGAGAGTGGCACATTGGCCCTCTATGTGTCCACGGGGACATGTATGTGTGTGTTTATATGTGCGGGGTGTGTGTAGAGACCGGGATCACATTGTGCTTTTGCTATTACTGGATATCCTGAAAGGAAGGAAAGGACGTGGGGGGTGGAGAAGGGGGGGACATGCCTGGCAATGTGGAGATGCGATCCTCTGGGTCAGATGTATATTGCCACAAGCTGTAGTCAGATGTTTGCTAGAAGATTAGGGTGGTTAGTTGCAAAAATCAAATTTACACAATCTACCCCTCAAGCTTACACATCCTACTCAGCATGGACAGAATTTCAGCCTAATGATGACTGCTGCCAACGGTTTTCAGTTCTGCTTTGTACTTTACTTTTGTACTTTCTCGCATTCAGTGTCAGAAAGCTAGTTGGTGCAGTTTGGGGGCTAGTATGTGTAGATCACAGTGCTAATTTTGAGTTCTAAGCTTTGATCCATCGTAATTAGCCTCATAGCTGCCAATATAAAACTAACTCGGGACACCAGTCATGTCTTGGCTCACCAACTACATTTGAGGGCCAACTACATTGTTTTTGTTTCTGAGAATGAGCAGTATTAGGACAAATTCACCAGAGAGCACTTCCAGCTTCCAGATCTTAACATGGCGACTGTCCGGTGGCCCCGATTAACGGTGGAGGTCTTGACCTGTCTCCCTGTGTGTCCTCAGCTGTGCGGAATGACCGCAATAAGAAGAAGAAGGACGTGAAGGAGGAGATAGTGCCGGTGGAAAGCTACGAGCTGAGCGGAGAGCTGGAGGAGTTGGTGAACAAAGTGAGCAAAGCCCACCAAGAGACCTGTCCCTCACTGTGCCAGCTGGGAAAATACACCACCGTGAGTTAAACCACACAGCAAACAATCACGTGTTTGCGCCCATGTGCACAGATACACACAGAGCCACACATGTGTAACCCAATGTTAACATACAATCCACTAAGGATGGCTGAGGATTATACTGAAATTATTTTTATTGCATTGCAATTTTCTTTATTGCACAGTCCTGGGGGGCATATACACACAAATACACAGGCACACACACATACACACACATTAATATATGTTTGTATATACACACGCTGTTTACATAGACAGCTTCGGAAAAAATGAGAGACCACTGCAAAAATGTTCAATTTCTCAGGTACTTTTATGGCTGCAAGTATTGAACTGAACAGCTTTGCCTTTTTTAAGAACTGCTGACAATATTTCTCCTAAATCCGAATAAAAATATTGTTCTTTAAAACATAATTTTAAAGGAAATGACAAAACACCAAAATAAGAGAAATGATGCAGTGCTTACAGAACTTGAATAATTCAATGTTTTATTATTGTTGAATAATAACACAAATTTCTTGTTCACTCAAACAAAATGACAATAATTACCTTTGACGAACTTCTAGTAGTGTTTTGCCACCCAACTGGTCACACTGCAAAAGAGTGTTGATTACAGCAGTGGTTTTTATACTTTTCCGCATTAAATAAGATGTGATTCAGGTGATCACTAATCAGTCCCTCATAAAGCAGAATGAGGTGCTTGTGTAGGAATTTAACAGACACTGGGGTGGAATGGTTGTCACTCATAGAGACACTGATTTCAAAATAAACTGCAGTGGACTCTTATTTTTCTTCAGAGCTGTATATGTGAGCTCCTGTGCAGCATTTCTACAGCGACTCCTTCAGTATTGAGTCCTGGCATAGAGCTGCTGCTATTCACCACCTGACACACACACACACACACACACACTGGTTAGACCATTTGACACTCACACACACACTGGTCCACTCCCATGTACAGACAGAGACATATCTAGAACCTCCAGAATACCATGGATGAGTGTGGGACTGGTTGATTCCTTGTTTCCTAATTATGTTGCTGACTAATCTGGAACTTTATTCCAGCTCCTGATGGCCTAACCAATGGGAGCGCTCGCTTAGCTGTTTCCATCTAGAAACCAAAATTGGACTGCATGATTTTCTGCTGGATGTTTAAATAATTTAAATCCTTTGGTTCCCAACCAAGACTTAATAATAAAGGAAGAGCAGTACTGCATCACATTTCCCCAGCACAATTTGGCCTTGTCTGAGGGCCTGAATGGCCCTGATGATACAGTCACATTTACCATTTATGGTCATTCAGTGTGCTTTACAGAAATAGAGAATAAAATAAAATAGAATAAAATAGAATAAGAGCAATAAGTACACACCCGTGGACACACACAAGTAAAATTAAAATTTCTTAAAAATTCAGTTTAAATTTTTGTGAATGCTGAAGAGCTTTCAGAGCTTAACTGGGTTCACTCACAGTTACTGGAGGCTAAACTGGGCACCGTTTGTTGCTGGAGGTGACAGTTTAACTAATTTACGAATGGCGGCATTAAACAGTTTTTCTCTCTCTGACCCTTTTTTTGCTTCCTGACACTGTCTGTACCCTGGTGGGTAAACTCTGTGAAGCATTTTTAACAGATGGTTAACCACAATAGTGGTCTGGAGCTGGAGAGAGAGAGAGAGAGAGAGAGAGAGAAAGAGGGACAGAGAGAGACAGAGACGTCTGCCCCAGGGCTCAGTGTTCCAGTCCTGCAAATGCAAAACACACTTGGACAGCTACAGCTCTTCCACAGGACTCTGATCTCTCGCATATCTCTCACATCTCTCCATCTCTCTCTGTGAGATGTGTACACAAAACAAAAACTATCTGTTAGCATCCATTATTAGCATCTACAGTGAATAAAAACACTGAGAACAAAAAGAAAGAAAGTGGGAATTTCATTAGTTGTGTCTCTAGTCCACTCAACCCTGGTACTCGGCGCCGAAATTGTGGTCCTCTCATTTACCAGCCATTTGCATTAATGCTAACAGTTTTGCATGGTGCATTTGCAGCTCGAGGGCTGTATACGGATCAGACATGGCTGTCTGCAGCCGAATGGAAACAAACAACCAAAAGTTTGTGCTGTAATTGACTCAGACCTCTGAGCTTTTATCAGTCCTGTACATCTGTAGGCCTCTACTGTGCAAATACATCATCGGAGAAGAAATGAAATGTTGCGTCTCATTACCGTCGCTGTAGTATCGATCATAGCAACAAGAACGGGTTACCTGGAGGGGTGGTCTGGTCACTAAGTTGCATAATGCGACCCTAAACAAACACGGCCTTATTTATTGTTGACTATGAACTCTCTGACTCTGCTGTTACACGGTTTATATACGTTAGCCCTGATACTGAACACCCTCAGTCAAATTCTCTGTTTGGTTTATTGCCTGAGTGAAAATAAGTTAACGCACTCTCGGCAGGAAACAAAGTCACACTTCAGGTGAATGGGGTCATTCAGCACAAACCACAATGAATCCTTACTGACATTCCTGCAAAACGTACATTTAGATAAACAAAGATTTTTTCTACTTAAATATGTGTATATCTGCACATTTTTAAACAGCAAGTGTCTAGCCTTTGGATGTTAGAATTAGAACGTTCATGGTGAAGACACACTGCACAGATTACTGTAATATCACTGTTTTACTGTTTAAGAAAGAAAACGCTTTCATTTTTAGTACAAATTCAATCCTAAAAACAGCTCTGAGTGATACATTAGGAACTCCTTCAGAAAAACCCTGAGAACGTGGTCAGGAAGAAGGTGTGGGGTAAGAGACGTTTTGGTTCTGAATGTGGAGAAAAGCTGATTTAGGGAAGAACCGTCTAAAGAACAGGCCTCAGAGCTGCATCACCCAGTGAGGTCTCCGCGCACAGTTCATCTGTGTGAAGGCTCTCATTTGTACAGGGGAGATGGACACGTTTGGATGTTCTCGTGAGGTTCTACAGGAAACAGGCTTTTCAGTGATGGCTTTTCACATGAGTGTGGCGAGTGGGGGCGGAGGTAAATCTTCATAAATCTCCTATAGTTTGGAGAATGCCAGTTTTGGTGCACGGTTACTGTTTCGTTAAACACATTGTAAACATAAACATACAGTGTGCCATAACTTTTGCACAGGCCACAGTTTATATTAAAAAAGCAGTAATTGTGTATAAAATGTGCAGGAGTGTGTTCTCTAGATTTGTTCACACGACAGAAATGTACAGGAGGGCAGATCTGTTGATGAATGCCAGAACTGTATAAATGTTTAGCCACTTGCATTAAAAAAGCATGGTATGGTTCTATTTTAATTCTTGTAATAGTTCGTCAAAACGAGAAATTCTGGAGAAATTCTGTGGGGAAATGACAGAACTCTCAGTCGATACCGCATGTAAACCGAAGAGCGGGTATTTTGTTAACATTATAATTTAATGAGAAGTTACTGATCTGCTCACGTCCTGTTTTGCAAAATGAAAACCATCATTTATGTTTTTGCCGTGTTTATTTCTTGACGTTGAAACAATAAGTAAAGAGTCCAAGTGAAGAATTAAACCCATCAAGAGCCACCAGAAGGGAAATCAGATGTAAACATAATTCAGGGCCCTCTCCACCTCTCTCCACCTCTCTCCAACTCTCTCTACCTCTCTCCACCTCTCTGTACCTCTCTCCACCTCTCTCCACCTCTCTCCAACTCTCTCCACCTCTCTCCACCTCTCTCCACCTCTCTGTACCTCTCTCCACCTCTCTCCACCTCTCTCCACCTCTCTG
>JBBIGA010000132.1:5032590-5048424 GCA_037576975.1 Alestes dentex | reverse complement strand
ATATATCCACATGCATAAACCAGGGAATTATTTCAGCATGGTATTTTTATCTGGAATGAACTGTTTCAATTAAAGCTTAGAATTTAGTGCTGCTTATAATTACAATAATAATAATAATTGTATGGACTGGTGTCACAGTTTCTATACCAGCATTGCATGAGTATTGGTAAAGAAAAAGGGGACTTGAGCCATCTCTAACTAGAATGTTCGTTTATTAGTGCAGTGACGCAGAAATATTGCTGCTCTGTGCATCCAGTAATACCAGCATTACTCAGGCCCAAATTTAGCAATCCTTATCTTGCTCCTACATGAAACTGGATTGTAGCTTTTGTGATGTGCATACAGATGCTTCTCTTGGGCTTTTAAACGTCCCTCACTTGCCCTCCCTTCATCTCTTTCTCTCATCAGAATTCTAGCTCGGATCACCGTGTTCAGCTGGATCTGGGCTTGTGGGATAAGTTCAGTGAGCTCTCCACCAAGTGCATCATCAAGATTGTGGAGTTTGCAAAGCGCCTCCCTGGCTTCACAACCCTTACCATCGCAGACCAGATCACCCTTCTCAAATCTGCCTGCCTGGACATCCTGGTAAATTTAGTTTAACAGTTTAACCCACCTGCTAATGTACAGTCTTTTGATATTACTGTGCCAGTAATTTTAATAAAGCTTATAAAATAGTGTTACATTAGAATAAACTAACAGTAAAAATTATGTTTTCAAAAACATTTTGCAGTTAAACACAGTTAAAAGTGCAAACAAACAGCTTTCAAAATGATTTTGCACACTCTTCTATGTAAATTGTAATCCTTGTATCTTTATAATGGTAACTGATTGGGAGAAAGAAAAAAATGTATTTTTCCAGGTCATTTTGGACTATTTCCGTTGGGCTGTTTCTGATAAGATGCTTTAAAGGGGACATATTATGCAGAACTTACTTTTTGCATCCTTTTGTATTTCCATTTGGGTCTCTACTGCACCTATAAACACTCCAAGCGCGAAAAAAACATCCATCCATTCTTTGAGAGTCAATTGAAAGATTTTGGTGTCAGGAATCATATGCTTCTATCCTGACGTCACGATGAGGAAATTTGCATAGAACCACCACTCACCTGTCAAGCCGCCGCCCTCTAGATTAGTTGAAGATCTGCCATTTTTGTCTGCTGGTTTTACAACCACGCATAAGATGCCGAGCGCTACGGCTACAGGCAAAGGCAAGTCACCATGAAGTGTTGTGTTCATCTCGCTCTGGGTCTGACTTGGGGTCGAACATATAGGGCTAATAGTGCCTCTGTTCAACTGCCATTTTCACGTGTGGTAAACGTGCAGCCTAAGCATGGGATGGGTGGGGCGTGGCCAGCAACAACTTATTTGCATAAAAGTGACAGAGTCCTTAAACGGCTCATTTTGTCAAGAATAGAGCTGGTGAGATCTTTTTATATGAGATTGATTTTGTGCAAAGAGCTTCATGAACATGTTTTGTATAGCCCATAGACCTGTTATAACTTGTTTAAAAAGATGTATAATGTGTCCCCTTTAAATGGGGAAAAATGTACATAAACATGTCTGCAAACGCTTTTCATGACTATAGACTTTTATTCCCATGTTAGATGCTGCGGATCTGCACACGTTACACACCAGAGCAGGACACCATGACTTTCTCAGACGGGCTCACCCTGAACCGCACACAGATGCATAACGCAGGCTTTGGCCCACTCACTGACCTGGTGTTCGCCTTTGCTGGACAGCTGCTGCCGCTGGAGATGGATGACACAGAAACAGGCCTCCTCAGTGCCATCTGTCTGATCTGTGGAGGTACTCCAGCTTGTATTTAGGTCGTATTAATACTGCCCTCTACTGGCATTAATCTGCAGCTAAACTTTTGTGACTTGACAAGGAACACTGCCCTATTCCTGTTTTTTTGGGGGTTTTTTTTGAGTGAGCATATTTTCTTTTTCATATTTTTTTTTTTCATTTTTCAGTGTATCCTATTTAAAGGAAATCTGTTTAGATCTTTAATCAATATGGATGTAGAACTTTGTGGATGTGCATGCACCTACTTATATTAACATATTGCGAATATATTTACTCATAAAAGCTGCAGAAACGCCTACAATAAACCTATTAATAACCATTCGTCCTCTTCTGCCAAAAGCGGCATGAAGGAAACTTCCTTTCCCATCTGCTTTCCTTGATTTTGCCTGATCTGGATTCACATGCTGGTCATGTTGGTCAGATCTGCTGTTTGTGTTTTGTGAGGCCACAGGGGACAGATCAAGCAAAATCAAGCAAAGCAGTTCGGATGCAGCCCAAGTCCTCCAGGGGCAACAAAGCAGCAACTCTGCAAGGCAGTGAACATGTGTTGATAATTTGAGGAAGTGGTCGCATTGATGTATCTAAGAATATCCTTGTTTATTCAAACAATACCCAATTACCGTATAATAGCATTATGATGTGTATTAGCGGTACAGTTAGCCCCCGCGAAAAGCGGGGGTTACGTTCCAAGAGCACCCGCGTATAGTGAAAAACCACACTGTTGTGTTGTGATAAAAAAAAAATGCAGAAAAATGCCCCATTTAAATGCCCCCTAAAAATGCCCCATTTTAATAGTGTAAACCCTAAATATGCCCCCAAAACACTTTAATTTCTTTTTAAACTGAGTTTAATACATTACCCTTAGCAAAAGTGTAAATGTAAACCCGTGTTGTTACTGTACAGTTGAACTCCTGCAGAGCTAGAATGTAAATACCGATATTACCCCTGTATAGACTGTACTGTAATTCATGCACAGGCATTTTCTATGTTATGCGCTGTTGTTTTCTTTGGTATAAGCATTTAAATACAGTAATAAATTAATGTGATTTTTAGTAATAAATATACAGTAAAATGTACGGGTAATCGCCAATAATTTTTACAGTTCAATACTTTCCTGTTCATCGAGCAGCGCATCTTATTCAGGCGCTTCAGGAGGAGTCGTGCTGTAATGACCCACCGGTTAAAGCAGACACTGGATAGCAACTGAGCTCAACAGCCTCTTTTAATTTAATTTACAGTAATAATGATACAGGGCTTTAAGATGAACAAAACGAAAAACAAGAGAAACATTTGAGACGCTCCACTGGGGAAATTCTGGACTGCTGCTGCCACAGGTGCATCAAACTGCAGCAGCCAATCAGCAGCAAGGAGAAATAAATAAAGTTCTCGGATTGGCTATGAGTACCCGTCTTTGAGTACAGCAGTATTTAACCATCCCAAGATGTGCTTGCTTTGTGTTCTCTGGACAGTACAAAAACATTTATACGGTTATATTTTATATGTAAATATAGCTGAATTTACGTTAATATTTATGTGGAGAATGTTTGCTGTTTCTGCATTATTGTAGGGATTTCCACGTACAATTATCACTTAGGTTCCATGTTAGACTGATTCCGCAACTCCTGATCCGTGTAAAGGCATGGGGTTACTGTATATACATTCAATTTGGCTTAAAACAATTTGGAATAAACATTCAATTTGGCTACATTCAATCTGTTTAAAACATGCAAATAGGCTTTAGCTGTTACTGCATCCATTTAAAGAAACTCACATTTCCAGTGTAATTCTGCAGTACCTCTATTTTCCACTAGGTGTCAGCAATTTCTATTCTCCCTAAAACTTGCTAACACACTCTTCATGCTTGTTGGACATTGTGTACCCACTGGTCGTGTTTGATAATGATTGTTGCTGATCAGAAACAGTAGAGTTATGGATAAACCTGAACACCTCTGCCATAGTGAGTGGAAGTAACAACAAAATTATGTGCCTTACCATGCCAAATACTGACTTCACCAAAAACATGTTATGGTTTTATGCTACAGTATATTAGGGATGCTGCTACCACTTAGATTAGTACTTGTGTATGCTACAGATTTATTCCTCTGAAAATAAATTGAGCAGTTACAGTTTAAGAACAATGCAGAATGACCATAAAAGTAATGAACCATGTCTAACCTGGTTTTTAAAGACAGAAATGAAAAAATTATATAAAAATATTTAAAACTGGTAAAAGACCATTAATTTGAAGTTATAATGGATTAAAATTTAAATTATGGATCATCATTTATTTGCTAAGTAATTGCCAAAGTCATTTTTTAACTGATTTGTAACTGAGGAGGGGAAATCGTGACAGCTGTATAATATATTTATGCAAAGTCTCTCCATGTCTGTTCAGACCGCATGGATCTAGAGGAGCCCCAGCGTGTCGACCGTCTGCAGGAACCCTTGCTGGAGGCACTGAAAATTTATGCTCGTCGCCGTCGGCCCAACAAGCCCCACATGTTCCCTCGCATGCTGATGAAGATAACTGACCTGCGAGGCATCAGCACCAAAGGTCAGTGCACCTGCACAGCAGCCCACAGCTCCAGCAGAGATACAGCTTGTAGATGCAGACACAGTTTAAACGCTAGATACTCTTTCTAGACATGTTTTATTTAATAATTCAAGGATTTTATGAACTTCAAGCAGTCTGTTCAATGATAAATATACTGTATTTTTACTCTTCTGTATTCATTTACTCTCATACTTGAACAGGATAAAGTCCTCTTGTAAAATTTGCTGTTATCATTTTGAATTTGTCATACATTTAACATATAATAACTTTGATGTCATTTTATAAATTATATAGTGTTTAATAATTTCATATAATAACTTTAGTCATAAAAGAGTATAAAACAGCTATTTTAGTAGTTTAGTTGTTTAATTCTTTTATTTATTAGAAATTATTGAATGACCAGTAATACAGTGCCATTTCTCCTAAACACCGAGGAGTTGTTTGCTTGAGTTAGACTACCTTCTCTCGTGTGTATCTTGTTATCTTCTGATGGGCTGGCAGATAGTACAGTGGTTAGCTGAGAAAGGCTGCAGAGCTGGGCTTGGTTTCTCAGAAATGTTCTAAAATAACATCCATAGTTACATGGTAGTACAACCTCTAGGGAGATGTACGCAAGCACTGCATTGTATGAGAGAGCAGCAAATATCAATCACTGCTCAAAATGTTTTGTAGGCGGGTGATGGCATGTTTCAAATTCCATATACACAGATACACCCTTCGATGTAACAATGGCATTGGAACACAGTTTTTTCCTTCAAAAATGCAATGTAGTTTGATTTATTAAATTGTTAAATACATTTGGATTAAAAACTGAGAATGTGTCAATCAAGAATTACGACTCCCAATCCAAGATAAAATAATATGTTTCTGCTAATGCCAGGTCTGATCCAGTATTTATATTTACACTGATCAGTGTTTCCCAGTCCTTTTCCTAGAGGTTCCTTTGCTCGGCTCATGTTTGGGTTTTCTCTGCTCTCAACCCACCTAATCCAACATATCAGCTAATTAAGAAACCTTCCCTGGTTTGGAGTAGGTGTGTTTGGTCAAACACTAGAATCTTAAGGGCAGCATGCCTCCAGGACCAGTTTTAAAATACCTTTACCTGCCTATATGCTGCTGCGATTGGTTCCAGTTCTGATCGTTTGAATTGCAAATTGGTTTGGGACATTTCTACGTCACACGCACTCAGTTCAAATGGTATTTTTCGGGTATTTTCCAGGAGCTGAGAGGGCAGTCACTTTGAAGATGGAGATTCCAGGTCCCATGCCTCCTCTGATCCGGGAGATGCTGGAGAATCCAGAGGCATTTGAGGAACAGCCGGAGTGTGTTGAGAGCAAAGATGAACCCCCTGCCCCGCCGGCCCCGCCACTGACCATGAAGACGGAGCGCGAGGATGAGGACGACAGCTGGGCCAACGAGAATGGCAGTGAACCATCACCGGAGGAGGAAGATGATGACGACGATGATGTGGAGGAGGAAAGAGGAACGGACAGTGATGGAGAGGCCTGGGGTAGTCAGGAACCTAATGTCCAGGACATGTCCAGAAAGAGCCATGTGGGGAGGGCTCAGTGAGCAGACCTTCTGTCCATACACACAGACCCACCACCCACCTCATACCAACACCCTACCTTCAAGCTCTTGACCCCTCCCCCTGGCCCACCCCCTTTTGACCCTCAATCACAACAATGTGCCCTCAGCAGGGG
This sequence comes from Alestes dentex, assembly GCA_037576975.1. Classification (NCBI taxonomy): domain Eukaryota; kingdom Metazoa; phylum Chordata; class Actinopteri; order Characiformes; family Alestidae; genus Alestes; species Alestes dentex. The sequence goes on along the minus strand of JBBIGA010000132.1, from coordinate 5,042,358 downwards.
TACACATAGAGCCTTATCAATTCATCCGCCTATAACTCAGGCCTTGTGGTCAGCGATGAGAGACATACTCAGTCAAAGACTTGCACGCATCTTCTCAGGAACTGTCTTCAAAGGGCAAAGAGGGAAGACGCGAGACTTAAACAGCTAACTTTACAGATGAAACAGCAGTCACTTTTTTATACTATCACGTTTGTATGGAAAATAAAGAAGCAGCCAAACCGACAGAAGCAAACACGAAACCGCCAGCTGTTGATGGGTTCAAAGTCACATTTCTCTAGAACACTGCAAGGAAAAAAAAGAAAAGAAGCTAATGCTTTTTCATTGATCTTGGTGCATTTGAATATTGTTTTGACTTTTTCCAGCCTTGATATAGTTCTCTTTACTTTTACATTTTATGAATAAGCCCATACATATCTATATACCTTTATATATTTTTTTTGTCTTTGTATACTATTTCTTCAGTTATGTATTGTTTTGGATAGCTTTTCCGAGGAGAAACGGAGAGAGATAATCGAATGACTATAAACTGGCAGACCTCTACTGAGTCTCTACCCAGCCTTTTGGCTGGGTTCCTGGGCACTTTGGCTCACTGTAGACGTCGACGATAATCAATTCGATAGCAACATCTCTTTAATGGCTCCCAGTCGGCTGATCCATGTGTTTTTAGGATTGGCATTATGGGTATTAGTTCTGGTCATGAAATACACAGTATCCTTCCTGCCAATTGAATAGTGTGTTTTGTGCCAAAGCATGCAGTTTATAAAGTGGGATGAGAGTTCAAGCTCTAAAGCCAAACTCTAGAGAGGAAAAGGCTCAGTTCATGCTTCATGATGCAGGCTCCTTGTTCTAATAACTGGCCAATCCATGCCCTGCCCACAAATACATTCCTTCTTGGCAGCTGTTACAAAAGCTTTAAAGAGCATCTGCAAGAACCCAAAGGAGATACTGTATCGCAACAACTGACTAAAAATAATTGTCATGTTATCGCCCCTGCCTTACAACTACAGGAAACCTGACTGAATCATCTCCCAAATGTATATAGTGTGGCTTATCATTTTTCAGTGGTATTAAAGACGTGTGCCCCTTTTTGGAGCTTGACTTTTCTGACAGGCCATAGCTTGAAGTGGCAAATATGGCAAGTATGGCAAGTACCTTTGAACAATGGTCACCAACCCTCCTCCTGGAGATTTACCTTCATGCATCTGACCCAAATCTAAAGCACCTCATTCTGCTATTGTGAGCTTTTTGAAGGCAATAATTACATTAATCAGGTGAGGTCAATCAAGGCTGGGGCTGTAAGGTATATTCCTTAGGTGAAGGGTTGGCAGCTACTGCCTTTAAGTAACTTTAGCCACTCTACAGCTATTGTTGGATGCTATGATGTAACTTGGCTGGCTGGCAACATTAAAATTGCTGTAACCTCTGCTTAGCTCTACATTTAATTTCAGTGGAATTTGTCAATGTTCCACTCAACTTGCCAGCCTCTCGAGTAGCTAGGAAAGATGTATTTGTGGGCGGAGAATAGATGGGTTAACTGTACTGATTCACGCTGATCCCGCCTCATTCAGAGTGCTCAGGGGGAGGTATGCTATTGGCCGCATATGTAGCACTTCAGTCATGCTGTTGTAAGACATGGTAAGCTTGGTGCTTGGTGGCTGTTGTACTTATCATACAGAGCCTGGAGATTCCAGCTTAACAAGACAACACCCCTCAGATCAGGTGCTTAGCTTAGCTAAGATTGGGGCTTACGTGACTCATGCTCTCACTGATACGCATACACATTTAAAAAAAATGACAGTTACACCTTATTCCCACACTTGGGAACTAACATTATATATATATATATATATATATATATATATATATATGGAAACTCAGACTCAGGGCATTTCGGTGAGGACCAAACACTAGCTGCCTCCAGGCATGCTACAAAACAGCAATATTTATGAGTGTGGTCAAAGCCATTGTAAAACTTTTATATGCTCTCTTCATTATAGGAATGATGTGGTCATTTTTTTGTAATATTTTGATCAAATCAACTGCCAAAAAAAGAAAAAGGAAAAACAAACAAACAAAAAAAACAGCATGCCATTAGGTGACTGTGTGTAATTGAACCGAGTACCGAGTTTTCAGTTATGCAATACAGAAACCAGCTGTGTGTGTTTGGGTGTCTCTGGGATAATGGGGTTGTTTCTGTTGAACAGCCTGTAGTATTTTAGGCTATCAGATGAATGTCGTTCATGTGGTGCTGTGACACTGAGAATGTGAGCTCACACACACACACACACACACACTCACATTTGTCTCTCTCCTAAACTCCTGCACACACACAAATACACAGACGTACCAACACTTGTCTTTTTCACACAGACATACACACACACTGTTTCCCAATCCGTTCCTTGGTGACCTGCAAACAATCCAAATTTTTGCCTCTGTCCCCAATCTCAGCATGCCTTAAACAAGCAATCTGTAACTCTGAATAGCTGGCACAACTGACGTATGCAAGCTCCACCCTCTCCATCATCATCATCCCACTGCTGCCAAGGAATTGACTTGGCAAATTTCCCACCCTTGGGACTAATAAAGAGTTATCTTATCGTATAGTTACTGCTGGGAGGTTACAACTAATTTCCTTCCATGCAACGTTGCCTCAATTACACAACAAATACTGCTTTATCCCAAAAGTGGGACCATTCACACCCATACAAAACAAATACCATTTGAAATAGCGCACCCTAAACATGTGTATAATGACATCAGCAGCTTCCATAGAATAATGCATTGGTGGGCTGTTGCATGGATTGGTCAGTTCTCACTATGCCTCAAACAAGCAGATAACAACACAGATCATTGTGCTGAGAGCTGGTATACACTTAGAAAAAGCGACTGAAATGTGTACATTAATTCCACATGGATAAAATACACAGTTTTAGCCTTCACTTGACTTACCTTTGGCAATAATTGTGTCCATGTAATAGATTTTATTCGTGTGAAAATAAGGCACAAGTTGAATGAACTCAAAGCACGATTTTTTTGAGTGTGAAGCAGCAAAACTTGGACTGAACGTGGGGCAGTGAGTACTGGATTGGTGATATGCATGCAAACACACACACACGCACACACAGAAAACCTCTCTCCTGGGCGCCTTCTACAGTGTTGCATCCCTCGGCCACACATTGCTCTGTTGCAAACAGAATGTTGAGATTACATTGTTTCGTTTGCTTTTTTCTTGTCCTCGATTTGGCTGAGGTTTTCTCAGTCCTCTGTTCATGTTCAACCAGCTGTTATATAAAGAAAAGCCATATAAACGTTCAGAGGCACAATAAAACAACTGTTTGTGAGACTGTTCCTTTTATGTCATATTTGCCTCACACGCCAAGTTTTAGGCCAGGGAATATCAAATCATTGGCCTTTTCTGCAGTGGTCACCAGCCTTGCTCCTGAAGATCCACCTTATTGCAGAATTCAGCTCCGGAAATCTAAATCTAACGACTGATACAACTAATTAAGTGGACTTAGTTTAAACAGAAGGGGGAATGGGTATTGATAGGATTTTACTGATACTGATTCTGATACTGCTTGTTGATATTTTTATTAATACTACTCTCCATAATGTGATGCAAAAAATAAAGGCATCACATGAAAAGATGTGAAAAGGTTGACTTTTTTGGACAAATAATGAGCTATGTTGTTTCCTGTAAATTTAATAACAGAGGATTATTCACTATAAATGTCAGGTCAACAGATCACTCAGTCTACCAATCAAGCATCTGCTATTTAAAAATGCTGCTATATTAGAATGTGTATTAACACTCTGCATTAACACAGACAGCCGCAGAGTTTGTCCAGGAGCTAATTTCAGTACTGACCAGGCAGGAACTGGTGGTACCGCCTCTCGATTCCCATCCCTACTCCCCAGTCATATACAAAAGTATAGCTGTATGCAAAAGTTTGGGCATTCCTGGTCAAATTACATGTTTTGCTGAAGATTTTTTAATGAATCATTACAGGACATGTTTAGAGTAAGTTTAGACATACAAAGTCTGTGAAACTGGGCCTTAGTGTATTTCAACCAAACTATTTCTTTTCTGAGTTGTAAACCACTGGTCACCTTATTGAATGGCATAAAGGCTGTCAGTACACCACAGCCTCCGGCCACTCCACATTTTGATTCTGTTCCAACTCATAACACCACTGCCCATGTGGTCTACAGCTGTAGAATAGCAATTACCCAGCTGAGAGGTGGTAAGATCTACAGTAGAACATAACAGTAATAAAGGAGTGGCGACTTTGGGTTAAAGCATTTACTATGTAGACATTCAGACATCTGCTTAAATCAGTTAGATGTGCATAAGGGTCCAACTGAAGCTTGTTTACAAATGTCCACTTTTTATAATGTATATAGATTTATGTGCAATATCATTCAAACCAAAGCTAAATATAGCAGTATAAGTCAACAGGCTCATGAAGCATGGCTCATGTTAAATCAGTTTGCAACCAGTCACTACACGTCCTAATTCTCCTTATGAAAGGAGAATTACTTAAATATGTAAAGGGCTATTAGACAAAAGGATATGACTCATTCCTTTTGCTTACAGAAAATAAAACTGGAATGAATGAGCAACAGCCTTCCAAATCATACAATAAAAAGCGGAGGGAGATAATTATCCAGCAGGGGGCGGTCAGGTTCCATACTTAAACCACATGACTCCACTGTAGAAAGGCTGTGCTAATTCCAGAGTACAAAAACATAAATCTGCATTATGCATGGATGCAGATGGGACCAGAACTAATGGCTTAGCCTCAGACACTCTCGTCAATCTTAGAGGGGTATGCAGACAACAAAGACTACTGTAGTCTACACCCCCCTTCATAATAATTGATAACGAGCCAGACTTATATGCATGCACAGTTTTGATTATTCTGCATGAAAATAGATGCTGATGGAAATACAAAATATAGGCCCAGTCCTATATATCATATAGGCTTCAGTGTCATTTTCCTGTCTGCGCACCTTTTAATGTACTGTCTTTGTTTTTGATTTATAGTTGGGTTTTGCATCTACGGGTTATAGAAAAAATCCCACACACTGTAGCACTCTTGTGTGAGAATGCTTGTAATTGAGTAAAACATGTGGTCTCGCTGTATTTGGATAGTCCACTACAGATCATCGACAGATGTTCAAAAAATATCTGGTGGAAATTGATTGGAGTTAGAATTAGGATTTGGACCAGGATTAGGATTAGGACATGGGTAGAAAGGGTTAGATTTCGGTTTTAGGTTGGGATTAAGATAATGATTAGGATTAAGGACCAGGCTGAGGGATTGATTGTGTTTTGGGTTGGGTTTAAGGTTATGATTAGGACAAGGGATTGCTTTCAGTTTTGGGTTGAGATTAAGAATAGGATTAGTATTAGGAGCAGGTTGAGGGATTGATTTCAGTGTTGGTTGGAGTTAAGGTTAGGATTAAGATTAGAACCAGGGTGAGGCTTTGATTTTGGTTTTGGGTTGGGGCTAAGGTTAGGATTAAGATTAGGACCAGGTTGAGGGTTTGATTTAAGATTTTGATTGGGATTAAGGTTAGGATAAGGATTAGGACCACATGTAGGATTTGATTTTGGATTTGGGTTGTGGTTAATGTTAGGATTAGGATTAGAGGAAATTAATGTAATTAATAGATCATTAGTAGACTGTAAATTAAAGGGAAGCTGTCCTCAGTGTGGGCTACCCAGATTAAGTGTTACCTACAATACAGCAGCCAACCTTTAACCACTCCTAACCTTTTCCTAATAGAGAACAGGGAGGAAAATTTACTGGCGGAAAAGACTCTACAATGTTTTCTCTCATTAGTATACACAAACAGACCTTCTCCATGCCCAAGGCCCTACAATATATAATTATTTTTATACAGAGATTAAGAGTAGTGATAAAGCAGGGATATGGTACTATTAATTAAATGATTGCTATAATTAAACTTCATTAAAGAGAAATCAATAAACTAGGGCACGGATTAAAAGAAGGTCCATACATTATACTCTGGTTTACGGGGAGCCTCTAAATGGCCTCATATATTCAACCCAATAAGTTGTTGCTATGGGAACGGGAGGTTGAGGGATTTAAAGGGGCAGCACCTGTTTTTCCTCTTGGCCTTTCACCACAGAGCAGTGTTTAACGCTCGGTGTGGGTAATGCGAGTGAAATGGAGGAGAAAAGGAGAATCATAAAAGTGAGGGAGGCTACTGAGCTCAAAGTGGTCCAGAAGTCAGACCGATAAACACTGAGAGAGAAATAACCAAGCCTATTTATTATAATGGAAAATAAAGCTTATCATCTGAATGACAGCACTACAATTTAGTGCTCTCCCATGGTGTGGGTAGAGAAGGAACCAACCTAAATGATGTGGCATCTCCACTCAAGTGCTCATCTGATGAATCTGGGGGAGGGTAAGTATTCTGACACGCAGGAAGGGTTGGACAAAGAGCAGAAAGCTCCAGAGAAGTGGCTATGCACCCACAAACTGGGCAGAGGTACGGAAGAGGTATGGAGGCCTCTAGAGGTGCTGGAGGAGGAGCTGCATCTACCCCAAACTGGGGGCAAGGAGAGAGGAGAGGGAGGGAGAGCAGGGAGTGGGATCGTGTAGAAAGTCATAAAAACCTGGGTGCACTTCTCTGGCCCCTGGCTCTTCATATCTTTTACATTTCTAATTAAAAGAGATAAAGAGTGAGGGAGTCATCAATCCTACAGTGATTTCCCTGTTAAGGTTTTAGAGGAGGCCATAAAGCAGGCAGCCCGGCTCCATTGATTTTATAATTAGCCCCCCGTCAGCCCGCAGAGGGGGAATGGAGAGAATACAGAGGAAGGAGGAGAAAGGGCCGGGGCAGAGAGAAGGGGGGGAGAGAGAGAGACGGTATAAAAAAGGCAGAGGGGAAAAAAATGAGGTGAAGGTCAGCAAAAAAAGTGGTTAAGAGGCATAAGAGGATTATAAGAGGGCAACTGTCCACTTCTGTAGTGACCCTGTAGTAGTAGCTTCTGTGATAAATTGTTAACACTCGCTAAATTGTTTAGGGAAATTACAGTAGTCCATTAAAACTAGATGTTCAACTGGTGGACTAGCACAAAACTTCCGAGAGCATTACATGTAAAGCATTTTTTATGTCTTTAAGTCATGCCCTTAGTCATACTAAGCTTCATTCATTACATCATGGGTCCATACAATTGAAAACAAAACATTTTTTTAAATAAAATGTAGCATGTTAATATTGCAGGAAGTTTCAAAACATATTATTTACTCCTCAGTTCGTACTATCAAAATGGGAAATGTATAGCAAGTGCCAAATCAACTATTTTTGTCTTTACTTCTACCTGTAGTTTTACAGTATACTGTACATGACATATAGTGTCAGAAACATATAAGCTAGTCTATATGAGACTACTCCGGGTGATTTCAGGTGTAATGGTTTAGGCATGCTGTGATAGCTTTCAGTAGTAAGTGTTAGCTACATTAGTGTAAAACAAAAGAAGTACCTTTGATAATTATGTTCTGGCTGATCGAATACACCTGTATTGTAAAAAAAAAATGTGCAAATTTTTTTTTGCTAAATTATTCATTTCTCTAATCAGGCGATGAATGTTCTCAACATTCATCCATCAATCAATTATCCAAGGTATTTATCCTAACCAGCGTTGCAGGGGATGCTGGAGCCTATCCCACTGATCATAGGGCAAAAGGCTGAGAAATACCCTGGACAGGTCACCAGTCCATCACAGGACAGATACACAAACACACTCACACACACTCTCATGCCTACGGGACAGTTTAGCATCTCCAATTCACCTAATGTACATGTCTATGAACTGTGGAAGGAAACTAGAGCAGAACAACCAAACTCCACACAGAAAGGATGCTGCCCTGGCCAGGAATTGCCTACTTACATTATATTTAAAAAGAATGACTAATAACTGGACACCACATGATTACATTAATGACATTTTATTATTGAAACCCACCCAGACCCTTACAGTACTGCACAGTCTAGAAAATACATACTGGGTAAGTAAATATATGATTAACTGCACAAAAAGAACACAAAACAAAAAAAGTAAATTTATTGGAAACAAAGTGAGGGACTTATTGCCATGAACATAGCTGCCCTGAAGAAAAGAGCTCAACTGCAGCTCTCTGAGAGGTTACAGATGCAGTTCTATGGGGATAAAGCTGGATAACGGTGGATTTTATAGGATCTCTTGGTACTGCGAATGTAAAACGGACATGGCACTGCAAATGATCTCAAGCAGTGGTTTTTTCGTAACGGTCAGGTCTACAAACCACCACAAGACATTACCTGTCAAAGGTCATAGCCTCACAGTCAAGAGGTTGACTGTTTCCGGGACGTGCAGCGGCTGCCGAACATTTTCACCATTGATGTCTAGGCTAAATGTATATAGACCTCATACAAGAAGGAACCTTTGTAAAAACATACATTTTTAACGGTTTAAGGACTTAACGGACTATTATCCTGTATGAATATAAGGCTGGTTACTGTGAAAAGCCTACAAAATGTTCCACTAGAACCACGTTCAAATGTATCATGGAGAACAGTACAATTAAGAGTAGCACAGTATGGAAGTAAACCAAAAAACGTACAGTGGATCACATGACCATTACACGGGTGAAAGTGAGCAGTGATTATTAAACATCCTCAATAAAAAGCTATAGATACACATAATTCAAATTCAAAAACCAAAAATAAGCACAAACACCATTAACGTCAAATCAGCTGAGTAGAGCATAAGCACTGCCAGTAAGATCTAAAATCTTTTCATAGGCAAGAAAACATCATTTTACAATTTGTTGCGGAGGTTTTTCAATTCTTTCTGAATAAAAGTGATTGAACATGTGCTTCGCTAAGGCTAAAAGTGGCAAAAAGGGAGGCACAGCAGCCACATGGCATTTCATCAAAACACAAATAGAAAAAAATCTGATTACAGTGAATGAGATGCCCTCGAGTCCTGGCTGGGCCGCCATTTAAATAAAAACAGCTGGGCATTCCGACGCTAACTGGACACCTAATGTTTCCTTGAACTTCAGGTATTTTCGCAGTAAAACGGTCATTCATCTGCTAGAAAAACTTTCCGCATCCCTCTCTGTGAAAGCTTTTTACAAGCAGATGAGAATTCCACTGGCATTTTCTAGATTTAGCTACAATTAGATTGATTATGGTTTTACAATGTACAGCTGTGTGCAGAAGTTTGGGACGGTCAGATCAAGTTTTTGTTGATTTTCGAAGTAAAATTAAGTACACATCCTCTACAGAGAACACACTTTCTTTCTTTCTAGAAGTGTGGCATTCTATTATCATGACTTTTGATGTATCTGAAGTATTTATAGTGTTAAACCAGGGTCAATCAACAACCCAATCTAGCACCTCCATGTCATCATGCCCCCATCTTCCAGCTCTAGTCTCATTAGTAAATTGTGTCATAACTGAACAGTCATCATTTTTCTTCATTTAAATTTTATTCTAAATACTGTAAGAATATTACATTGTTTTCAGTCTTACTTAGTTTATGTACTTAGTGTATTGAACCAAATTGTGAGTCAACTGTATGATTACATCCCTATTCTTTTCTGACTTTAACATACAATATGAAATGCAAAAGTTATGGCACATTTTGAGAGAGAGCGAGGGTGAGAGAGAGAGAGAAAGAGAGAGAGAGAGAGAGAGAGAGAGAGAGAGAGAGAGAGAGAGAGAGAGAGAGAGAGAGAG
>JBBIGA010000132.1:5013834-5025859 GCA_037576975.1 Alestes dentex | reverse complement strand
TCCCCTCCCCCCCCCCCCCCCCCCCCCCCCCCCCCCCCCCCCCCCCCCCCCCCCCCTCCCCATAAACAAGGACTTCTCTCAGTAAACAGAACACAGGAATAGACTTTTGGCATAATCCAGATTGGAAATTCCTTTTCAACACCCTTTTTGTGCACTAATATGAGCAGTAGTATTAAGATGGATTTGTTTATCTCTGGAGTACATGAAGTACCATGCACCACTCTCCACACAGCTGCCAGGTGGCAGATACAAATGGAAGGCCCAGCGGCTGCACCACAGTGTGCAAGCAGCAAGACCACTCGCGAAAGCACAGATCGGACGTCGTGCAAGTGCAATAGCTGAAATAATTATCAAATGTACAGTTTTAGTAGGTGACCCAGCCAGTGAAGGCAGTCCATCCGTCGACATTGCTTTTGTCTGTGTGCAAACGTGCACTACAGTCACATACGCAGCTTTTTAACATCAAACAACTCACCCTATTTGCTTTTAACCGCTCCGGGCTGTTTTTCCTTCCCACTACGAACGACTGACAACGATTACATTCGACCAAAAGGCCAAGTGTCTCGTAATTAGATTACAATCCCTGTCCGTGCGTAGCAACAACACAAGCCATTAACAATAATAACAAAAACAGAAGCATGGCTGTTAGAACTGTTCAGCTGACTTCTGGGAAATGTAGGTTTTAAGTCATAGGCAACTATACAAAATTGCTCTTAAAAACTACAATCCCCACACGCGACAAAGAAGAGCGTATGGCAGCGCATGCGATTGTGATTGGTGGATTTTTGACAAACGCCACCGAAGGTCTTTTCTGATTCAACTGCAATGAACAAATCGTTAAAAAATAGAGACATAACTATACATAAGAAACCCAGAGGGCTGTTTCACTAACCAGGGTTTGCCCTCTTAAAAAAACACAACTTGCAAGGCTTGACTTTTGGCCCCATGAGCAAGTAGCAGAGGACGTGATTGGTGGATTTTTGACAAAAGCCGCAGAAAAGCCTTTTCTTATTGGTGGAGCTTTGGTCGCAGTTAGGGTTTTCGACCAACTAAAAGCGTCTACGACACACTCAGAACCTTGAAAACAACACATGAAGTCAACACGTGGCGATTGCGCAAACTGTGGAGAGATCGATCGATCGATCTAAATATCTAGACTTATTTATCTATCAATCAATCTATCTAGAGATATTTTATTTAATTTATCTACCTATCTAGAGAAATGATCTATCTATATCGAGAGATCTGTCTGTCTTTACAAAGCAACAAACTCTATTCTTAAATCTAAATATGCACAAACGTACATTTTCAAACACAACGCCCGTGCTTTTAAATTAAAAAAATGAAAATAAATAACCCTTCAATAAATCACAGAACCTTGTAGTTTGAAATGCCTTTTTAAACCTTCTGCAGTCGTTTTTTTGAGCAAATCAATCCCCGTGTTATGGTTAAAAAGCAGAATTTCTGAATTACTAGGATAACTTAATTCAAATCTGCCCAGTCAGAGGTCAAACTCTGCTACTAGACATAGCCCTCACACTATTTCAGCTTTAACTAAAGAAGGATTTCTTCTGCTGAGGAGCTAAAAGCTGAGGTTTGGCCTGCCTTCTATTTATTATACTGCACATAATCTGTCCTGCTGCTGCTATATTTTCACAATTATATTTGCTGCTGTCTACCTCTGTTCGGCATATTTGCACACACAACTCTCTGCTCCTAGAATACAGTATAATACTGTATTGTCATAATACTGTATTGATTCAGACTAGTACTGTAGCTTTTGTCAACTGCACTAAATGTTGTCTTGTCCTGTTGTTTTGTTGTGTTTTTTTCTTGCACTCTCTTTTGTCCTGTAGTCTTTCTTTGTGGTCTTGGGGTGTTTCTGTTTCTTTTCTTGTGTTGCTTCGGAGTGTATATGGTTGAAATGACAACAAAACCTACTAGACATGACCTGCTTAGTTTAGGCTAATGTTATCTGGCAATATCTCATATTTCATGCAACATGTGCAACAATTATTTAGCTATAATATTACTGTGTGTATGGTGCATTATTGTTTCTTTCAATATCTGCTATCACGCACCTGAGGATCCCTCAAGGTGTACAATACGTACATCCACTGTGTTCATACAAAAATCTATATGCATATATATGAGGGAAGTTCAGGTGTCAACATATGGGTCAGACCTCAGCTTTTGACTGCCCAACTTAGGACATCCTTCTTTAGGAAACACCCTTAAATCATTCAGTTAAAGCTGAAATAGTGTGAGGACATCTTCTAGTATTAGCGTTTGACCTCTGATTGGGCAGGCTTGACTTAAGTTATCCTATTAACTGAGAAATTCCGTTTTTTACAAACTAATCTTACAAACTATAAGGTTCTGTGATAGATTTAGGGGGTACAAAACATTTCTATATGCACAGCTCCAAAAAAAAAAAAAAAAAAAAAGAGACCTGCAAAAATTCTGTTCAGTTTCTCAGGTTTTATCTTTTATAGCTGCATATATTGAACTGAACAGCTTTGCCTTAGTTTTTAAGAGCTGCTGACAATATTTCTCCTAATTTTCAAATAAAATACATAATTTTGAAAAGGGAATGACAATACATCAAAATCAGAGAAATTATGCCGTGTTTAAAGAACTTGAATAGTTTTTCACTCTTGTTCACTCGAAAGTTTGTTCACAAACTTGTTCACTCGAAAACAAAAGGGCAATAATTAGCTTTGACGTACTTCTAGTAGTGTTTTGCCATCCAACAGGTTAAAGTGTTTTTTATACTTTTCCTCATTAAATGAGATTTGATTCAGGTGATCACCTAATCAGTACCTCATAAAGCAGAATGAGGTGTGCTTGTGTAGGAATTTAACAGACATATAACATACACACACACACACACACACACAGACATAAATATAAAACATTTTTAATGATTTCCCTAATAAAGGGTTATCTCATCTTATTTTATCTTATCTTATCTGAATCTGCAGGTGTGGAAGAAGAGACACAGAGGGAGGATTAAGTTTCCAAGAGTGGTCCACTGATCAGTCTGGTGTGCTGCTGATCTGACTGCAGTGATGTAAACACCATCCTAAATCCTGCTGACCACAGGAAACCTGAAACCACCATGAGCCCCTGAGAAGCACAGGGGTGTCCAGCGTTACAGTCATTCCTTCTTGTGTTTTTTCCTCAGTTAGGTCGAGTTATAATTAGTCTGTTTCCCCCTTTCCCCCTCATGGGAATGTGGCACATCCAGAAAACGTTGTACCGAACAAGTGCTGGATTAGCAGGGCAGCACGCAGAATTTGAACGCCAGGGGGCAGTGCACATTAACTAAACCTGCACCATGGAGGAAGGCTCGTTTTTATGAGTATGGGATGGTCTTTGGCCTGCAGTGATTTCTAAAATGTACCTGTATCACAAAGATCTGGAGGTCAAAGACTACACTTACTCATATTCAAACTGATAAGCCAGCTCCACTGATTGCCATTGTTTTGCTTTATTTCATTTTGATTGACATGTACCGTTTCAGTTTGCATTAATCGGTATATTGCGTATTAATCTATATTTCAAAAGTGTATTGAACCTTTGCAATAAGGGCTTGAAAACATTCCAAGGCCTAATTACATAATGAGATGTTTACAGGCTACATGCAGGGGAAAATTCATACTCTGGGTTGCAGTAAAACACAACTCAGCCATATTATCTTTCACACTGGTGCAGTGAGTGAATGGATGAACGGTTATACTGGAGAGAAGAATCTTGTTGTGTTTGGCACACTACGCACTGAGATCCTCTGCTATTGGGCGGTCATAAGTCAAAGTGATATATAGGCTAATTAAAACATAAGTGTTGATTTAACACTCACCCACCCAGGGAAAAGATTACAGTATATAAGTGGACATTTCACTTCTTTCTTTTTTTTCTTTTTTTTGGACCTTGGAACACTGACCACTATCCACAAAGGTTTTTATATCCTCTACAACTTCTAATCATCCTCATAATGTCCAGAGTCTCCCTGATGTTTTACTACTAGCTAAACATCTCAATATCCTGCCTGTGGGATGGGATCAAGGCTACTGTGTCATATACTGCAAAGCAGCCAACAGTGGATGCATCAGACAAGATGGCTGCCCCTGTCGGTCTCTAATTGTATGCAGGCAGTAAATGAGGCAGCCCAATAAAGGCTCTGGGGTGGTTTTAACAGAGAGAGAGAGAGTCTGAAATGAGTGCATGGAAGGTGATAGGAACACACAGTGGGGGATGGGCTCAGGACTTGATTGATGGCAGCGAGACGAGGCATTTTCGACCTTGCTGGATGACAAACTGCCCTCAGGCCTGTGGTTCTTGAGGGAGCACTCCCAATTTCCCTCCCTCTTGTTACCTGTGGGTTCTTGTATTTGTACTCTTTTCAGAATCAATAAAGGGAACTGGCAGAGTCCAGAGTTACAGCTCATGTTGGAGTTCCATTTTCCCATATAATTACTGAACTAGTCAGGTCCTACTATCAGAGACAGTAAGTACTGATTTCTAGTCTACAGCAGTCTGGTGACATTTTCCTGCTTGGTGATTCTTCATTTAGGTACAGATTTAACTTAGCAATTATCAATCATGTGTCATCCGGTAGCAAAATTAACTGAATTAAAATAAGACCACTATTCAGTTATGCTGCTACGGTGTATAATTAGAATGATCAAACAGCGAGCTCTCATTATCAGCATTGTGTCAAACAACTGATTGCACTGGTAATGACATGACGGTATGGACAACTTTCACATTTTGGATAATTTGTCTAGGTTTTGGACTGACTAACCCAGCAGCATATCCACTAATGTGCAATTCAGTTAAATATATATATATATATTTATAAATACAGCAATTGTTTAATTGCTGTATTTAAGCCACAGCAATTAAACAACATTTTACCCTTATTTGTTTTTTAATCTAGGGGACCAAAGAGTTCCCCTAACCAAATGAAATAACCTTACTATCTTTTTAGTAACACTATATAGTCCTAGTCTTGGTGGTCCATAGTATTAGATTGTGCTTTTCAGCACAGAATTGGCCCATCAACTAATAAATAAGGTCTTTGTGAGTAGGGATTAGATGTATTGGAGCAGAGAAAGTGCTGAGCTCATCAGGCTGTAATGTAAGTCGGAACACAGAGTACCTTGGCAGTGCTAAAGTTATAGACCACAGTGTAGGCCATTCACATTCCTCACATAGGTACTCACATTCCTCAGTAATTAGGTTGTTACTCTTTTTTCAGCCATGGTGGTCCCCAGTAACAATTACAGTAAACATCCGGTTTCCTTCACCTTGAAAATAGGCTTAAATAACTCATAACTCTGTTATGAAACTAACCTAAACAACTGAACATCATCACATTCCAGCAGCAGATATTGAAAGGTTTAGTAAAGGACAGTTTTAGCTACATTGCCACATTATCCATTTCTGTCATATGTTATTCTATTTTGATGGTCCTTCAGCTTTTTATTATTAACGAAAATAGTTATTTTGGTGTGTGCTACCAACTTACTTTAACAATTAAAAAAATGGCAGTCACAGTCACAATTTCAGCCTGTGAACTGGATGGAAAGGAATAAAATTGGACATATGAAGACTCCATAAGCACAACTATGGAACCCAGCATTGGCATAGCTCATTTTTTAAAAGCTATGCTGCATTTTTGATTCGCTAATGAAATTTTAATGGACCCTGCTAGGTGGATGAGTAGCACCACGTCTGCTGCAGAGCCAGAAGCTTTTTCAGATGGCGCACTTGTGTGTGGAATGTGGAGGTATCTTTCTGCAAGCTTAGCCAAAGGTGTTGGATAGGTAACACAGTTTTATGTAGAGCAAAAAAAGAAATTTTAACAGATGGCACATAGTAAAACCAACAGTGTTATATTAACACATACAATCTACTTCTGAGACCAATATAACTACAAATTACACACTGGAGACCAGTTTAACACTGTAAGTGCAGTTATTAGCAGTTTTGCTGTGTAGGCTTATGTATAGAATGGAGTGGTGTATCCCTGCTGGCTGGGCTGCTCCTCATGACATCTGACCATTTAAAATCAAGGTCAGTGCTGGAGTGGCTTTGATGTTATACAGCTGATTGACGAATGATGTCGCAGAACTGGCAGGGCATCTAGGTGATGTAAAATGTGTACTTGTAACTGTGACATGTAAATCATGACTAGCCTCATGGTAGCACAAAAGTCTGACTGAGCCTGAGTAATCATAAGTGTCAGGGATGACATCTTTGTTTACAGGGTAGATGCTGGTTAAGGCGTTGCTAAACAGAACAGAGGGGGGCTTTCACTTAAGCTACTGAGTCAGATAGGTGTGACCGGGCCTGACTGGATCTTATTCATAGAGCTTAGTCTTGGTATATGACAGTATTTCTCCCTTTTTTGTGATGTTCACTTCCATAGTATGCAACTATCAAGTCAACAAGAAGGACAGGGGACGCTATATGTATAAATCAAAGTAAACTAAATGTGTTCAGTGATACCCAGCTCTCAGATGTACTGGTGCCCTGGTGGTTGGGCCGCAGTCCTTGGAATTGGAAGGTTGTGGGTTTGAATCACAGGACTGCTAATGGCAACACTGAGGTAGCCTTGAGCATGGTATCGTCCCCACACACTGCTCCCTGGGTGTTGTTGTCGGCAGCCCACTGCTTCGCTCAGGTGAATGGGTTAAATACAGAGGACTCAAGTAATTTCCTCTGGGATCAATATAGTAAATAAAATAAATACATTTCAAAAAAATAACCCAGGACTCACAGGGCACAAGGTTTTAACACACCCTGGCCAAGTCACCCGTCCATCACAGGGCAGACACACACACTTGCAGGAAATTTAGCATCTCCAATTCACCTGACCTCCATGTCTTTGGACAATAGGAGGAAATTGGAGCACCCTGGAGAAAATCTTACAGAAAAAGGGAGGACATGCAAACTCTGCACAAAATTACCCAGGCCAGCCCTAACTCTTTGTATTGAGACATGCAGGTAATCATTTAAGCACTGACAATTTCACCAATATGCTCAGAGGAGTATATTGTGACGCAGTGTAACAGTTTGACTATGCAATAATAGAACACATATCAGTTTAATCCCCTGTTGCCTTTACTTCCCAACACATATTATAAGATTTAACAAAAGTAAAAGTACAAATACATAAACACAGAAAACACAAAAAATAAATAATGTAATACTGAAATCAATAAAACACAATGGCATGACTGCTATTATCGCTGCTCTACACATCTGTTCAGTTCTCAACTGATCCTAGCAGAAGGCAATGCTAGTTCAATTATATCAAGAAGAAGGTAGCTAGTGCAGAACCAATTATTTCTGGGAACACTTTACCGTAGGCTACATGATGTCGACATAACCTTTTATGAGAAGAACATTAACCTACATAGACTTTTAGAAAAACTGCTTCCAACAAGCGTCCATTGTCATTATACTTTCTGGGGTAAAACTGATGAAAGTAGCATTTATGACACGTTTTCAGGTTTATGTCATAAACGACTTACTTAGATGTTGTTTAGCCTTAAAATAAAGTGTTATCTATTTTTAAACTGAATAAAATGAGCTATCATTTAATAATATAAGTGCAAGGTCCAGAGGAAGTTGGAGCCTGTCACAATTATAACAAGGGTATTTGTTGTAACCCAAGCCGCTAAACCTGACAAGTTACAGATTAGTTGAATCAGGTATGTTTAAGCAGGGAAAGCACCAAACTATGGTGGACGCCAGAACATCACTGAATAACTCTGGAAGTTGCTTCTGTTCAATTTTGCATTTGGTCTATGATCAGCAGATCACAAGTTCATTCCCCAGTGATGCCACAGCTATCTGTGTCTGGTTGTCTAATAGAGCATTATGGGTCTCACTCTGTCCACCATCACTCAGTTTGATG
The DNA here is from genome assembly GCA_037576975.1 of Alestes dentex. Lineage (NCBI taxonomy): Eukaryota > Metazoa > Chordata > Actinopteri > Characiformes > Alestidae > Alestes > Alestes dentex. Next base: position 5,017,929 of record JBBIGA010000132.1, on the reverse strand, counting down.
GTGGCCAATGCAGGCATCTGTTAGCTGACATAACATAATTGGCAGTTAGTGATTTCCCACAAGCATGTTGAGGTGCTCAGTGATGTTGTGTTAGTGGCAGTTTAGCCTTCACTATCCTAGAGTTGTGCACGAGTAAATTGGAGATTTGTTTTGGATTTTTAGGTGAAAAACATTACCTTAAAGTGAGTTTGCTGCTGTTTTTGAAGGCATTAAGAGTATTGTTCCATGTTGTATGCTGCTCCACAGATAATAAACAATGCTCTCCAATAGTCAAATGAGACATCTTTGCACCAACCTCAAAGGCACAATATGAAAATACAGTGTACAGTTTAAAATACTGATTATAGTTAGACAGCTTGGAAACAAGAAAGAAAAACTACACTCCAAATTTTCCCAGAGGTGAATCCCTTTTACAGGGCAAAATAATTTTTAATTAATAAATATTCTTCATTTAGCAAAAATTCAATAGCGTGCTACAATTTCTCATTAGGTTGATATTTTTTTATTACCAATGTTCTGTTAAACTTGTTGCTATGGAAGAAGCACTCCATTGCAAATGTTTCCCAAAATTCCAGTCAAATATGGGCAATACTATAGGTGTTTACATAAAAAAATGCTGAAATGTAAGTTACGCAGCAGTGAAAAAGTCCTGAGATGAGGCAGGGCATGGAACAGATGGGCAGGTGGTGAAGAATAGATTAAAAAATAAAAGACACTGGAAGGGGAGAAGACAAAGAGTGAGAGAAGGAAAGCAGAGGACATAAGTGACAAGAGATAGAAAGAGAGGAGAAAGGGGGAGGAAGAGGGAGATAGAGAGAGAGAGAGAGAGGAATGAAGAAAGGGGGACAGGAGTATTTAGTATGCAGGGCCAAACTGCCCCATCTGCTTAGCGCAGCAGTACCCATCGTATAACTGTCGGTAGGCCGTGGGCCGCATAAAGAATGTCTCCGATTTGATGTAATTCCGCAAAATTAATGACAGCTTTACTCGGAATGGGCCGTGAGGGAATGATTAGTGTTTGATCGTCCATCTGATCGGCCGCTGTGCCTATACTGAGCATAGCGGTGACGCATGGCAGGGTACATCCCTTGCCAGGGACTTGTCTTGCATACACGCAAACACAAACATGTGCACAGTTTGAGACTAACGCTTTCTGCACACTATAATGAAGACTGGCAGCATGTCACAGCCTCAGGAGGGCACAGGCGCATACCAGCGTCCATACAAATCCTCGTTTATGGCGGCGGAATGTCTCTTCTGGGCAGATACGGGGCCATCCTTGGCTTTAATGCTGCCACAGCCAAGCCCGTGCCATATTTCAAAGCAAAGTGGTCCAACAGGCATCTTGTATGGGGAAGGCCTGAGGTTGTGCTGTTGCTCCGTGGTATTTTACAAGGGTTGCTTTACAGCAGCCGTGATTGGGACTGGGCATCTGTTTTTTTTAAAGGGAAAGTGGAAGAAATTGGGAATCGCAATGGGAGAGACTGATTCTGGGGAAGTATAGAGGGAGATTATTCTTAAGTGTGTGACATTCCTCTCCTCCCTCAGCTCTTGCCCTACCCCAGACAACCATCCAGGACCCATCCCCCTCTCTTTCTGTCTGTCTGTCTCTCTCTCCTCCCCCTCTTTTACTAGCAAGCAGGGGCATTCCTTTTACTAGCGGGCCTGGGTGTGTGTCTGCGTGCTGGGGACAGTAAAGTGGAAGCCCTGCTTTATCAGAGCGGTGCGCTGCGCTCTAGATTAGGGCCTGTCACCTCTACCACAGCTCCTCTGGGCTCCCCATGCTATGTGGGGGCAATCAAAGAGCCACTGAGCAATTAAACTGAACTTGGTAGATAAACAAGCGACCACTCCGCCTTGGGATTAGCACCTTAGCCTTCTACGAAGAGGAGGGGTGGTGATTGCAAAGCTTCTGCGAATACTCACGGTCGGCATTTCAGCAGGTTTATGGGACACTAACACAGCAACCACACCATCCATAACCAATGGGATGGTTCAAACCCTATGATAAAGAGCAATGCATGCATGCCCACACTTGGGAGTCAGAACTGTCACTATCTAACACAGCCTCATTGCCTTTTCCATTTGCAGAGTGAGCATGCGTTCTCGTCTTGGCACATTAGTGTCATTTTTGGGCTAGGATTGTTAACTCAAGTGTAAATAAAATTGCACACATGAAAGAAATAGAGCAAAAAATTATTTAACATCTGACTTAGGCTCTGGATGTTCATCATGTGAGTCTAGCTTTGTCAAACACCAGCATTCAAGCGATGGTGCCAGTACAGCTTGCTAGCAGACTTACACTTTTGTTTTGCACAGTTGTGTTCAAATAGTCATCTGTCAAAGTAAGAATATAGTTTTATTTCTGAATGAACTTATTCACACTGACTTAACATTTCTCAGGAGGGCAACAAACAATTGATTATTTCCATAAGTGATTAACCTATCAATTATTTTTCAATCAGTTGACTAGCTGTTTAGCCTTAATGGGTTCACCTACCTTTGCTTTTGCCATCATTCAAGTTCCAAAATGTGGAATTTCTTTCATGGTCTACTGAAACAACAGCAGCTATACTGCCCCCTAAACATCGTGTAATGTATTGCAGTATGTCGGTATGATCACATGTGTATGAGTATTATAATTAGAGAGTTATGCTGTATGTGAAGAGCAACAATTTGTCAACTTTGACTAGCAATACTTCTCAGCACTTCTCAACATTCATGAAGCCTCTATTCATTTTAAATGTTACCTGTAATTTTTGTAATTCATTTACAGTGGATTTACAGAGTTGTTGGTCTTTTCTGTTTGTGTTTCCACTATAAAGCCAGCACAAGCATTCTCTGTTAACTATAGTGGACATTTTTTTAAAATTCATTCGTAGTAGCCTATCCTAGTACAAACATGACAAAATATGTACAAAAATGGAGGTAACTAACAATAATGATGTCTCTGATACGTTTGGTGGCTACCCATTGATGACCAGACTACAAATAACATTCTGGCTTCACCAATGAGGCAGTTTTGTATGATGGTGCGACTGTATTACTATTTATGTATGTCTTGAATTTTAACATTGGTAAATGTAGATGACATTTCTTTATATTTTTTCGTCTATTAAAACTCATTTTTAAGCATTTGTAATCGAGCTGATGTTGGCTTTAATAGCTCTGAGCTAGCTTTGTTCACTGGCATAATTTCTTTTTATTACTGAGGCCTTTGGCTGTGTTCTGCTGTGTTTTTGAGTTTGAGTTATTTAATTCATCCTCTCTATGCTGCTGTTCTATATATTAAACAACCCTCGTACAACAAACCCCCCCACCCCCCGCCCACCTCTCTCTCTGTGCCTCCTTTTTATATTTTTGGCTGAGTTGGAGACCTTTCCCTGCGCAATGACCTTTAGGTTTTAAATGAAGCCCCACTGCGGCGTGTGTCTCTTCATAGAGCGCGGCTTACGAGCCTTCAGAGGACCGCAAAAAAATAACGATTCTGATGAAATGGCCCCTTTAAAAAGCTCTTCCAAATTCCTTCCTCCATTTTCTTTCTCCGTGCTCTTTCCGCCGCCTCCTTTCTTCTGGCCACATTAATATTCACGCTAATGAAGACAGGCCCTGGATGGCGAACTTTGGAAAAATTTGAGAGCAAGAATGGAGCGAGTAAGCAATCTCACATGTGTACAGAATGTAGTATAGAAGGATGCAGTCATGCACATGCATACACTGATGTTCATTACAGATGGAGGTTCAAACAAAAGCCACACATGTTTCAAATGATTTATGGAAAGTGGGACAACCCTGATTGCAGGTTGGCCAAGAAAACTGACCATTTTCCATTTACTCACCCTTTTAGAAGTGGCCTTCTCTGAGAGGCAGCCCACATTTCAATGAGATTTCTCATTTTAATAGACTTTTTTTTGGCATAATGGAAAATGTAACCAAAAGAATCCCTTCATCTGAGTCACTGGACATGCTAGGATTAGTAAATAGCAGAGATGGGGACTCGAGTATGCGACTTGGACTCGAGTCACACTTAAGTCACACAAACAGAGACTTGTGACTTGACTTTAGACTTGCCCTCAATGACTTGAGACTTGACTC
>JBBIGA010000132.1:4993196-5010910 GCA_037576975.1 Alestes dentex | reverse complement strand
ACTTGACTTGGACTCGAGCACAAAGACTTGAGACTTGACTTGGACTTGGGAAAAATGACTTGTGAACATCTCTGGTAAATAGCCTTCAGCACAACTAGGATCGCAGCTCTTCTGGATGTGGATTAACATAAGCATAAGAGAATAAATGACATACTCACATTCTCACACTCTCCAGTGGCCTCAATCTCCTCTTGCCTGCACCGCATGTTCCTGGCATTGTTTTGGAACGTGAAAATCTGGAGGTGATTCATTGAGGCAAATTTGAGAAGAATAAAACACACCTAGCCCTTAACGGGCGCAGTACAAGAGCTGTTCATTTAGTGTACGGATAGTCCTGACAGATCTGTTCATTAAAGGGCTATAAAAGCTGGTCTGAGAAAGTGGTGCTGATTGTTGGTGGATAATTACAACGATTAGGTCCCATAGAGACAGAACACACTGGTGGGCCTTTTGGGCTGGCCTCCAGAACTCCAGAGCTGTGCCGTTCTCCAGCCACCTAGCAGTGGGGTTCTGAATGATGGCCAGGTATTTAGTAAGAACATGCATGCCTGTTCACTACAATATAGAGCTGGTAATATAATGACTATGTATTCTCCCTATACAATTAAATACTATTAGAGGTACCAAAATGGATTCTTTTGAGCAGTGCCACAGAAGAACCACTTTTGGCTCCCTAAGGATGCTTTAAATGGATGATTCTTCAAAAAGGGGGCTCCGTTTTTTACGTTTAATGAATCTTCATATAGCTTAAGGCTTCTGTATTAAAATTTTTCAAGGAGCAACCATACAAGCCAATAACTTTAATGTCCAGAGTGTGTACATGTCTGATAGATTACACAATGCCGAAGAATACTCGTCTTTTATCTTCCCCTTCTACAATGATACTGCACCCTCGTTGGTGAAGAGGCCTTTCTTACAAGGACCTGAAGGTGCAGATTGAGGCACAAGGAGCCACATATAGTCATAAAACAAGACCATTCCTTTTCCCTAATAGTACACAAGGGCATTATAGTGCACCGATTTACTGTCTGTTCATATGTGAGGTTCAGAGACCATCAGGATAGTGTCTATGCCTCACTTTTTGGAAACGAATTTTCTCTTTAGTTCTGGAAGACATTAACACTGAAGTTTATGGTGTTGAGAAGATGGCTGAGATTAAGAAAAAAAATGCTTGAGAAGCACACATTTTCCGTTTTCAGATTCCTTCTTGTAAAATTCCCACCACCTCTCCAGACACCCAGGGTGGAAAAAGAGTAATGGAAATGTTCATGGCATTCAAGTCTGGAGACAGGGAAAGAGAGCTGTTGTTTTGGTAATTATTCAATGTGAATAACAAGGCCAACCCTGAAGGGCTGCAATTTATCAAAGCGGCTGAGAGCTACCATACTTATCAAGTTGGTAGATTAGCCTCACGCTATGACCACAGAGGTTCAGGTCTGATAATTTAGCTCAGTGGGCTGATCTGACTGAACCCCAGGCTAAAAATTATTCCCAACAGTGAACCACCACATTTGTTTCTATACGGGATACACTATGCAAAATTAGACTTAATCTAAGTGCTGGAAACAGAATATGCATTGACTGGAAAAAGATAAAGTCTGTTTCTAAACATATGTTTTAGAAACTTAATCAAATTTGATATATGGAGGGATCATGGAATTGTTTGAAAAGAGCCTGAATATGAAAGTGCAAGAGAATCCATGTGGAAAAGGCGTTGCAGGAGTTTTTCTGAGATGTGATTATGATTTATAGTTGTTATGGAACACAGCAAAGCCATATCGTCTAGAGAATATGAGTAGAGAAGTCAGTAAATTAGAAGTAGGGAAGAAATGTTGAAAGATGGTAATACAGGATGGCGAGAAACCTCTTTCAAAAGGACAGAGAAGGTTTATGTTGGAGACTGCGCTAACAATATTTCTCCAAACTGCAAATGACTGCATCTGCAGCAATGTCTACTGAGCATATTTACAAACACCAAGGGTGAAGTGAGCCCTTTTCAGCAATCGAGAAAGCCTGGGTTACGTGCAAGTTATCTTAAAAGTTACTGACAGCCTCCTAACTTGAGTGTGGGTTAACTTAACCCCTTTTTGTAGGCCTCCTGGTGGCCATTCCACTGGCACAATTGAAATAGGCTTATCTGATATTTTCAATAGTATAATCATATTAAATATCAAATATTTAAATTCAAATGATGTTTTCCAACCCTTTTGCTAATCCTGTTAAGATGAAATACAATAATGTGTTAATTGCAATATAAGCAATCTGGATACTGTTCAAATCTGTAATACTTATTTTATCTGTGTTTGTAAACTTAAATACTATCTAGCTATAGCCAGTTTGTACGTTAAATGTATATAAATGTGTCAGTTGCCTTTTCTTAGATCTTGACAAAGCACTGCTTGCTTCCATTTAGCCTACATAGAAAGGGTGGGAGGAGGAGAAGGACACAACTCCTGTCCCGATTTCAAAGAGCAATATATTTATAATGTATTTATTCAGTATGAACTAATATTTTGCTATTTTACAAATAGGGTTACTATACTATTGATACTATACTATTAACTGAACTTGGGTCTGCTATATATGGATCCTACTTGCATTTATCAGTGTATTCAGCTGGACGCATTTCTATGGAATTAAGGGGCCTAGCCTAAACCCTGATAAGCAGCCCCACACCATTATTCCTCCTCCACCAAACTGTACTGTTGGCAGTTTGCATTCTAGTAGTCAACATTCTCCTTGACTGCAGTAATCCAGTTTTGTCCCTTCAACTGCCAGAAAGCTTAGCATCTTCATTCCAGAGAACATTTTCACTGAACACTATTGTCGGTAAGATACCGTTTACTACCTTAAACATCTTACGTCATTTTGTGACTGCTGGTATGAGACGGTAACACGATTTTTTTCTTGGCCATTTTTGATTATTTTTTTTGGTCTGTATGTCACAAAATACGATATCAATATATTCAACACAGAGTAGACTATTACAATAATATATACATAGTACGTATGGTATACCTCAGCAGTATATTCCATTTTCAGACAGCTATACAGCACAATGCTGCAAACACGCTATTCACACCCCTAGAGCACAATGTAGTAAGCACACAATGCGTATACTCTTGAGCCTACTAGAACTCTATGTGGCACACATACACAACACACAAAGTCAACACACTTACACTAGAACAGCACTCAGAAATAAGCCTGGAGAAAACCTCAAGGAGATAAAACCACAGAAAACTGCCACAGAAGCCGGCATTCATTCACATGTGTGATTTGTGGTCCAAAAGGAAATACTTAGGCGGCACATTACATAAGAAGCTGCCAACACATAAACAATACTTCACCGATTCAGGAAGAAATGTTTGTTCCAAACACACATAAAATGAGCAAGCCCTCGACGAACACATAAACTTTGAGCGCATAAACTTTCACCACATAAACTGTCTGTGCTCCTCGTCAGCCATGTTTACAGATAAATCAGATGATGCATAAAACTCATTGTCACAATTAGCCAGGCAGTAGAGAAGACGGCTCCGTTTGGGTTATTTGTGGTTGGTGCAGATGACATTAGAGCAGTTAAGAACACATAAACACACACTTACGAACACGTAGTGCCTGTTATGATTTACAGTGAGAGTGAAAGGATGACTGGATGGGAATGGTAATGACTTATTGAGTGTGAGGGATTTATGGGCCAGAAAGAAATTGAGGAGAATAAGGGAGCTTATATTTATCAAAAAAATTGACTAGTTAAACCCACGCAGCCAGTGGCAGTGGATGTAGCTCCTGGCATTAAAAAAATCAATAATGTGTCAGTTTTAAGATTGAGGTGATGTTGAAGGCCTGTGTAAAGCACAGTGGTGGAGTGACAATCTGAAATGTATTTTAAATGCTCCAATTAAGACACTACTCTAATTAGTCTGTGAAAGTGAAATCCCTCTAGGGATTTAGAGTAATGAATGACAAAAGAAGAGATTAATTCCAAAGTTTGATATAAAAAAGATTTGAAAAGAGCAGTAGATGGTTTGTAACACTTTTGGAAACACAGTTGTATTTGCAAAAACCCTCTAAAGAACCTATAAATGGTGCTTTTAAATTGGCCTCAGTCTTACAAAGTCCATAATTTGGACATTATATTCCAAACCATGGAATATAAATCACTTTACCTTAAGCATTTTGTATAAATGAGATTCATCCAGCTTTTGACTTACATGTATACAACAATCATAATTATTACTTTTGACCGGTTAATTAAGTTAACTTAAGCCTTATTGATTCTCATTTATGAAAAGCAGCTCACACTGACTGCAATGTTTGGTTCAATAGGTTTATTTATTTATATTCTGATATTTAAGTCCATCTTAGTGCAAGTAAATGGTACAATGTAATTTGAACTTTAAACTTTGAAATATGTCTGTTGTACTGACACTTTCAAATGGCTTGAACTTACTGCTCAGGGGAAAAAAATCAGGTATAGAACCCTTCACATTATTTGTCTGCTGCTTTTTAGTAAAGTGTGCATTCTTAAATGTTGAATTAGCCATTCATGTGAATCATGTAGATTTGAAGGTTAAAATGTTTTCATGTTTGAAATGTTAAAAGTTGCAGTTTAGAGATACAAGGTTTTGCTCTGACAGCAGGGAAGTGTAATCATAAAGTGTATCATTGTTTGCACACAAGATGAGCAGATACCTCTAATTTTTGTTTGAAATTGATTCTGGGCTGTCAACACTTCTGTGTCCATCTACAAATTACATTGTCAATGACACTGTTTTGAAATTACCTCTATTTGTTATCATTTTGAGGACAGGAGAAGATGTACAGACTGACCTTTTTGGCTGTTTGGTAAGCAAAAGATTTTTGTCAAAATACCTGAAAAGCAGTAGCATCTTTGACATGACTTGTATCGTGATACTTGTTGAATCTAATGGAATTTAATGGAATCATTCTAAGACATTACTAGATTACTAGATTACTTGTTTGCATATATTTCATTCTCAGTGTGCACCAGAATGCAACACTTACATGTTAAAATCACCAAAAAAAAAATCCTTCCGCAGGACCAAGCCTCTGTACCATCCTGCAGAGGTTAGGTTTTCAACTTGCCACCTTCTTCCGCTGCTTAGAGATTTGAATGTCTGAGTGTGGTAGTCGTGAAGTGATTAACCTCATGATTTGATTTTCCCATGTCCACGTACAACATGTTCAAATCTATAATAAATGAGCTATACACTATACACTATATCCATAGTGTGGCTGATACTTTATAAACTGTTCTCTTGATAACAAATGTATAAACATATTATGAGATTATTATGAAGCTCTTAAATTTGAAGGCATTAATTTGGCTTCTAAACAGGTATGGTGCCCTGTTATGGCCCCACAAAAAAGATCTAGAATAACCACTAAAATTATTACTTTAAGGCTTATTAGAAGCATTTGAGACCTTTATCCACCACTAACCACTCATGGAGTAAATCCACACTTCAATTAATGATATTCAAGAGGTGCCTTTTAAATCAGAGAAGCTCCACTGGGTCACACCTTACTCCACCTTTGGCAGAGGGCTGTGAATGAGAGAAGGTACACTCTAGAAGATGGAGGGAATGGAGAGGATGACAACAATTGAGCTTCTCACACTGCAATGCAGAGGCACTTCTTCTCTTCTAGTCATGTAGCTCTGGCTGCCGGTCGCCTCCTCTTCACGCCACACACACACACACACACACACACAACCAACCCTCACCCTCCCTTCCCTTATCAGAGAAATAAGCATTTTTTACAGAGTTTTAGCTGTAAAAAGCCCTGAGCAGATAGCCCATAAATCTGGCCATAAACCCGTTAAGTTGTCAGAGGTGCCATCAGCTATCAATCGTGTGCTGGGCGGCTGATGGAGGGGAAATAGGTGATAAAAAACAGCATTTTAGGGAAATTATGTCTAGTCTTCCATTTGCAAAAGTGCTGCAGTCACATCCCACCAGAATCTTAATCACGGGCTCTGGTGCGGGCGGGTGTGTGTGTGTCTGGGGTAAGACTCAGAAACCCAAGGAGGGTGGGCTAGAAGGAGCTGAAGTGGGGGTTGTTGGTTTGGAGGGTAGAGGTGTGTGTGGGGTGGTGTAAGAAATTCTACAACCAGCATAAATCTCTCCCACACTCCTGTTTTTCTCTCTCCATCTTCCCCCTACACTCTCTTTCTCTTTATCCTCCCTCTGTCTCTCACTTGATCACGTCTTCCTGTATCTCTCCTCTTTTGCATTCTCCCTCCTTCCTCACGTCTCTTCCTTTGTATTTCTACCATTTTGCACAAGTCAGTTTGTGACATCTTGTCCTGCCCTCCCTCATTCCCTCCATCCATCCATCACCTCCAGACATGCTGTGGTTTGTTTACCTGCTTGGCTTGGTGGACTGCCCATAAACCCAATTAAAAATCAAAGTACCAAATAGGGTTTGATGGAACAATAGGATAGAAGAATGATTTTGGTTCCATAAAGACTCTTCAGTGGATTCTTTTAAAAGACTCTTCTTTTAAAAACTCAATCAAAACCATTCAGTCAAGTGTTTCTTCGGAAAGAAAATTTTCTCTGGTGCACAGTCTTAACATGATGTGGATGTTCTTTCCACATATGTGAAGGTTCTTCACACTTGCATATATTTCCATTCCATGGAATGCATTTTGAGCCTTTATTTTTAATAATGTAGGGTTCTTTAGAGGTTCCATAGAAGAACCGCTTGTGGTTCTTTCAAGAGCCTATAGACTAAATAAATTTTCAGTGTTTGTAAAAGAGATGTGTCTGTATAATGTAATGTTTCTACATCAATTAAATGTTTTCCCTTTCTTGAAGTGGAATCAAAGCCAAGAACCATGTAGGTACCTTTATTCTTAGGAATGTAGACAGGATTCAGAAGATCCTGACTGAAACATGAGGCTGGAGAAGAAGATGAGCACTTCACCCCCTCATATACAATTTATTGCCCCCCAGCCTAGTAACATGGTGTCTCGTGACAGCACCCAGGATTGCTTGCATCTTTACTGCCGCTGTACTTTGGACGTAAATAGATCGGATTTAGTGAAAAGGCTGTTTTATGGATGCTGTGTAATTGATACAGAAGCATAAAGCCCTCCTCTTTTTCCTCTTTTCTCTTGCACTGGCAGACTCCATTCCGTATTTGCATTTGGGGCATGCTTATAAAGCACTTGGTGTACGATGGAGAGGAGCCACGTTCTGCAGGAGTGCCGCATGCCAACTTGATGAATGGCCCAGTGGTGTGATCTGTGACTTCCCCTTTTAATTTGAGGTCATTTGTTAATTAATTTGAATAGTCTCTGCCTCTGGTTCCACTCCAGAGCACTCACTATCAGAGTGATGTCATTTGGATCTCTGTTTTGGGCATGAACACACACAGAGTACATGAGGTTAAAGCCCCAGAAATCTCTGCAACACTACGATTATGGACAATGATGATATAAGATCAGATGCATGGAAAGCATATCTAATGCATTAGCAAATCCCTCTGCGAGCAACCCCAGGACTAAGATGGCACCGCTCACTCTTGTGTATTGTAAGAAACTTCTCAATCTCGCAGGCCTACAGAATGGTGTGGACCAGCAAAAAAACTACAAATTCCACAAGGCACTATACTTGGATACATTTTGTGACTTCCTTAATATATTCTGCCCAGTGGAACAGTATTAGTCTGGTGTAACATCACAGTGTATGATGGGTTGAGGCTGTTGTACATGTAAGATGTATCTGATCCTGAGGTGTTGTGGGTGGATGGAGTTGGTTAACACAAGCAGTACGATGTGAAAGGTGCTGTACTGTCACCTACAGTGAATCAGTGGTATTGCACATTGAGGCTCCATATCCAAAACCCACCGTGTCTAGCATGTCTTGTCAAGGATACACCCACATCCATTTAAAAATGCTTTGGTCCGATAGCTAAAATATACTATCACTCATCATGACTAGGAAAAAATACATTGTCATTTATAATTAGAATGAATCTGAAGAGCAGATTTCTCCTGTAGTGAGTGATGGTGAGTCCCAATTAAACAAATTATAAAACAAACAACCAAACAAATAAACAAATGACTGAACAAATTCAAAAGCAAGTTCAATCATTCATACATCATTTAGAATTTTATTACATGATAAAGTCTGGCAGCGCCACAATAGCATTTACAACACGATTTTGATAAAATTGTATGGAGGCCACTCAGTTATTCACTACACAGGACAATTAGAGGAATGGTCCACTGAATAAATCAAATTTCCACTATTTTTTCCATTACCTGAAAGGAGTTAATCGACGAAAACATATTCTACAGTCTACTAATAATGTAAAACATAATACTTCAAAATGCAAGTATGTAAGCTGAATTTTTTAGGTTATCATTCGGTGGTAGTTTACATATTAGCTATGATAGCAAAGTGTATTTATTACTTGTATTGGTAACCTAAAACCTCGGAGGTACAGACAAAAAATAATTTGTATGCACAGGCTAAGTTCTGAGGATGTACCATCAGATAAAGGCCTAGCCATATTTTAAATATCAGTACAGTGGTAGGCCTTTACATCTCAGCTTGAAATGTTACTTACAGCCTTTACTTTGTTTCTCCCTGTTAATAAAATTATGGTAATTCCAGCATAAGTCCAGTGGAAATACTTGCAAGTAGAAACACATTTTGACAGATCAGTGGGTGCACTTGCAGCAGTAGACTGAGAATATGGAAAGTGTGGGGGAGGGGTAGACAGCACATAATATGGCTATGCAGTAGAGGACATGGCAGGCAGGGGGCAGTGAAACACTCATAAACAGCACTGAGGGTGGCAGCTTAGCTCAGGAAACTGCACAGCAGCAATAGTAAAAGGCCTATTCCACTGTAAATTCCAGCGGTGCCCAACTCTGGTTCGGAGGTGTGGTGTCCAGCACCATTTGGTGGTTTCCTTGCTCGAATGCACCTGGTTCAACTCACCTGATAATTGCCAGGTTCAGTGAGTGTGTTTGAGGAAGGGAGCTATGAAACTGTGCTGGACACTGGACCTCCAGGACTGAAGTTGGGCACTGGACTATGCTCTGTATAGTTAAATAGGTGACCTTAGCTATCATTCATGTAATGTACAATGAAAAAATAAAAACAGTTTGGGCCTAGTGAACAAAGCCTTTACTTCTGTCCTGTTCCCTCAACTCTTTCATAGAGTTCATAGAGTGTCACCTTTTCTTATACTCCATAGTTCACATCTACTATACTCTACTTAGTTTTATTCAGAGATTATTCTGCTGTTATTTAGCTTCATGCTACATATAAAAAATAATTTTTAGGAAGTGCAGGCAAACTATTATAGCCTGGTATCTTGTAATATGCTTTTACACAAGCTGTCCCAAAACATGGCAGAAACACTGATTCCTTTGAGATGCCTTTGATGTTCCAAAATAAACCCATAAGCTTCAGGTCTATGGCTCTCAAATGTCAAGTTTTAATTTTTTCAAGGCCATAAAAAAAGTCAACGGATCTTATTCTTTCCTAAATACTCAAGAGATGTTATTACTGATAATTATTAGAGCCAACAATGTTTCTGTACATAAGAAATATTAAGTTAACTCTTCATGCTAGCTTTTAAAAATGCAAACGGCCACACGGTAAAAAAACAGAAGAGCTTACGGCCTGTTTTCATTCTCAGCCTTGCTGTAAAATGAGAAGACATCATACTCTCCATGCAGTAAGAGTCATTTAGGTAATGTGGAAGGTAAGCGACATGAAACAAGGGTAGACTCTTGTGAGCTACGTTTTGCAAGAGCCAAAAGAAATGGTGGCCAATTTGCGAAATGAAAATATGCAGAGAGCAATTTTCTCTTGCTTAGTCAGCTCTGATGTCTGTGTGTGGTGTGTGAGATGATGGGTACGTGGTTTTAACTTGTTTTGTAGCTTTGTGTCACTTCTGGTTCCCTAGGCTTCTGTAATAGCAGGATCATAAAACAGGCCCCTTTTCTTCACAGGGCGACTGTGTTAAAAGCAACACCTGTAACTCGATTCAGGGCTTTGGGCTTAGAGGCCGATGGCAGCTTTATGGCCCTCAGGAATGAGGATGCACACCTAAATAGACATTTTGTGTACATGACCAACACAGAATGCGGCTCTGCATTCCAAGGCCTGAGAGAGAAGCCATCTCTGGAAGCATGTGAATGAGCACCATTTTGGCTCTGCGTGGGTGCGTGCCTGGTGTGTATGCTGATGTGTTTGCTCAGGCCGTGGTTGGTTGGGGATTGGGGGAGTGTGTGGCTGCCCTGAGGACTCCTGCTAATGTTTTAGTCATTCGGCAGCCCCTGGGCTGGCAGACACATTCAGTCAAAAAGCATCTGAGCACCCTCAGGTCCTTGCGGTGATTTACTGCTTATTTGGACATCTGCACATAGAGCTTCGGCACCTCTAGCATTTTCTCTCTCTCTCTCTCACTCTACTCTCTCTCAGACATTCTGTCTCCCGCTTTTCTTCCCTGCACTCTGCACACACTGACTATCTCTGAAATTTTAGAATTGATTTGGTAACTAAACATCTGTGCTCCCCCAGAGTACCCAATCTCAGCACCATAAAACAATAGAATTACAAAAAATGAATGTGTGTAATAAAATGTTAAATGCAGCTTAAAGATTGCTTTTGTTGTGTGGCATTAGAACAAAAATTCTGAGATTGCTCACGGGATGAAAGTTCACAACCAACTGTTAACATCATATATGCTTTGATAATCTCAAACTGATGCTGAATTACTAAATAACCTCAAATAGACTTGCTTGTGTGGCTTGTGACACTGCACAACATAAAAACAGACAAAATAAAGCATATTTTTGAAGGAGCCATCCTAAAGCATATTTTTTCTGACTTTTAAAGTTAACATAATGCCACATGGTGCCAGAAACCAAGTGTGTCCTAGACTGCTTAAAGAATTAATATTTTATATTTGTCTTGTATTTTAATTTCTTTTCTAACCTGTCTTTATCCCTTTCAATTAAATTGGCTGTTTGTTACAGTCTTTACTACTGATATGTGTAAAACACCTCTGTCCTGAGCAGGAGAAAACACTCCTTATTATGTCAGTGTGACTAGGAATGAGTAAAGTGCTGTAGGAGGAACAGATAGATATACATGTTCCTGCACAGGCTTTTGTGACAATGAATTCGAAATGGTGCATTTTGAAGCTCAGTTTCCAGATATGAGGTGCATGGAGTTGGGAATGAACAGTATATATTTTGAATGTTTATCTACATAAAACTTCTTATTTTATGTAGTATAGCGTATAAACATTAAAGTAATATACACTGCAAAATGTAGTTTTACATGGCATCGCCCCTTTAACAGCTTGACATGCTGATTTAGGCAGTCAGCATTACATTACATTGCAATAACCTCCTAGCTCCAGTGTGAAACTCCAGAGACAAACCTCAGGCACTTACTTTTAGAATAAAACAGAAAACTATGACTTTAAATTATCACTTCAAATCTCATCGCTTTTCACATCCCATGTACATCATATGTGCAGCTCAAATCTGCAGGCCGTCTAACACCCCGGACGTCTTCACCAGCCGGGCTCATAAATCGTCCTGACAGCTGCCTTGGTACCACGTGCATAGACAGATCACATCTAAGGCAATAAATGACCTTTTCTGATGTGACAGGCACACCAAATCCTTCTTCTCACTCTTGTGATTTGCAAATTTCATTGACCATTTTGTTATTTCTTGTTATACCGATTAAAACCCTGGTGTGTAAATGATGTGAATAAAACCTAAATAAATAAATAAATAAATAAATAAATACATCGGGATTGACATAAGTGGCACGCAAGTACGTATTGACATAAGTGGTACGCAAATGCGCGGCAGTTTTCAGTTTTCACAGCTCAAATGTGTACCTAATTTGTGACCTCCTACTGCGTGCCCCGCCCCGCCGCTCAACTTTATGCACTGCCCAGGTATGAGACCACCCCCATGCGAGACACAGACCTCAGTGCGCCGTGTGTAGAAATGGATATGGGCTCCTCTCTTACCTTCCTTAGCAGTCTAGGAGAAATATTCCATGGCGCCCCTGTATGGGGACATTTAGCCATCCTATAAATTTTCCAAATGCATTTTATTGAACCAATTGTACTGACAGGACAGTTTAATGCCTTGCTGTGGCTCGGTAACTTTTTTTCCAGTCCAGTGTTGTTTATTACTGTCATCCCCTAGACTTGAGGAAGCACTTTCTCCATCACCATGCTTGCTAGTTGTTGCATGCAATCTTTCCAAAAACAGCAATGTTATTTAAATTTATTTTCTAATGTACTTGAGCTTGATTCATTTTTATTTTTAACATTTAAATATGCATACATATTGTAATGTTGTGTCTGAATACTTGTTTTCCTCATCAATTTGTTTTTTTAAACTTTCCTTCAGACCCATACTTTTCTAATTTTACATTATGAGTTTAAAGCTGAAATGTGTGAGATGTATTAAGCGTATTTTTTCTTCAGGTGAGTGTAAAAGTAATTTTGTGAAATAACTTTCTGCCCTTTTAGGCAAAGGCAAAATTGATTAATATAGCAGACAATGTTGAGGAGTATGGGCCTTCAGCTCAGTTGCATTTTGTTAAAATGGAAGGATGTTTGACATCTGCCCTCAAATGCAGTAGCTAAGTGGTTTTGGTAGGACTTTTCATTCATGGAGGCCTCCATCTGCTACGAGCCAAAGAGTGGAGATGGAATGGTCATCAGTAGCAGTTCTGCGGGCTGTGGGTGGTGCTGGCTGTGTGGCAACCATGTTGAAAGGGATGGCCAGGGGGGCTTCTGTCTTTGTTGGAAATATAGTGTTATTAGCATCTGTCTGTCTGCAGGAGACGGCACACACACACACACACACACACACACACACACACATACACACAGACACACACACACACACACACAATCACCTATACACACAGCAGGCCTGCAATCATTAGCTAGGGAGCAGATGGACAGGATAATTGCTGGACAGTCAATGTTCACAGCTCTAGTTTAAGAAGGGCTTGCCTTGGTGAGTTTTACATCTGAAGTGGACAAATAGCTGGAGAAAAAATGTACAGATGGATTTATGTGTTACCCTGGAGAGTTTTGTTTTGAAATGCCAACAGTAACTCAAAATGGCAGCTTCTGAGGATGGCTCTTCTACTTACAACTTCATTTATTTATGATCAGGACAAGTCGTTTTATACACAACCGAGTAATCCTTACCAGAAATAATTTATGCATTGTTAAAGAATATGGCCTTACTCTGCATTGCATGTACTGCTCGGGTGAAATGGCCTTTAAAATACTGCTAGAAAAACCTCTGAGGGTTTGCATTGGCTCTATTAGCCTGAAACTGCCTTCTGATGTGTCCTTGGAATGGTTTCAGTAGGACAGGCTGTTTTGAAAACATTTGTTCCTTGCCACTCATATTGGCATTGTTGGAATCATAGAGGAACTCTGGAATCTCCTTCAGAACAGCAGGCCACAAACAACCTTGCAGTTACTTATTTTGAAGGATTTTCTTTTTCTTGAAGGAAATTCTAAGCTCACTGCATGGTGCTAAACAACTGCTCCAGCTGTAAAGGGAACAGCATGAGATAGGGAGAGGGGGAGGTCAAGGAAAGAAAAAGAAAGAGAGAGAGAGGAGAAGATGAGGGGGGTACAACGTTTGAACATGACATTGTAAATGGAGAAGGCCCTTTTTATGACTTTTAGCGTTTAGGAGAGTAGGCCACAACAAAAAGCAGCACAGGAGCATAGCCCAAATCGCAATGCTGTTTCTCTTCCTCTCATCTTTCATTCTCTCCCACTCTCTCTTTTTTAAATTTCTGTGTTCATAGAGACAAAATGTCAAGAATGGTGGAAGATGTAATTATTTTCATGTGGAGTTGTGCCCATATTGCCATACGAATGTAGCGGCATGCTGCTCAAGACATGTTTACAGTCAAATGTAATGTCTCCTCATAAAAGTGTTTATTGATAAAAGAACACTGACAACTGTGGGATAGGGATTACAATGCAGAACAAGAGAAGATGAGTAGTGGAGTATTTGGCAGGATAGAATTTCATCCTATTTTGGGGAATGTGGGATTTTAATCATGGCCCAACCTGAGACACATACTAGCACCTGGGAAGAAAACTAAGCATAGCCTGACAGATGGAGCTAAACAGACAGCGGGGATAATTTCTGCTATGCAATATACATTTAGTTTTATGACATTTGTAGCAGTATAGTAAAAGCAAATGGCCTCCTGAGCTATGCTTTTGCAGTATTAATTGAATGCTTTAGTAAGTTGAAAAAGCACATAAATTGAGAATGCACAATATATCAGCACCCATTATGTTATTCGCTGTGAAGTTGAAAGTTAATTTATATTTTAGCAGTTTAATAGTAACTGAAAATTAATATTTATTCTTTGTCTAGGCAGAAAAAACACAGCTATATAGGTATGTAACTAATACAAGTCCTTGGACTTTGAACCAAACATCCTATTTACCTGCCATTGTCTGTGGTTTTGAAGCGGATCATCTGTTCTGTAAATTATTTTTATATAACACACTACAACACAAGTGTTTAGAATACTTTTAACCTCTCTCATACCCACTGCAGTTTTTTGTACTTCAAACTGGTATCAGTTTTATTTTGGCCTAACCTATTTTGCTATAATGCCATATTAGATAGGGCATTTGTCACTATATGAAACAGCATACAGTAGCCGAGAGTGGCTCCTCCTGCATAGCTTGCTATTTCCTGTATCTTCAGACTCAGTCCAAAGGGCAAGAACTTGAGCTTGCCCTGCACTGCTGTGTGTTCACCTCAGCCAGCCAGAGTAGTCCACGCCCAGACATCATTACCTGAGTAAAGTTTTCACCATGAGGAAAAGACATTAAGGCAGGACAAGAGAACTACTTTGGTTTCACTTAGCGGAAGGGTGACTGTCATAAGGGGGCTGGAGAGTCTGACTATGCACTGAATGTCCTTCATTTGTCAGGACTGAATATTATGTGTGGATAGAACAGGCATGACAAATAATTTGGTTAAACAGTTAGCACAGTCGGGGTTAATTTGGGTCAAATTTTCCACAATGTCCATATGACTGTTGTTTAAAATGAAAGGTGCCAAAAAGAGTTTGTTGGTGTAAAGCCATAGAAGAACCATCTGAAGTTATCTAAAGAACCATTCAATGCATTGTTCTTTAGAGCTGAATCACTCAACTGAAAGACCTGGGGAACCAAAAATCATGGTTTCACAGAAATGTTTTTGGCACTCCTTTATTTTTAAATGCAAGCTAACCTGGCATAAATCTAGATATGCTGAGACAATATTGACAAGAAGATGCTGATTTATGCCAGTGCTCTTTCTTGGGGCTTGTTTTTTTCTTGCCCTAATCTGCGAGGTTACAGGGTAGGCCTATATGACCCATTGCATGTGGCATTGTTGCAGGCACTTTCTAAAAATAAATGTTTGACTCAATGTGCCAGAAGAGGCTCCTTCAAAAGACACAAATAGTGACAAACGCTCTTTGGTTATTTAATTAGAAGCAGCCTTAATGTCTTCCATGTTGTTGTAGAGGCAGTGGCAGGGGGAGCTGGGAAGGGGCAGCGGTGACATCAGTGGACGTTAACTAGAACCAGATGGAGGCTAATTAAGTGGAGGGTGATGCTTCAATTCTGAGCAGTTCCGTAATGGAAACTCAGCCTGCGCTCCTACACAGGTGTCAAAAAATAAGAGGAACGACAGGGAAGAAATGGCTTTGGAAAAAGAGAGAATGGTGCTTAGGTAGAGGAAGCACCAGGCAGTCCCTGTCAGAATTGGCTTTAAAGAAGCATTTTTCAGATGTTTGGTCATAACTGTAGGCCAACGCTGAAGCACACCACCCGGCGTGGCACAGGCTAGTGGCTAGAGGTTTGGTTTTAGTGCTTGGGGCAAAACCTAAGGTTTTTTCCTAACTCACAAGGATTTTAATTGACAAGTAAATGTTTTGTCATTCACTTACATTACAGTTAAATTTTGTATGAGCACCTCTTAAAAAATTGAGGTGCCACTGAAAAATCACTTTTAGCTCTTTATTCCTCCAAGAACCTTCAAACTGAGTTTTTTGCACCTTTTAGATTTTGATGTAAAACTTCTCTTAATTTCTAGAAGGGTATATCTAAGCCATAAACTATTTAAAAACCTTTTTAAGAGTGTTTGTGTCTCTGTATGTGTGCCAAGGGTGGAATAATAATTTAGACATAGAGTAGCCTTTCTTCACAGTGTCGGGACACTATAAAAGACAAGGCTAGACTGGGTTGTGGGCTGAGGATGCATGCATGAATGAGACCACTAAGGTTACTAAGCAGAATGATCATGACAACCAAACAAATTAGCACTGCAAACAATGGTTTGCAATTTGTCTGCGGTGAATGCAGACAGCATAATTAAATTTGATGAAACACCAACTTGCCACTTCACTGCAATGTTGCACTTATATCAAGACAGATTTCAGTAAAAGTCATTGAGTAGGGTAGACTGGATCATGGGAGAAATAGGTGGAGCTGTTACATGGAAGAAATAGGTGGAGCTGTTACATGGGAGAAATAGGTGGAGCTGTTAATTATTTCTATAGACATGCACTGATTCCTATTAAGGTCGCTGAAAAAGTGGGATCTGGCTATTGCAAATAGAAGTGGCATGCATAGCAGACATGAACTGTTTCCAACATAGGGTTAGTAAAATCACTTGCTTGGTTTTGTCATACTTTGCACTGAGAAAAGTTTTGTTTTGATGCTACTCTTTAAAGGCCTGCAGTAACTTAGTAAGTGTATGTAGTTTACCAGAAAACCCCCTGTTTACAACAATCCAATTATTTGACAGTAAATGTTCTCAAATTTGTAGAACACTTTTCATATGTGCTACAGATCCTGTAGAATACTCATAATTTCTGCTTAGATATAATGGACATGCCATCAAATCCTATGATGGATCAGTTTAATGAGTAGTTGTAACATGTGTCTGTAGAGACTTCCACAGATATTATCAGTAATTGACAGCAGTCCCTGTTTCAGAAACAAACAGTAAAAATAGTATTTTTATGATAGATATTCTCAAACCTGCCTGTGTTATTTT
The DNA here is from genome assembly GCA_037576975.1 of Alestes dentex. Taxonomy (NCBI): domain Eukaryota; kingdom Metazoa; phylum Chordata; class Actinopteri; order Characiformes; family Alestidae; genus Alestes; species Alestes dentex. The sequence goes on along the minus strand of JBBIGA010000132.1, from coordinate 4,993,770 downwards.
TTCTTTACATACCATACAAATACATATATACAGGTCAAAGTAAGCAAGTGAACCAGCTTTAGCATCTTTACTGTAAAACACAGAATGTCACTCACTAGTCAGATTTCTTTAATAATAATAATAATAATAATAATAATAATAATCCATTTTATTTGAGGGTACCTTTCAAAAACCCAAGGTCACCTTACAGAGAGAGAGAGAGGAAAAAACAAAAACAAAAAAAACACATAAATAAATAACTAAATTACAGCAGCAAGCAATAAACCAAGATTTGACATCAGATCTGTGATTAAAGCGAGTAAACCAGTTTGAACAAATGTGTTTTGAGCTGTGCCTTAAATAAAGGAAAGAATCTATGTTCCTTATGACTGGAGGAAGGGAGTTCCAGAGCCAAGGAGCGGAGAGACTGAAAGCTCTGTTCCCCATGGTGATGAGACGGGCAGAGGGAACAATGAGATGAGTGGCAGACAAAGATCTAAGAGAGCGGGAAGGAGTGGCGATATGTAGCAAATCACAGAGATAAGGAGGGGCAAGGTTATGGATGCACTTAAATGTGAGAAGTAAAATTTTAAAG
>JBBIGA010000132.1:4937756-4948157 GCA_037576975.1 Alestes dentex | reverse complement strand
ATACATACATACATGTATGTATGTATGTATGTATGTATGTATGTACGTATATATATATATATATTTTTTTTTTAATTTATTTATTTATTTTTTTTTAATATATATAGATATATAGATATATATGTTGATTTTAAAACCTCCCCTATTCTTCCCCTTCATTGTTGATCTGTCTGAGTGCTGCTGTCGTGTTCTGTTGTGTTCTTTGTTGCATCAACTGTCCAGGAGGATGATATTTAATCTATCTGTGTACTTAACGTATATGGCTGGGATAACAGTAAAGCTGTACTCGATTAGACTTGACTTGGTACTTCTTGTTCTGTACTACAGACTCTCAGAATGCCTGCAAGGCTGTTAAAAACATTACACTGCTACAAACATTAGCAATACTCTGCATTCCTGCTTCCTCTCTTTCTTCTTTCAAAACACAATTAAAAACGCACCGTTTCTCTTCTAACACTTAATTCTGATCTACTTGTTCTTTGCTTCAACAATAATCTGTGGTGTCATTTCCTGTTTAATATTTAATGTTCATGTCCACTACTGTTTGTTAAACACTGTTTCTTGTTCTGTGTCAAAAATTAAATGATATGCCATCAGGAGCGGGGCACAGGGTGGGGCTAAGGTTGCCTGGGCAACTGCCCACCTGCCCTATTTGACTCAAGTTGCCCCTCTTAGAAATATATATTTTATACATATATATTTTTGCGAACCTTCGCCGCGCGTAGAGGAAAAAACAGTCATCTTCGTCAGGAAAATGCTTTTTCATTTGCCACGCTGGGCGGAGCTTAGTCACATACAGCAGCAACTGAACAGCTTCACAGCCTAGCGCCGGTCCCTGAACGGCTCAATCCCCTGCTCTGAGCTGAACGGTGGCAAACTGCAGGTATTTTTAAAAACGCCACCCGAAACACTTCATGTAAGGTAGAGAGGAATGCATATGGCAGTAACATTAACGTTACAGACTCATTTTGAGGCTAGTTACTTCACCATCAAGCTCTTCACTTCCCCTTGATAAACTTACAGGCAAAGCGAGTGGGCGGAGCTAGTTTCTGAAAGCTCAGCCAGTCTGATTCCCTTTTAGCTGCATTGCACCTAGGCTCCGAAACCAGTGTGATAAAGAGCGGCTGTCTGACCTCCTCTTACTGGCCATAGAAAGGAAAATGGAAATTGACAAGGAAGAAGTCCTCAAGATTTTTACTGAAATGGCCCCCAATAGGAGGATTCTCCTTTTAAGCCTCGAGTAAATTTGGAGCAAGGTATATTAATAAAGACTTCATAAAGACATGGTATATTTTTCAGTTCTTCGTAGTCTGTGTGGTTTTTTTTTTTTTTTTTCGGGGGAGTGGGTGCCCTTTTTTCAGGTCAGAGCAATAGCCCCTTAAAGTTCCTGTGCACCGCCCTGTATGCTATAGTTGCTTAGATGAGAGAATCAGTTCCTGAAGAATCAGATGAGCTCCTTGATTCTTCATCAAAGAGTGGACAGGAACATATTCCAGAAACTGACAAGAGTAGTTCGCCACCCCCAACCATTAAAACAAAGCAGACAAACACATTGAGACAAAACTTTTGTTCAGCCCACTCTTCCTGTCCCAGATAGCACCACCTTGGGTCCTTGGATGTTGGAGAGAAATGCAGCCATGAAACCTCAGAACTAAATGAAAAACCCAGTGCAAGTTCTCAGCTGATATAGAGATGAAGGGCAGTAGCGGTCAGAGCAGTGAACAATGGTGTAATGGTGGCAGAATTTATAATAAGAGACCTTACTGCCATTAATACTTGAAACCTTTTAATGAGATGGTAAGATTTTTAATGTAAAAATCTGGAATATGCACAGTCTGGTGAAAGAGATGTAGATGAGACACGCAGAGTTCCAAAAGCTTCTAAGCCTACGTCGATATACGCCAGAGAAAATTTTGTTCACAATACTGCGGTCGTGAAATCAGGTAAAGGGGAACTGTTTCCATAAGTGTGTGTGTGTGTGTGTGGGAGGGTGAGAGTGTGTGTGGGAGGGTGAGAGTGTGTGTGTGTGTGTGTGTGTATTAAAGTGCATACAGATACGAAAATCTGTTCATGTAGACACGTTTATACACATATACACATTTAAACACACTTTAGCTCTCTATAGACGTGTTTGTGTGAGCTAAATTGTGTTTATACGTGTGTGTATTTATATGTACTGAGATAGCTAAAATATCACATATGTAAGATATGTATCTACAGTACACAGTATTTTTTAAGCCTAGCTTTAACTTGAACTTAACCCTCAACTTAACCTCTGTAGTATTTTTCTGAAATTGTAATGTTAAAAAATGAACTTTTGTTCAAACTAGATCAACGTTTAACTCATCATTACAAGTTTTTTAAATCCTGTTTTTGGTGGGTGTCCTGTATAGCCAGAAATGTACCTAAACAAACAATTTAAACACACACACATACACACACACACACACACACACACACACACACACAGAAATGCACATTGTCTGCAAACCAGAATCAAAACCATCGCAGCGGTACCAGTTATTCGTTCATAATATACTATAATATATTATTGGTTCTGTTTCATTTATAGGCTCAGATGTGTGCGTTTTCGTATAACAGAAGTGAAACAAACTCTTGAATGCTCTCTTCGAATAAGGGTTTACGATGGCAACTGCGTTTAAAGTGGCCACATAAAGACTCAAATGCTTAGGGGCACTTAGCATCGAAATAAACAGGATCACACAAGTACGCACGCAAGCACACACACACACGCGCACACTTTTTCTCTCTCTCACACACAATACAGAAACCTTACTTTAATGTTAATTAAATGGTTGCGTAATTTAATGCGCCACAGTGGGTAGCTGTACAGATACAATTTTACGCACAATCGTTTTATGTTTAAGGAAGTAAAATGTAACAGACCCCGGGGCAAAATGTGTTTCCCTTCATGTTGTAATAATAAAGAGGTGTTTCCAGCAGCGTCACGGCTGTTTATGGCTACTTCTGAGTGTTCTAAATAAAGTATAATTAGTTTTCTTGTATTGGTAATTTTGTCATATTTAATTGTGGTTTTTGCGTGTAGTGTGTGTCTGTGATCAAGTCTATATATTTATCCTATAACGAAAATTACTGTATTTTTTAACACAACGACATCTAGGCGCGTTTACAAATATGAGCATACTTTCTTTATTTTTTACTTTCATAAATGACATATCTGACTGTACAAACGGTGGTTTAGGGTTATTGATGACCTCCATTTCTCCGTTCGGTGCCGACATAACAAAATAAATAAGTAGGGGGGAAAATTGCTGAAGCATTTTAAGTGATTGTAGTGAAAATGTGGATAAAACAATTATATTTCTAAAAATGTACAATAGCATTTTTTGGCTTGATGTTAAGTGAAAGACTTGTCCATTTCTGCTGCCTTAATTCGCGAAAAGGAACCAATTTTAGAACTGAATTCCACGACGCATATCGACACAAACTTGCCTTTAATCCCGCTAAAATAAGCACTTTTTCCTTTCAATGTATTCATTGCATTGTGATTTCAGATAAAAGTAGCAGTTTGCGATAGTTAAGAACAGTTGTGGCTTTAAACAAGATTCACACCAATGACCAAAATGGAGGAGAAAATATTTATTTAGAGATATTTAGAAAGGATTCTATTAAAATAGAATTTTGGATGAATTCAAATAGTGACTGGAGTTTTGCATTAATCTCTTTTTAAAGCTTTTTGCTACGCAACATTGTGTAATGTATAACAGAAAATAATGTTCAGGCATTCCAAATTAAAATGAGCAAATGTTTATTTGAAAATGTGTAATTCTTGCTCCGTGTGCAGTGTCTTTTCAAGGCAACTGTATACGTCACTCTGAACTTGTTCCTTGTATTTTGTTGATGCAGATGAAGTGAAGTTGGAAAACACGACTGGGAACTGGCTTAAAGCTAAAAGTGGACGCAAGAAGAGATGCCCTTACACAAAGCATCAGACACTTGAGTTGGAGAAGGAATTCTTGTTCAACATGTACTTGACTCGAGAGCGCCGTCTGGAGATCAGCAAGAGTATCAACCTCACAGACAGACAGGTCAAGATCTGGTTTCAAAACAGGAGGATGAAGCTGAAGAAGCTCAACAGGGAAAGTCGAGTCCGGGAGCTTTCTGGCTACTTCAATTGAAGGCAGAATAAACAAATAAACGACAAAAGCAACACACCCACGCACAGACGTCTAAAATGGTTTCTTCTGCACACTGAAAAATGGTGCTTTGTACTTTCATGATGCAAATGTGTTGGTGGGTTGTGCGTGAAAAAAGGTTATAGAGCACAATTTCTGTCTGTCAGTTCACATGGCAAGAATTGTGTTGCTGTAACACATTTAACCCATGTGCATATTTGAATCATGTAAATTCAAAGCACAGTTTTCAGTTGAGTATTTATACATATGTAATTGCCTTTCTCTTTCCCTCCCTCCCTCACTTACGTACACACACAGTCCATCACCGCACAACACGGGAACTTGAAAGCCACCCTGGCCTTTGACAGTGATTGGAAAGGTATGCTTTAAAACAGTTTTCAATTTGGCTTTCAGCGTCCCAGCATATACGCCTAAATTAACAACGCCATTGTAACACTGTATATATACCATTGGCGCATTAAAAAGGGGTTTTAGGCGCAATTGTTAGTTGACAGGTGTCTCTTGCTAAAAGCAGAAGTTGCTTTACTGTTAGTCTCCCAAACATGAGTCTACCTGATGTCTTAGATTAGCGTGTTTGTCGTGAGTCTTCAACAGGGCATATCTGTATTTCTGCATGCATTATTGCTGTTTTTGTCCATTTGATTTCTAATCCGGGAGCTAAATAAAAAAGGGGCTTGGGAAATCTAATGTGCTGGTATCTCCTTGCCCTTTGGACATCCTCCTTTGCATTCTACAGAGAAAGAGAAATAATGGTAAGGGCAAAAAGAGGGAGAGAGTGTGAGAGAGCGAGAAAGAGAGAGAGTGAGAATGAGTGCGTGTACGAGAGAGTGAAAGAGAGAGAGAGAGACAGAGAGAGAGAGAGATTGTAGCACTTCCAATGAGAGTGGGAGACCCATAACGTTGATTTAAATATTATCCAGGTGACCACAGTAAGTCAAGGTCATAAAATTGTAATGTCATGACGGTCCTGGAAAAGCGCTGGGGGTGGATTTTATGATCTGCAAATATAATGTGCTGGTGCAGTAAAGATGCATTAAAAGCAGAGTGGAGGAGGGCTAATCCACATACCGGGGACTGCAGCGCGCTGGCCTCACTGGCGCGCTCTGCGGGCTGCCTGGCTGCTATTGGAGGCAGGAAACTTCTGCAATGGCTGTGAAGAAGCACACCAAGCAATGAGCATGGATGTATGATAACAACACAGACAATAACAACAACAACAGAGGCGACGACGTCGACCATGATTAATGTGAGGATCCTACAACAAATGAGCAGACGGTCATGGAAGAAGGCTGAAAAGGTAGGACATTTTTCATTACTTTCTCCGGTGCTTCAAGGAGGGCTCTTGTGTTCACGTTCCAAATCATTGCAAGGAATATATTAACTGTTTTGTAGAAACATTCGCTTTTGCTTGCATTGAATGATGGACTAAGAGCTGATGTGACGGTCCTCTATTATTTGATTACTGATATGGTAGCCTTTTACATTTGATTTCTGATTGTTATTGCTGTGGTGGTCTTCTAGTATATTATCTGGTTGCTGTTCGTTGCTATGGTGGTATTTTCTTGTAAGCACACTATCTGATTATTAATGTCGCGGTAGCCGTTGTCATTGTAGTTCTGTTGGGATACGTGTTTTTATATGGTCTACATTTTTACGTGTGTCTACATGAGTACTTTTACACAGTCTACATATAGTGAGTAGTAGCTGTTTCTATGCGTGCTGTATAAATTTTATGTTCAAAGATAAAGATACAATAGATAGTCTGTATGTTAAATGCAAGTAGTTTGCTGCATTTTCACTCGCTTGCCAAACACGCAGACATATTTATGCCGGTTAGCTTAAGAGTTAATTTAAGTGCTAGCCTATTAAAAGTTCGGTAGATGAATTGATGGCTGCGACGAAGCGCTAAGGAGAAGCGCTGAAGCCCTGGGATCGTGCTGCTCTGGTTCTGTGACAGCTGACGGATTGTAAAGAAGAATAAAAATCTTACTTGTGCTAAGTGAATGTCTTGTTTGTCTTCCCCGGTGGACGACGTCGTTACGCGCAGCTGGTGCGTGGTTTAGGTAGTTTCATGTTGTTGGGATTGGCTTCCTGGCTCGACAACAAGAAACTGCCTTGATTACGTCAGTTCGTCTTCATCAAGGGCGACAATTGCCGTTAAATTACACCCTGTGCAGTGAAGTCTTCGCAAATGGCATTGTAAATGAACTGAACGGTTATAGCCACGACGGGCTCTTTTTCTCCTTTGCTCCCCCTTTTAAGTGCCCTGTTGTAAAACGAATTTAGGCTCTCAGAGGGAGAAAGGTTGTAAACATCATGGGGCAAACTTCGACCGCACTGTAGTTGTTCTATGATTTTAAATTTTGGATTAGGCTTGGACTCGGATTACGTTCACAGCGTGGTATTAGTGTATTACATTCACGTAGATTAAATAATTAGACAGAGGAGGTGGGCGGACATTTGGAATGCATACATGGATGGATGGACAGATGGATGGATGGGTGGATGAATGAAGGGATGGATGGATGGATGGATGGACGTATAAATATATAAGTGGGCAGATTTATTAAATTATAAGATAAATGCTATGCACATTGCTACAATAAATAAGAATATAAAAAATAATATACAAAACTTCAGCAGTTTATTTTTGGACACTGAAAAGAATTTCAGATGTTACAAACAAAGCACAAATTAGTGAATTGTGTGTGTGCGCGCGGGGACGCCCCATTGTGTTTAAATACTTTCTTAAATTCCATGAACATAATCAAGATTGGAATTTTAACTTTTAAAAACAAAAAATTATTTGATCTGATCTAAATATTACGAATTGAGGCTATAGCTTGCAACTAATTATTGATGCACCGCAATGGACGCAAAGGAGTTATCTTGTAAAATGTCACTTATGTCATTGCTGAATAAGCTAAAAGTGGTAGTATTTATTATTATCCGATTTATATAGCCAGATCCTTTGCACGGAGTGCACTGACAATGTTCCACAAATACTAGTTACATTTTCCCTGGTGTAATCTAGAAACGACTAAATGTTTCAGCAGGACTATGTACAATTCTTTGGTTTTCCTTTCTTCTATGTTTATTAGAAATAGAGGATTGAGGTTATTTGTGATTTTACAACTTTCTTGCACGTCACACAGTGTACAACACAGAGAGTACAGTTATTCGGCAGTTTTTGACAAAAACGATAAATCCATTACATATAGAATGGATATGATCGCTGACACTCCAGAACTTAAAATTTTGCTTAAAATTTAAATTTTGTCTGAAGTTGAAGGCATTACAATAGGCCTCACGAATCCAGACATTAATAACCCAAAAGCACAAGAGACAAACTCTTTTGTCTTAAAGTTGTCCACCTGAAATGCTTTAATTATATTTTACATAATATAGTATTGAAACATTCGTTTAGACATGCATTATAGAGTTACACAGCACGCGTCAAATAATAATCAAAAATTGTATTACAGTTTACATTGATTTTTTACATTACGTTGTCGTTCAGTTGCAGCTCAAAATAGAGGCATATGCTGTGTTACAAACAGCAATTCCATATCAAACAACAATTCCAACACCTTTATTCAAATAAGAAGAAATTAAATGTACATCCTCCAAAACCGGACAGAAGATTTAGCCAATTTCAAATTTCACACTTATCTCGTAACAAGTAACAGTTCTACAATTTATGTATGTGTTCGACTGTGGCACTATCAGTTTTTTCTGTCAACGAGTGTGAATGGATTTCGCGATTTCTGCTTGTTTTCCTTACCCCCCTCCCCTGGCTTCAGCTGTTTTGCGACGGGAGGAGACAGTCTGGAATCCAAAGTCATTTTCATTCAGTTGAGTGAATGGGGCTCTCCTCCGGAATGCGTCACCAACAAAGAGTTTACAGCACACGAAATGACCCCCACAGGACACTGCCGCCTAGCACGGATACAAAGGCAATTTCCTTACAGTGGCCCAAGGTTTTTGGCAGCTCCCAAAATACTGTAAACGTTCATTTGAGTGTGTAGTATCATTGTGCAAGGCCGAGCGTAAAAGCATTAGCCTACTGATCGTGACGTGGCAAAACATTAGCATTAGCTGCAGGCCCTAGTGCTGGAAGAGGTTTCCGCAAGTGAACACAGATTAAAGTAAATATGAAGAACAAGTCCAGCTTTTGCATTTTACCACCGTGGAGTATGGTTAGGCCTAGGAGAAAAATGAATTTGAAGCTTGAAAATCTGTGTCATATCTTGTTTGGTCACCTTTATCATTTAGATTCTACATTAAAAAGTTTAACGTAGCAACGTAAGTATCCTGACGTTCTTTGTTATTATACCTTACACTATATTCAGGCTTACTGTTACAAATAAATGCACACGTAAATTAAATACATTGGTTCTGAGTGATTTTAAAAGCTTGTGTCTGCATGACTTAGCATTGTTTAATTCAGAATTCCTCCAGTTTCATCGCTGAATTAGTTTATATAAGAACTGGATGTCCACGCATTGCATTATCAACCAGCCGTGTGACATGTAATTCAGCTGAAACATTAATTCAGCTCCTGTTAGTACGTAAACACACACAAACCCAAGATTATGGGTCTAAACTGAATATGGTTGTCTTCATGTTAAAGGAACTAAAGCAAAGTCAGTTAAGGCGAACAATGAGGTTAATAGTTACCACAGGTATGCTAGTAAGTATGCATATGCATTTTTGGGTTCTGATGAAGCACTGGTAAAAACGTTACACTATAATAAAGTATATAATGCCCAATTACAAGTATATCTGATGATCGCACTGAAAACATTTAATGTGCAATATAATCGATAAAAATTATAAATGTTTTAGATATTCTAAAACGGGGTTCATTGTGCCAAGAAATTCGTGGAAATGTGATGTCCTATGGTAGCTCGTGTTTTAGAAGTGTGTTAGTTGGAGATAAAATGTAGAGACTTTCACACGGCTTAGTGTATCAAAATTGTGACTGATGTTCCTTTAAGCATTTCACCATCCACGGGGAGATACGTTTAGTCCTATGATCTACAATATGCCAACTTGATGTAAAATCTTGTACAGTGTTTTTTCTTTCTACCAAGCATGGGTGCACATTTGAACATGGCCCCTCTGGGCAAGGTTCATCTGCTCTCTGTGGTTTGTGTAATTTACCTACATCCGAAGATGTATATGTATATGTTTTGTATATGTCAGAATGCTAACTTCAGTGTTGCTCGCACTCAAATTGCCGTCACTGACCGTTATAACGGTAAGGTCTATACTTGGACTACAGAACAGAGCAAGTAAAATACTCCTCAATTCAGAAACACTACATTTTCTTCTTAAACGCCAAGGCTATAGAAAATCATAGCCTGAATATTTCTAAATCATCTTTATCCTGAAGCAGTTCATATATTTGGACATTTAAGTAAATTTAAACGTATTATCATCGTAAATCGTATGCAACGATGTTGACACCTAAAGGGAGGTGGCGTGATATTTAATGACCTTTTTAATCATTGTTACAATCAACTGGGATCTGAAAGCTAGAACGTGCTAACGTGGATGCATATGAACTGCCATGCAAATTAGATATTTTTGTGTTTATCCTTAAAAGGACAAACCGTATCACTAAGATCACATTATGTGAAGTGACAATATGTAAGTGGTCTATTGGCATTGCCGTTGTATACAAAAATGTTTTTAGTCGTGCACTTGTATAAAGCAAGAGGTATATTTCGAAGCTCTATGTAATTTCGTTTTTTTTTCAAATTAAACAATCCCTTAAGCCTCCACGACAAAAACAATCTACTGACGTGAAAGACAAATAAGCTTGCTACTAAATATATAAATGCGAGTCTGAGCAGTGGCGATGACGTTAAATTTTCCTTTCACAGACAAGCAAAAAGAAAACAAATCACTGTCTGGCCCCACATTTGCTTGTGCATGGCAATGAGACTAGTCTGAGGTTTGGTAACACTGCCCCCACTTTATGACTATCATTTGACTCTCTTACAGGCGTAGACTGTTAGTTTAAATTAATTTAACGTTTGTGTGAAAAGTAAGTCAAGCTTAATATAAAGCATTCATCAAAAAGCTTGTTTTTGAGACTGACTACGTCAGAAAGGCAGACACAGTATTGTACAACTACGAATAATAATAATAATAATAATAATAATAATAATAATAATAATAATAATAATAATAATAAGAAGAAGAAGAAGAAGAA
>JBBIGA010000132.1:4896148-4909711 GCA_037576975.1 Alestes dentex | reverse complement strand
ATATAGATAGATAGAGAGAGAGAGAGAGAGAGAGAGAGAGAGAGAGAGAGAGAGAGAGAGAGAGAGAGAGAGAGAGATTATATACAGCGTTATGCAATTCACGACTCTTTGTATTGGGAATGTTTGCCTTTTTGGCAGTGTGGAATAAAAATGTTATTTGTGTGGTAATCTGTCCTAGTATTATCGTGTTTCTATAGGCTTGTAAACAGTTATTCCATGAAACGAAGTGTACGCTAATTGGATCAGTGGGTTATGCTTTTTCTCACTGGTGGAATTTGCAAAATCAGTAACATCAGCGTTTGAAATGTGAAGAAAAATGTAGTCTATGCACATATTGTGTTGTTTTATCCTCGTTCATTTGTACGAAGGTACCAGCATTGGCGGAATGAACCTTACTACCTAAACTCTTATAACTTTTCTGCGTTCATTTCCTTTTCTGCGTTCATTTCCTTTACCCCGTCAGTGCATACATGTGCGAAGCGCCGCTGTACTGGCTAAATATGTACTGTTCAGTGAATTTAATAATAAAAAACCAAAACATACTCTTTTAGCCATGCTTATATGTTGTCTTAAAATGAATAAAAGCAGCTATGGAAATAAAAACATATCTTGGTTCGCAATAAGTCTATTGTTTTGTCACAAAAATGTGTATTATTTAATAAAATGTTTTAAAGGCAAAAATTGTCTGGTCTAATTTATAATCATCTCACATTGTACGTCTTACGTTACATTTAATCAACAATACCAAAAACTGAACAATACAATTTAGTGAATGCTCTGAATACACAGCTTTATTAAAACGTATCTGTGTCCGTCAAATAATACACGTTAAATAAGGAATTTGTTGTTCTCATATCAAGGCATTACTTTAGTCAGAGAGAAACTGTAAATGATTTTATATGTTTAGCCTGAGTCAGTGAAATATAAGACAAGAGTACGGTTTATTTGCCTGGGTAACATTGCGAAGTCGTGTATGACCTATAGGAATATTTTGTTCAGTAAAAGAATCAGGCCTGATTTAAAGTCACCACAATAGAAGTGATATTTGGTTAATAGTTTTACCAATGCCCAATTTGGGATTATCTATTAAAGTGAACAACTGATACTTTACACATATGGCTATCCAATCTTGCAAGAAGCACACCTCAATTTGTCGTCCTTAAAAGAACATTCTTACAAGTTAACTGGGAAGGAGAACAAACAACAAACACAACAGAATTTTCAACAGAAAGCACTAGATTGACCTATGTCATAACGAAACTATACGAAAGGACTGGTTTCTGTGCGAGTGCGTGTGTGCGTGCGTGCGTGTGTGTGATGTTGTGTCAGCTTTGCCCACTATCAGACACCAGATGACGCTCTTGTCTAACTGTCTCGCCCCTTTTGCCAAGACCCCTAGATGGTCTCTATACCACGAATTTATCGGACACATTCCCCCAATCCATCAATAACCTCCTGGGGATCAAGCCAATTTATGACTGGCCAACATTTGCACGTGATTCTGTTTAAACTTCCCATATTTGGGCATTACACGTTGCACCCAGAAAAAAAACTCTAATGCTATCCCCCACCTATAAATCCTGCTCTTTTTTAGAACAAACCCCCCTCAACTCCTAAAAAGAGACACATCAAAACCAATAAACAGTATACACAAAAACAAACAATTTATGTATACTTTATGTTTATTTCTTTTCTGATGTGACTCCGCGTTTCTGGTGGCCGAGTCCTTCTTGTGTTTTAGTAGGCTGTTTTGTTTCGGGAGTATGAGCTCGTACGTGGGGAACTCTTTTTGTAAGCCAACGCACGACGCGTCTTCCTTCACCATGCACACTTTTGGCAACTATGGGTCTCTCTCAGAGTTCCACCAGTCCAGTTATGCTTACGGTGGTCTCGATCTCAGTGGAACTCTTGCTTCTCAAGTGTCCTCCAACTCCCCGAAAAGGGAGGCGATGAGCACACACGACACTGCCAGGATCAACGCACCACCACCACCACTGCATCGGCAGTCCTGTGCAGCGGTGGGCTCCCCAAGACCCGTTAGCCCACGCGGGTACACCCTGCTCCGTCACGGATTGTTGAGTCAAAAAGCCGAGGAGATTATGGAAGTTACGGAGAAACCCAGCGGCAAAAGACAGGCTGGAGATGTGAAGGTGGAGACCACGTCAGCGACGAAACAGCAAACTAATTCGACTGAGCGACAGACCCAGTCGCAACCGCAGATCTATCCGTGGATGACCAAGCTGCACATTAGCCACGGTAAAGTTACATTTAATGTATTTTTAAAGAGAGCAAAACAACACGTCTCCCGTTCCCGTCATCACATCTCCTTCCTCTCCATGTCTTTGTCCCTCCATACTTTTTCCTCTTGAGTTTTATAGGCCAAAAGCAGGAAATAATAAAACTCTCGGTCATAAATTTTATGACAAAGGCATCCATTGCTCGTAAACCTGTCCTGTTACTGTGAAGTGATGATCTGCGGCCAAATTTACTGCGATATAATTGGATAAGTGAAACAAAAATAGAAAAAAGGCAATTCAGATTTAAATGTTAGCATGGGCCTTTCATGTCTTTCTAAGAAATTATATTGCTTTGCATTCAGGTTTAAATAGGAACAAGCGCTTCATGCACTAAAACGGCACAAATTCAACCTCAAAAATAAAACATGTTCGCCTGTAAGATTTTTTTAAATTATATTATGTTGCCCCACTGGTTAGGAACTGTAATAACTCCAGTATATTGCAGCCTAACTGCTGGAGAGCATGTAATCACCTGAATTGCCAACAGCTGCTCTAAAAGTGGTACTTCCAAAAGGGTGCAAGACTGCTAACACAGCAGCAATTTGTTTTATACAGAGTGTTTTAAACTACGAAAACTGGTCTTCCGGTCCATTTTGCAAGCTCCAGAACAGGCAATATTATTTACGTGGCACGGAGAGCTTCGTCAGCCTCATATTTTTGTTTGCAATTCATTTATTGTTCATTTCATCGTGGTTAGAGCCATCATGCTTTGATGATGTGCTAGAAGACTTCACCATGGCACTGATGCAAATATGCATGTGAAAGAACATCGCTAATGCTTGACCTTTTCGTGGCTATAACCAATATCTTTCTGATGACACCCTAGAATCTGACGGTAAAAGATCACGAACCAGTTACACCCGCTACCAGACTCTGGAGTTGGAGAAAGAGTTCCACTTCAACCGATACCTCACACGGCGAAGGCGAATCGAGATTGCAAATAACCTTTGCCTAAACGAGAGGCAAATTAAAATCTGGTTCCAGAACCGTCGCATGAAGTGGAAGAAGGACTCAAAGCTGAAAGTTAAAGGTGCTCTCTAAGTTTGATGATATGGTGGGATATCGCATGGCAACCTGCACACAAGATTAAAATCCAACTTAAGTTAATTAAATCTCACGAATTCATGTCTTTTAAAACAAGACCATTATATTCCCCATGTGTTTGTAAAGTGTTGTTATGTAAAATGTATTGTCTCACTACTTGTTCAGCTCCTTAGACTGAGAAAGAGGAGGAGCTTATTCGAGACACACCCACTCCTATTTATTTTACAGTGTACGTATAAAACAAAATAGTTGGTTGTGGAAATGTAATTATATTGGTTTGACACATAGTCTATTGTTTATGGATAAAATGAGATATTTTGTTTTAAATGTTTGTAAATATGCGACACTTTGGATATTAATTCATTTGTATTCTGTATTTTACTTTTGTATGTCTGATGAAACATACTGTACTATATAACCTGAGCGCATCCACAATAATAGGAGCACAGTAATGAACTGCACGCAACGCAAATAACTGGGCCTATGTTTGTCTTATTACTCACTGTATGTTGCACTGTCACACTAATTATTTGTGTTTTGTTGTGGTTTTAATTTTGCCGTTCAACAGAAGACTAAATTATTCGTATAAAATTTAGAAGATAATACCAGTTAAGAAGGGGCCAGTTTGTAATAACAGCGGCACGTTCAGGGATTGCTCGCCCAGCGTACTGTAAACCACTCTCTATGGAATTTCTCACCCTTCAATAAGTAATTCAGAAGTGGGACAGTATGTCAGTCTGTGTACCTCTCCATTTATTAGGGGCGAAATGCGTCCAATGACTAAATGCTTCTGGTTTAAGTTATGTATATAAACGAAATTACTTGGTGAGGCCTCATGATTTAAATAAACTTGTGATTGGATGGTCTTCCAATCGCCATTCCGACTGTTTTGTAACATGTAAACTACTGTTCCAGAAACAGAGCGGCCAGTCTCCTTCAAATGTTGCAGAGGAGGTAATCAAATACCCCTCCTTCATATTTAGACAAACAACCTGAAGAATAAAGGTAGATGCTTTTTATCTGATATAGAAACTTTAGGCTACATAAATGTTCCTTAAAAATTAAAACGCTCTGCAGACTCGTACATCTCACTTACAAAAACAGGTTCCTTAAAGATTCAATCACTGAAATCGTTATGGATATCTCTTGCTTGATGGTAGAGGTCATATGGCTGAATTCCTCATTGTTCTGTACAAAACAAAACGTATGCTTTTACTTTGTGTATCACTGAATTTCAGACATGACTTATTTTTATGCTCGTGAGTCTATATGACTCGAAATAACGTAGGCTGTTGTTACTATGATTTAAATACTTGGCACCATATTTCGTTTAAAGTAAATGCTTTGTAAAGCGGAGGGCCAAACTGTTCGTTCACGAAATAATGAAGCACGATGGGGCTTTCCCCGGTCATATCCCTTGGGCCAATTATTTACAGTAGCCCTCAGACAGAGGCGCATAAAACTTTATGACCCCAATAAAGTTTTACTGCGTTTCCTCACACCTCTCAAACACTGACAACTGTTTCCTTTTCAACAGACCAGCGGAAGTTTACACGCACGTTTCAAAGAGCAAACTCCGCAAACGAAAAGTACAAATCGCGCACAGATTAAAAAATCTCTAAACGTGATGCGTCATCAACAAGCAAATGTAAAACAATGTTTTGGGTTGCAGTTTGAGTATGCCTAACAAATCATTTCACCATTCACTTTGCCTTTGCTGTCTCTGAACTGGATTACTTTGTGGGGTTTTTTTTTACTTTTTTGTGAAAATCTTACATTAAGATGAACTGATGCATTACGTAATAGATCATCGTAGGCCTTGCCTGTCATCCAAGGTTGAGAGAACGGTGGACTCATCATTATAATAAAAATGTCTTTATGTTTTTCTTTTTTACTTATACATGTACTGAGATTTTAAAAATACACTTTAATTACACTTCTCGTATTTTTACTTTATCCACTTAAATCTGATCATTGCGTTTCTTCAGTCTTAAGTTTAATGACCTTTAAAACAAAAAAAAAAACCCAAATCATTTCCCTTTAAAATAGCATTTAAACATTTGCCAGTGAATGTACAGTAAATATTTTGTTGCTCTTACTCACCTACACTGGAGTTTCACAGAATTTCCGTGTCACTTTGAATTTCAACTCTCGCTGGCTCGCCTATTTCATACACTTTCGGCGGAACTGTGGCTACTAAATTGCTTTTTAAAGCAAGCCCTCGTTTTTAGCTTTCTTGCCACGTATTTTGAAGTTTTGAGGGTTATTTATGCCAATTGCCTTAAGCTGGACCCGCGAGTGGTTCAGGGAGAGCACGTGGGATCATTAGAGTGGGTTTTATGGCCTGGAAGACCTGACAAACCCTCAATATATTTACATCATATATAATCTTAACTGTCCGGAATCGCAGCTGTTGGCTTGCCTTATCTCTGAGAGAACGGCTTTAAAGCGGTTATACTGTGGCAGGCTCGCGCCAGGCTCTGTTAGCCCGGTAAAGTTCGACTCTTGCAAATGGATCCCAGGCGGTCGCAGTAAGTTAATAACCTTGTTTCTCCCTTTTTAAATTAAATATGTACTTTCCTTTGCAACACTCCCGGGAATTAATCAGGCACGTAATTCAATAGTTCTCTGAAAAATTGTTTCAAGGAGCGCATAATGCGTTCTTCCTCTCTTCTTTATTCCAACTCTTTTTTCTACTTAGATAGCCCTGGTGAAAGTATTGGAATGAGAGTTTCTTAGACTGGAACGTTTTTTTCATAATGAGGACATTGGCGTGGTGCATTGCATCTAAATATCTGTGATTTTCTCCTGACAATTATATTGGGTCCATACTTCAAAAGAAATAATCTTTTTCCCTTATTAGACCGCGCTATCGCACAGAATTAATACAGTGTGTGTGTGTGTGTGTGTGTGTGTGTGTGTGTGTGTGTGTTTTGCATCCTAGTACTGTGAAATATTTAGGCTAAGTCATTCTCTCTATTTGTTGTGGAGAATCTGGTGAAGCCGAGGGCGTTTAAGTGATCTTGTACGGGGTTGCAGATGAAAGCCCAGACCGCAGCACATAGATCTTTAGATGAGACATTATGGGAGGTCATGTGCAGGGCAGAGCTGCAATGCTGTGCACTGGGGTCATGTGTAGGGCAGTGTAGACAACAATGCACAGCAACATGCTTAAACAAACAAAACTAAAAACACAATTCCCAATCCTTAATTATTCCTTCTGTGTTTAATAACCATATCATTTGGTATTTAAACACATTAGTCGTATTCCTCAGACTAGCTTTTATAAAGAACAAAAAATGTAGCCACTGTTATTTGTTGGTTTTACTCACGATATTCTGTGGTTTTTCATTTGACAGACGAGGCCCTGCTTGACCATTATAATCAGAGTATGAAAGGTTTAAGCCATCACTTTCTTTATGATGTTATATTTGGACTAAAGACTTGCGGCCTTTCCCTCTGTCAGACATTTCTCTTTAAGCCTAGCCTGCCCGGGCTGCTCGAACGCTTCCTTTTTTACATAATCGACATTATATTTAATTGAATTTTTAAACACATTTCATTTCAGAAATTGGAATAAATTGGTTATGTGAGACGATTCCATGTTTCTGAAAATGACCTAATCAGCCAGTTTCATGCCACAATAATGGTTAATGTAATTCAAATGTCATACATTTGCTTTCAAAGAAAGAAATTGTTCACTTAATTTTTCTTAGCAAATGTTCCTGTATTCAGTTACAATCTTTGTATATTAGTAAATGTTAGAAATCATACTCAGCATAAAAAGTTTGATCATGTCCCTGTCCATTTAATATACTTAAATGCTCTCATGCATAAGTAAATAAGCCACTCCGTCGCTGTGCTTGAGCTGCTTCAAAAATCCTGATCTTGCAAAACAAATGCCATGCAGGCATACCCAAGGACCAGGAATGAAAATCACTATGGTAGACTTTTGAGTGGGGGTGCTCAACTCTGGTCACACAGTGTCTGTGTCCAGTACAGTTCAGTAGCTCTCCTCCTCAGAAACACCCACCAAACCTGGCAATTAACAGGTGAGAAGAACCAGTTGTGTTTGAACAGGGAAATCACCAAACAGTGCTGGAAACCAGCCTTCCAGCATGGAAGATGGCCATCCCTGACACCATTAAGGTAAAGAAGAGAATTGTGCTCTTTAGTCTTAAAGCCAAACATGCAAAAAGGGTTCTTTGGAGCAGTGCCGTAGATAAATCATGCTTGATTCAGAAAATATCTTTTTGTAAATGGGACGTGAAAGCATTTAAAGTTTTTTCTTACACCCAATCTGAGAACAATGTAGGAATCTTTTTCACTTCATGCAGTTTTTTTAAATGTAGAAAAAGCAATATATAATCATCCATGTTATTGTTAGACCTGAATACAACATTTTTAAAAGTTCAAACAGAAATATTCCTGATAGCTTCTCAGTGTTACACGAAGTGGTTCCCACTCTGATATGCATGATTGTGATAAGCTGACTGAGACAGAAATAAGGAAATGTCAGTGAAAATGTAGATGCAACTGTTCAGTGAATGGCTGCATTTGTAAGTCTTTTGAGACAAATCTATTTTTATTATTGTTGTTGTTTTTGTGTTTTTTTTTCAGTTATTTGAATGGTTTAAAAATGTGTTACACACACACTAAAAGGTGTAGTTTGGAAGTAAGAACCATTAAGAACCAGTTTTGTAAATGTGACATGCAGTTTTCTAAAGTTGAAAAAAGCGAAAAATATATTTTTTGCCTTCTCCCCCTTTCCCTCTCTATGACAATCACTATTTCAGAAAAAAAACTTTTTGAAGCCTTGATTGTTTAAGGTATAGGAGAGAGTTTTGACTGATTGTCATCAGCCCTGGAGGTAGAATAAAGGTCAGAATGGAGGAGATGGAACAAAGCTAGGTGAAGGGCACATTTGGCTGTGATGTGGTGGGTTGCAGATGTTTTCTCTTGAATACACTTTGGTTGTTTATGAACTCATAAACATGTGATCTCTAATGAAGCTAGCATAGAGGCTGTGTTTCACATGTCAACAGGAAGTTTGGTCTGGCTACTACTTCAGAGAGTGTGGTGACTGCATGACAATTGATGATTATGACTTGAAAGTGTTCCTTAATTACAGATAAGGTGTCTTTCTTCTCTTCAGCTCCATATAAACACTGTATAATTTTGCACTTTTACATTCAGTTCACATTAATTGAAGGCTGCTGAGTTAGGTTCAAGACAAAACCAAAAAAGGATGCTGTATACATAAAAAGGAAGCTAAAATAGCCAATATAAAGAGGAGCTTTAAGCGTGTGAATCTCATATGATTGGTAACACAGAAATGAGAATATTTTATTATTCCAGAAATGATGTACACATTTCACACATCAAGTAAAACATGCACTGTAAAACATGCTTTTCTTTCATGAAGGTGCATGTCGAAGTGCATGGTTCTTGCAAGAAAGAGAGCTAAATGCTCATTCTAATGTTCCATCGTTGTTTCTGACAAAACTAGAGAGGACATAACTGAATAACGGTTTAATCATGCGTCTACTCTTACATATAGGTCTGCAATCTTCATGTGAAGATGAAAAAAATACGAAAAACACCAATAGCCAATAGGGGGTGCTGTTTTATATCCCTCTGTTTGTCCTCTTGCATTCAAGGTCAGCCCGTTGTCCTCCTTTTTCCAGTTTTAAGGAGAACTAACCCTCATTACATTCTTTGTATTATGCTAGCTCTACCACATATTTCGAGGAGAATAGAAAAGCACCCAGGGTATTTAGACATGACATGCTAGAGAAGAGTTAAAATGTTGGGATTACCTCCTACATTCTGTTCATAAATAATGTTCCTGTTTAGACAGGTGCATGCAGGTCCCAACAAGTAATTGGTAATTCACATAGCATTCTAATGTTTAGAAAGCCAGAACATGTACTTTTGATTTGGTTCATGGCAGAGTTAGCTAATGGGATTTGATTCCATTGTAGTAGCTCATACCTATGTACACAATGCATTCGCTGTTACCACATGAAATTTACTGTGGCTTTGCGCTTGAACGGCATGAATTTGGTACTTTGCTTTTTAAGAGGAATTTCTCATTGCGCATATGCAGCATTGTTTTTTCCTTATGTCTTTTAGATAAACATGTTTGCGTTTTCTTATCTTTTAGAAAAACATGTTTGCTTATAAATGTGCAGAAGTCAAGTCAAGCTTAGTCATGTATATCACTGCTCAAAATGAATGAATTAATCAATTTATTTATTTATTCATTCATTAAAAAGAAAATAAGAGATTTTCTAGGGGGCGGGTGGGATACGTTTGGGTCCTCTGTTACTGCCAGAAATACAGAAATCTATTAAGGAAATCATTCTGAAAATAACCTGGGCTAATTGCATAACATTGTCCTAGTTAAGAGGACCATGCCTTAGGACAGTTCACTTAAGTCACCCCCAGAAACAAAAGCAGAGAGAGGGAGAGAGAGTTCTTCCTGTGTATACATATCACACTGAATTGCAGCAGTGTATAAATCTAAAACAGAAAAATCACTGCTGAAACCTGAGAAACAAGTTCAAATGTCTATTAAGATTATTGTGTTCTGTGTGCAATTTTGCCTGATTAAATGCTTGCTGACTTAATATTAGCATTTACCCACACTAGAAATCAAGATTCTACTGATTCCTTTTTAACGGCTTCCCTCTTCTTCTCCTCCCTGCCTCCTTTCCACTTTGCAGAAAAGAAAAGGATAAAAGTAGGAAAAGAGGACAGAAGATTGTACTATACTGGTAAGTTTTGGTTCTTGCTCTCCTGACCCTTCTAAACTTACCTGTCCCTCCTTGTCTCGTTAAGGAGCAAACATAGAGGGCAGTGTTCCTTGAGAAAGGCACACAAGGACGGTTAAAGACCCCCTTGCCTATTACTAATCGCTGAAAAGTAGCGTGTTATAATGCAAGAAGTGTATGCTTTTCACTTCCAACTGCAGTTGTAAACAAGCCTTTAATATACTCCGTTAATATTTACCTGATCAAAGAGTGTTAATCCTCGTTACATCGTTGTATTATAGCTTTCCACACTAAACAGAAAATGTAATTCTCATCACGTGTTTCAGTTTTAGCAGCTGGTTTTGTGTAAAAAAAGATATTATTTTTAGTCAATTAAAAGATGCTGAAAATAGGCCAAAATGTATTAAACCACCAAACTCTTTAATTCGAAATCAATGCCCCAATCAATAAATTCCAATTACATATAATGTCTAAATAATTATGAGTAGAAAACCAATTAGTCATGTATATTTAATTGAGCCCAAACAATCGGCGGTTTGCAACTGAGAACCAAAATACTGTGTGGAAAAAAAAATTGAAACAATATGTTACAGGACTCGATATTTCGAAATTATATATATATATATATATATATATATATATTTTTTTTTTTTTTTTTTTTTTTTTTGCATTGATATTTTAAGATAAAACACAATCTTTAAAAGTATGTGTAAAGCGCCGCTAAAGTGGCTGAGTATTTTCTGAAGTTTTAAATTTATTGATGATTTGGTGGTGTTATGTGTCATTGTATGGCAGTGTAGCTTGTACACATTGTATGGCAGTGTAGGTTGTACACAGGCAAACTCTCAAGAAAAGAAAAGAAAAGTTTTAAAAATGTGGATAGAAAACCTCCAGGCACTTGAAAGAACGTATCTGTAATTTATCGGCATATTTGTGTTTTCAATTGCCTTTGAAAGACACTAGATCATGTTTCATTTCTGAGTTCTGAATATTATTATTATTATTATTATTATTATTATTATTATTATTATTATTATTATTATTATTATTATTATTATTATTATTATATTATAATTTAATTAGTGCCCAATTACTATTTCAAACTGAAAATAAAAAGGGCATATACATGTCTGTCTGTCTATCCATCTATCCATCTTGCTATTTATCATGTGTGTGTGTTACCAAAAAAATCACTAGCGTACAAATGAAACATCAGGCGAGTTCGCCCGCGGGGCTCGTTTTCCCCCCAACTCTCTACATTATAACTAGTTATTGAGCTTGGTGCTGGATCTGAGGCCATTTGTGTGCAGAAGGAATTCATCGCTGTTCGCTCATCAATAATAGCTTGGCAGTGAACTATTGGAAGAGTCAAACGCGAGAGGTGAATTGGGGGTCAGGCTGTCTAACTAATATTAAAATGCGTCCGCAACACAGGAGCTGGGTCGAGTGGGTGGAGGAGGGCGTTTTTAGGCTGGGTGGGGGTGGACTTTTGGGGGGTGTCCAATCACATGGACTCAAGTGGTAGTTTAATGGTGAAAAGAAACGAACCAAGCGTGTTATTTCTCATTAGTTTGTTTGTAACGGGCTTAGCAATCTAAAACTGTTTTTGACCGACAAACTAGATTACAAACTCGACTGGGCCACAACCCACACACGTACTCGTACAAGGCGTCCCCTGAAAAGGTCACTAGTTATCTCTAACTCGTAAAGGATACTTTCAACTGTCCTGTGGCCCCTAAACCTGTTTATGCTGGAAAGAAATTCAGGCGGTGGAGTTGCAGGTTAGCGAGCGGTCATATGTTAATAACGCGCACAATAAAACCCCGGGGAACAACAGAAACTTATTTTTCATCTGCGCTGTCATGCGTCCGCTTTGTGCACGCCGTGTTTGAGACTGAATATTCATGTGGGGCGCACCTAGGAATTTGCACTTTGATAGAAGGTGGCGTTGGGTCTCTCTCTTCTCCCTCGTTTTATTCCATATCATGCAGCCTGTCTTTACGAGTGTATGTGTGCGTGTGTGTGTTGGTCCAAACAAAAGTAGAAGAGGGTATGTTGAACGCATTTCACAAAACAAGTTTGAAGCTTTTTTCATTGGCTTTATGCATAAACACCACTGGGGTAACTTGGACAACTTTTGCGCGTGAAAGTGAATACTAATCTGAATTACAAATCAGGCTGATATGGATTGGGAATGATACAAATGTGCTCGAAATAGTTTTCGTGCCTTTAACGAGCACGAATTAAACATTGATGGCCAAGCAAATATTGCTTTGTTCTTTAACACATACAGCCCATCAGAACTAACAGAATGTCAAAAGTCGTCCCTCTCTGGAGAATGATGAGGCTTGGTTAAACAGGCAAAACGCCTTTGGGTTAGTGGTCAAGTCCCATTCATTCGCGTTGCCATTTGTTCAGATGAGAACCCGTAAGCGAAGTAGTTGTCTATATGTACCCTGTAGAACCGAATTTGTGTCCACAAATAAAAATCACAAATCCGTCTCTACAGGAATACATGGGCGACTTGAAAGCCACGAGATAAAGTTAGTTCTGTTCTCTTTTTCCACCACATACACACAACGGCTTAGGGATGATTTATACTTAATGGGCACCCACTAAAGTGATGTGTTCACATTCACCCTTGCAAGGGATATGGATGAGTGACAGAAGATAGTTTAAGATCATGTGACTGTGTGAAAGTAAACGTCTAGCTCGAACATGCTGGCTGTGTTTCCTCTTCGTAGAGACGGATTTACAGCTTTTATAGGCCAATAAAATATCGAAAACTCCTTACCATAGCCACCCAGATTCCTGCCGTGGTCAATCCATAAACGTCAACACTAAAACACCACTTCTAGGCCTGCAACAATAATGAAATATGGCCAAATAGTGGCGTCAATTCCAGATCTGAGTTGCTAAACAATAACAAACAACAACAACAACAATAATAATACTAATAATAATAATAATAATAATAATAATAATAATAATAATAATAATAATAATAATACAATATTGTTGTGGTTTTTTTGCTGCATTTACGGCTGCTGTTGTTTCCAAGACCACTTAAAGCAGAAGACTGAAGCAAATACAGCATTTTCAATGATTTTAGACAACATCATCGCTATTATAGTTTAACTTTATTTACAACCCTGATATGACTGACTATATTAATCCAGTCTCTTGTTTGGTAGCTGCCTTACAGATCGTTCTGTCAACGAAATGGCAAAACGTGGTGATGGTCCACGAGTGGCAAAAGCGGATTGGCCTCTCCCCCCCCCCCTCTCTCTTTGTGTGCATGTGTGTGTTTGTGCGTGTGTGAAAGAGAGAGAGAGAGAGAGAGAGAGAGAGAGAGAGAGAGAGAGAGAGAGAGAGAGAGAGAGAGATCCCCTACACAATGGCGAAAAATTGAAGGTATATCTACGCTAGAAACCTCGGTTCCTTAT
>JBBIGA010000132.1:4868267-4886809 GCA_037576975.1 Alestes dentex | reverse complement strand
ACACACATACATATATGTATATATATATATATATATATATATATATATATATATATACACTCCTGTTTGAACGGAGTAATTTTCTATCAGTTCGGAAAACTAGTGGAATTTGGTACAACCCGTCTTAAGTAAAAATATCATTTCAGATATGCACATTACTAGAATAAATAGCGTGAAATATTGTGTGCTGAAAATTCACAATACTAAGCTGGTGAAAAGTCAGGCAAAAAATCTAATCTGTCTACGTATTCAGTACATAGTAAAAAAATAAAAATGCATAGTAAAATAAATAAAATAAACATTTAAAATGATTGCATTTTTTCATCACACTCATTGAACTTGGACAACCTCTAAAAGCTGTAGGGTCATATTTTATTATGTTACTTATGTAGACAAAAAAAATCTGATATCCTGCTTATCTTGTTTACTCCTGTATCTAAAATATTTATGTGAATTGACAAGCACTCTTAAAAATAAAATTGGCAAAATGGTTTGGAACGATGTCATCCAAGAACCACTTATGGTTCCATAAAGAACATGTAAAAGAATGGATCTTTAAGGAGTTTATGTAAATAATTTTGTATTAGTGTGAAGAACATCCTTCTAAACTAAACATTCAATACCAATTAAATCGCTTCCCTCGTATGTCAAAGTCTATTTAGAATGTGGCAATTCCTTATTTTTGTCCATAGACAACGGAGATGTTTTGTCCATAGACAACAGGGTTCTTTGTTGTATTTTGAAGGTATTCAAAAGTATTCTGAATGTTAGTTTCTCTTGGGTCCAGGTTATTATTACAAGGCCAACAGAGTGTGACATTTTTAAGAGGAGTTTTTCAAGGAAAAGACATATATTACATATAACGTACTACATGTATCTACAAAATCTTGGACCTTCTAAAGTTTTCTGCGACTGCATGCCTGAATGGGACAAAATTGAACAAAAGGCATAAATGTCTTGCTTTTGGAATATAGGACCGCATCATGTATCACACTTTTGAGTCAGGTGGCTTGATACTTCTTTCAAACTCTGAGAACCAGAGTTTGACCTGAATTTAGTTGTTCTGTAGGAGAACCCTTTAGTGATCCTGCCTCATGTTTCTACTTTTACAGCCCGTATATTTAAACTCTTGTTTAACATTATCATCAAGGCACACTGAAGGAGCACATGGGGCCACAGTTTTTTTTAAGAAAGCAGGATTAAGTATGGCAAGTAGAGTGGGGGCCGCATGTGGACACCTGTACAACTGCTTTCAAACTGCAAATGAATAATAGTGCTCTCTCTCTCTCTCTCTCTCTCTCTCTCTCTCTCTCTCTCTCTCTTTCTCTTCTCTCTCTTTCTCTCTTTCTCTCTTTCTCAAATCTTAAAGATGGATTAAGTTTAGCAAAAGAGGTAAACTGTAGAACACCTGCCCTACAGGAGATATATCTTAAGGAGCATCCTCACCTACAGTCTTAATACACAGAGGTTATTAAATGTCCAGTGAGATGTTTGGAATGAGGAGAAGGAATCTCCAAACCCTTATAATCCACCTCCTACTAAACTCATCAATATCACATGAGCTGTATAGCATGGCTTATCTTTAAGTAGGGATCTATGTCTCTCCCTAATGAATACATTACTTCTTCTTTAGAGTGCACCCCAAGACACAACATAGTATGAAGCCTTTGAAGTCCAATAATAATTAAATAAAAATCTATATTTAATCCAGAGAAGGAAGACACTTCCAAAGCCTCTGAGTTTGAGAGCTACACTTTAGAAATAGCTTTCTGTTTCAAAACATGGGTATCATATTTCCAGGTCAGTTTGAACATAACGTCAAGCAGTCGGATTGTTCATGTATGCTTAACCGAGCGATTCTTTGGGGGAAAGGCCCAGCGTTGAAATGTTTGACCGGGTGTTGGAAGCCTTTGTCCACTCCGCTGGGGTGTCTGCAATGGTTCTAAAACATATGCGGTCACAAAGAGGTCAGGAGACGCGCTGCTGCGAGCGGTGATTTATGTTATCTTTTCAATGGCGCAAAACACAAGAGTGCCATTCTTAGACTAACATTTTACACGCAGCGCAAATGTGGCCTCTGCGCACATACGTACACTATTTGACAGTGTTTGTTCTCAAAAGAAAATCCACAGAAAGAATGAACGAATTTATAAGAGTGATTTACGCGTGTTTAATCCACTCCTGTGAGTTCGTAACACGTTAAGACCCAAATGAAACGTGCACCCGAGCATTATGACTTGGAATTAGGTATTAAAATACTTATTACTTAATTAATAGCACTCTTTGATAGAGCAAAACATAAGATGATTTCAAGTTGCGGCCAGCCATTCCTCGCTGCATTTTCCTGTAATATCTCATTTTGTTCATTACTTCGAACACATAAAAAACAATTTGCGAAATGGTTCTTGAGAAAAGCTCATCGGATAAGAATGTAAGATACATCACTGGGCACAACTTCTAATATACTGTATAAGTTACATTCATTTTTGTTTTACCGTGTCACAAGAATAGATATTTCTTATACAAGCGGATTTTACAGCATAATAAAAGATAACAATGAATGACAATAAAAGGCGAAAACCTCACCCCTGCCGACAAAATTTAGGTTCGCCCACTTTCCACCTGGTCAAACAAAAATTTTGGTCCGCTCCCGACAGAATCACCACCCCCATAGCCGCCTGAAGTTAGAAGACAGTTAAATATGCCTAGATGTACAATATTATATATTCTCGGATTAAACCAGAAGTGTGCAGTTTCGGTCCTGGTGGATCACACACCTGTTAATGACCATCCTTAGCAACTGTACTAGGGCAGGGAAATCAGCAAACTGTACTGGTTCCTGGGTTAAAATGACACCTTTTGTTTGTGAATATAAATGTGCTCTGCAAACTTCACCCGTTTAAGATAGGTGCAAATTGTTTACAGCAATGCAGGTTACTGATGCTATAAATCTTCTCTATGCTCTTCAGAGACAGGTCAATTTGTATGCATCGTTATAACCGACAACCATTAACATCCTTTCTTGGACTTTTGGTCTCTCTCTCTCCCGCGTGTTTATCCGTTCTAGTCTGCTCCATGGGAAAAGAAAACATTAACAGATTACTAATGCTTTTATTGAGGAAAGTCATCCAGGAATGTTGCGAGGTGAGCAACAACAAGGCTAAAGATACACTGCTTTTATGAAACAAAGAATAACGAACAAAAAACAATAACAGGTCGATTTTCCCCATGAAAACATAAAGCTAGAATGAGCGTCTCTTGGCTATGAAACTACTGTTTATTGAAATGTGGTAGGGAAAAAATAATATGTGCAGAAGAGAACATGGTCCATTCAACCACCTGAATACACACACGCACACATACAGAGCGAGGGAGAGAGAGATTTTGCTTGGTGCATTGCTTAGATTTTGCTACTGTTTCCACTGTTGCCAGCTCCTGCCATATTCTCATTTTTAGCCCTTTTTGCATATAGCTTTATCTGCAATCGTGGGGGCTTTTATCGATGTTTTATGCAGCTGTTTGTGTCAGCAACCACAAGAACGCAGAAGGTAAGGAGGAATTATAAAAGGGGTTGACACCCAGAGCGACCGGTGCGCTTTTGTGAGAGAAAGAAAAATGATTTATTGCCAGCGTCGTGGTTCAAACAGAGTTCACGGAGAATTGGAGTGTACTCGCGGAGGCGCTGAGTTATGGTCGTGCTGAGCCAGTACATCAAAGATCCCTTTTCAGATTCACTGAATGGGCTCAGCGGCGTGAGACACGGGCAAAAACTTACCTTAATTAGGAAATTCCCATCACGACCTACATTCAGCCCCCCTCCCCCAAAGAAGTAGACTTATGGAGCCTTGTAGAAAATATAATAAATATATATTTGGGTTACGACAGTAGGGTTGGTAACAACAACAACAGTAATAACAGTAATAATAATACTAACAAAAACAACAACAACAACAACAATAATAATAATAATAATACCAGTAAGAAGACGTATAAGAATGGACGCCACAATAGAACGTCTAAACGTCTATATACTGTAAGTAGTCCACCGTCCTATGAAATGGCTCTTTAATTCATTTGTGGAATGAGTGGGCCTTCGCGTGCATTCACTGCACACTTGAGCGCAGTAATATTTCATGTTAATGGCGCTGCAGCTCGGCAGAAGCCGGACTTGTAATATGCATAGTGAATGCTTCTATTTGACAAGCCTTGTGACAGCAATTCACTGAACTCTAAATAACAAATCGTTCTTAAAACAAGATTGATTTTAAAGTTACAAATGAAGAGGATAGGGGCACGACTCCACCTCTCGATATTCTTCCTTAATAAAGGCTTTATGAATGGTCTGTTCTGTTCCGACTGAGAAAACTGCATGCTAGAAATAAAATAAATAGTAAGAAGGGCTTCGTGAAGATATTGCGAGGCTGTTGGCGCTGTGTTTTATTCCAGCCGTGCAACCGTGATTATCTTAATACAACACCGCAAAAGAGGCTGCATGACTCAGTGTAGGCTGAGACGGAGTGTTCTATCTGTCGTAGCATTCAGGTAGCCAGAGTAGCCAGAGCACAGCAAACACAAAGTCCCCAGATTAATACCCCCGGTGTTTAATGAACACCTCTGGTGCTCATTTAAGTCCAGTTGGATTTGAATGGATGTGGTGTTAATTCAGCACTGGGGATTTTGCTCTGAACCTGGCACATTCCATGGTAAGGCCCTATAAAATGTGGCACGCCTTCTCCCCTCAACCTCTTTAGTTTCTGAGGACATGCTGTCTACGAGAAACGTAGACAAGTGTGTTTCAGAATCCTTCATTGCACTGCAGCCCAAAGCAAATGCATTAAAATATAACTACATTATAAAATATCTTGTAAAATGAAGCGTGTTCTTGAAGCTGCCTAAAATAGCTCACCAACAATAAAAGCCGGTGCTAATGCTCAACATCGAGGAGAGGAATTAAAGCAGGTTGGAGTCTCCATTAATCTTAAATTAGATGAGCTGTCAGCAGTGTGTGTAAAGTGAATGGAATGTGAGAAAGTTCTCTACTCTGAAGTGGTCAGTTCAGGGGCCCATCGGTATTTTAAACTTTCAATGGTTATTAAGGATTGGCAGCTATTTCCCAAAACAAAAACCCCATAATAAACACAGATATATGCTAGTTCTTTTCTAAGTGTCCATGAGCGAGCAGATGTGATTTATGAAAAGTACATAAATCAGTAACTCACAAAGTAAAAAGCAGCAGAGCAGTCCCTGATGGGCTATATGACGTCAGAGGGCTTGGATTTCAAACGCTTAATATGCTTCCACTTTTTAATATCAAATCCCATTCATCTAAAAACGATTTTGGTACGAGAAAGCCAGAATTCAATGGGTTCCAACGCGAATCTTCCTCCCAAGTATCTGTTTAGATTTATGATTTGGCATGATCTCGGTCTTTTGTTCGGGGCTTTGTTTTTAGTCATTTTCATTGCAAAATAATCCTGAAAAAATATCCACCCGCTGTAAGTGAATAATCAGACACGAGTCAAACCGCTGACTCTGGCGCCAGCAAGAACAAAGTTTCAAGCTCGCGACGTAGAAGTAGTATTTTATCATCCGTTCATTGTTCGTGGCAATGATTGTCAAATTTCCTTTGTTTGGCCACACCCAATTATGTCACTCACGTTTTAGTTACAATTGGCAAAAATACATTTTAAAAACTGCGTAAAACGAGGGCGAAGTATTCAGTCAAGGTAATATCAAACAGGTATCCGCTTAATAAGAAAGATGACATTTAATAAGTAAGGGAAAATATAGCCATCATAATTTAGTCACATCTTATACAGCCGTGGGTCATGTACCGTAGACTGGAACCATTTGTAAGAACGATATTTAATTCCGTACGTTTTAGGAAATTTCCAAAAGCCTCTGATAAAATATGATCAAATATAATGATACGCATAAAGAGAGAGTGCAGTTATGACGTGTTAGAACTGCACATGTTGGTATTTCAGTGTACCTACCACAACAGTATCAGACTTTAAAAACTGTTCTGTTATTCGTTAAAATTCACGGAGTTTTTGTTTTGTTTTGCGGTCCACAGATGTGAACAAGAAAGATAGACGGAATCCCAGTGATGCACGAGTTCCAATTCTATCCGTCCGCTTGGGTTTTCCTCTCTTTCTCTCTCTCTCACACACACGCACACGCGCACATACATATACACAAACATACTCCCTCTCTCTCTTTTTCTCTCTCCAACTTTCTCTCAGTCTGTCTTTCTCCCAAATCCGGCAGTTTCTAAACCTTCTGATCCACACGTACCCTATGTGTCTACAGGTCAATCAGTGGAGGTAACAGAGCAGACTGGCATGAAGACGTTGTGCTCCACCTGCGAGAAGTTGCTCGAGCAGCGTCCTGTGCGTCACGCGGGCTATTGGAGGACGGCCCCACGTGACTCTGGGGTTCACCAGTGCTGCCAGACTATTAAATACGTGTGAGTGCAGCCTACTTTTCAAAGATTAATAATCCAGCGTGAGTAATTAAACGAGAAGCAGATCGAAATGCAAACTTTATCACACCACGAGGGGAACCCTGATTATGCTTCTGTGTCCAAAATACTTTTGAAGCCTCTTTATCTTCCTACTGTGGAGCACCGATGTTCTCCATGTATTCTGCAGGAGGACAGCTCTGCACAGAAGCCTGGCGTCCTTGAGCAAACAGGGCACGGTGAAGGCCATGAATTGGGCTTTCAAGACCCTGTTCTCCTTCAAAAACTCCACAGAGTTGGCCAAAACGTGAATGGGACTGGACCTCAATGCATGGACCTGATGGACAGAGACAACAGCTTGGTGAAAACTAATGGAACAAGTGCTGAAAATGTCTTCTTCAGGACAATGTACCCTTGGATGGACGAGAGGCTATCTACTCCAAGTCATGGTACACGTAACATCTGCCACTCAGGTTTGAAAAGAATGAATTAATTGCGATCAAATGTAGGTTTCTGGATGCAGGTAGGGCGTGGTATATTTGATCTGTGAATCATCTCTTAGTAAGGAATAAAGCCAGGTTAGGGTTGACTTCAGTATGATTTGTCACATATGCACTGGCATCAAATGATTGACCAGCAGTAATTCATTAGAGGGCTGAACTGTTAATCACACCTCTTTATCAATGAATCAATACTAATTTACCTCCCTTTTCAATTACTACAGCGATGTACAATGATGTGTGGCACTTTTAGCTCCCTTGTAAGTTTAAGCTCATGATTCTCCAAAAGTGGAAAAAAAAATGTTCACTTTGGCCACAACTGTGAGTGTTAAGCCATTATTTAAAACGAACAATAGAAAACAAACACTACTGTAATGCTTCATTTCATGTTCAAAAAATGCTCATAAATGTCCCATAAGATGAATGAGCACTGCTAACTGCTTCAGTTATTGTTGAGAAGGATGATAGGGTGGGAAAAAAGAAGAAATCCTGAGATAAATTTGTCCCCATTCAAATGTACTGCCATCCATAGTGTAGAAAGGCAGTACATCTGAATGTATGGCCATAGAGGAGCACATGGGACAGGCAATTAAGTAACGATGGAATGCTTAAGCGTTCTTACTCACTGAAATAATTAAAAACACAATTATTAAACATTTCTGAAAAGTACAGGGATTTTGATTTGTGGTATTGCTTTCCCCCAAAAGATTAGTTTTTGTGTTTTTGGGACTGAAAATACTCAATTTGCACAACTTTAAGGAGAAAAAAAACAGACCAAGGCCCTGCAAGGGAATTAATATTTTATGGAAATGACTACTTTTAGTTCTCATGGAGGCCTAAGCTTGCTGAAGCTGTTCTGTCTGTTTCAACTTTAATTATCTCCACACAGTCTTCTATGTGCAGGAGATACAGAAGATTAGGTTTTCTCAGACAACAGCCAATAAGAGTGAGCTGGGTGTTGTAACCATAATTCAGCAATTCGAATATGACTGAAACAGAAGTTTTCAATGTGATTTATATGGGAATCAGAGAGAAGATAGGACCAAAGTTTTCTATTGCAAGGAAATGCAGAAAGGCTTAACATGAAGGCATTTACTGCATGTAGAGCCCTTGAACATGGGGTGACAGTGAATACAGAATATGGCACAAAACTCTAGTGCCCCACAGAGACTTCTGACCCAAAATCAAACCCGAGGTGACTAGATGAGTTATACGAAAAGTTGTGTAAAATAATGTTATCATACTACCTGACTTTCATCATAATGCTTTACTTTTGGCTCCTTAAGAACCATGCTACAAGAGGAGATGTTAGAGTGACAAACAATTTAAAGGTTTATAGAACTATCACATAAGGTAAAAGTTCTATTCCAATTTAAGTGCTCTTCCTAGTACTAAAGTCAAGTCATGTAGGTGTTTATTCTCAGTTCAACCATATACATAGCACACAGAGAAACAAAACAAAATTCTTTCAGGACCTAGGTGCAACACGAAGAAAAGCAGAAAACACCAGACTACACAGGTGCTGGCAGGACAGGACCATATAGAGTGCAAAAACGAAAGAGAGTGCAAGAAAAGCAAAAATACAATATTACAGAACAACATAAAGTCCAGTCTACAAAAGCAGCAACATTACTAATGAGGAAGGAATAATAATATTTGTCTTTAGCAGCAGCAACAAGACAAAATATTACATAAAAGTATTTCATAAATAAATTATATTTACAGTGGGTTTTACATTATATTAAGGTTATATAAACTAACTCACACCTCATTTACAAAAACAAAGTTATGCAGGCCAAATAATATAAAAGAATCTTCACTGGGCATTAAACTTCTTTGCACATTATGCATTAATGTGTGTTCCTATTTTAAGGAGCACCTGGTGAACTAAAATCACAGCATGACTGAAACCCTCCAAGGGAATTTCCAAACACTTCCAAGGGGATAAAGAACATACATTAGGACAAAAGGACTCAGACAGGATGTATTTTTAGAGCTCCATCTCTTTGTTTTCTCCCAGGTGCATCAGCATGTAACAGCAGTGAGTCTTGGTCTCCAGAGAGAGTGAGGAAGAATGACAGCAGCTCTAGCAGGAAGCATGCACGTGTAGCTTTTACCTCCTCTCAACTACTGGAGCTCGAGAAAGAGTTCCACTTCAGCGCCTACCTGTGTCGCCCACGGCGACTGGAAATGGCCTCGCTGCTGAAGCTCACAGACAAGCAGATTAAAATCTGGTTCCAGAACCGTCGTATGAAGTACAAGAAGGATCACAAGGGGAAAGTGACAGCATGGCCTTCTTACCCTTGCCAGGGGTTGAGTGTCCCATCTTCTGCAGAAGCTGGAACTTCAGTGGATGTCAAAGATTTACACAAACTCCAGCTCTTTGATCACAAACAGCCAGCATCAGTGAACTCCACTCTAAGCAACTATGGTGGACCCACCTACTGGTTCCTGCCCACAAAAGGAGCATTGCCTTCTACACTGGATTCCAGGTGTGCTCCTCAGCTAGCGTTACGACAAAGTGACTTACCTTTAACTTCGGTCACTGAACTTGTCTGCAGCAGCAAAACAAGGGATGCATCCTGATACTTCCTACACTCTCATACATGTGACTTTTGCCCATGCCCATGCACCTCCCAGCTGTGAGCATGTTGAGGAGACGTAGGATTTGTTGCCCTCAGGAGCTGATTACAGTCCGAATGTTGATTTTGAAGAACCACAGAGGCAAGTTCAATGTCATGGGCAAAGGGCAAAAGAATTACATGTTATCAGCCAATATGCAGCAAATCAGGGAGGTTTTATTCCATGGATAAGCTGCAGTAAAGTCTGTGAAAAGAACCGATATTTATTATACATGGACACAAGCCCACTTATGAGAGTTTATCCACCAAGCACTGAAAACACCATGTTTAAAAAGGCATAATAATCCTCCTAATGTTAACAAGTGCATTCATTTTTACTTTAATGCCAGGACAATGCATCTGGGGCCTGTGTCAGCCCATATTTGTGCTCTTCAGAATTATGCTGTGGGATATAGTGTAATAAAGGTTTTGATTTTTAATGTTATGGTGCTTCTTTTAGTATTAAATAAGGGGTGAACTCCAATCCCATAAGGATTCCCACACACTGATAATACACACCTGATTCAACATTACTTAACGGGTACATTTTATGCAAAACTCACTTTAAAAAAAACAAGTTATAAGTTATAGGTCTATGGGCTATACAAAACATGTTCATGAAGTTCTTTGCACAAAATCAGTCTCACAGAAAGAGATCTCAGCAACTTTATTCTTGACAGTTTCAGTCCCTTTCAAAACTAGCCGTTTCAGGGCTCTGTCCATTTCATGCAAATAAGCTGTTGCTGGCCACGCCTTACCCATCCCATACTTACGGAACGAAACGAAACTTAACTGCGATATAAACACAAACGTCACAAGTACTTACAGCTCCCCCATCTGCTGACTTGTCACAGACAGTAGGTACAGATCCTCCCACAACGCTTAAGTTAGCTCATTATTCACAGCTCCTTATTCAAATTTTCCGTCCCACCTTAAATACTTAAGGTGGAACTTTTTAAGGTGGAACGAAACCAATTGTTGCTGGGATATGGCCATCGAAAATGAAATGGAGCCACACAGTTCTTTGGTTTTCTTTGTCTGGGAGAAAGTGTAGGGATTTCTGTTGTTCTTTTCAGCCAACAACACAACACTTCAACTTGCCTTTCCCTGTAGGCACAGCTCGGCTTATCCATGCTCGTAAAACTAGCAGACAAAATGGCGGATCTTCAACTAATCTAGTGGGTGGGGTCTCGACAGATGAGGGCTGGTTCTATGCAAATTGGCCCAGTGGGACGTCAAAACGGCTCATTTTGAAAGGCCCGGAAACTGTGAAGAATAAAGCTGGTGATATCTCCTTATGTGAGAATGATTTTATGCAAAGAACGTCATGCACATGTTTTGTATAGCCCATAGACCTATTATAACTAAACTGAGTTTTTACATAATATGTCCCCTTTAACCAGGTTTAGCTGATGTGCTGGATCAGGGCAATCCACAAACTGTACTGAACTCTGTCCCTCAGTTTCTCACCTTTATACAAGGCCATTACCACTCAAGTCATCAACCATGTAAACATTGTGTTTTGAATACCTTGTGTTAATGGACTTTTTTCAGTGAGCCACCAGACTGAATACATTACAGCACAAGGTAGCATGCATGTTTTGTCTCAGACAGTAGTATAGTGAAAGGTATAGTGAAACTTGTGCATGATAGTGAATCTGAAACTACCTCAAATATTTTAAAACAAATCATGAAATATGTCATTCGTTGACTTCTAGGTATTAAAAGACAGAAAGTGGTTTTCATTTTAAAGTAAAAAATGTTGCTCATTCTGTGTTCATTGCTGTGTTCTTTGTTCATCCTGTGTAAATACAATATTTGCATAAATTGAATAAATACATGTACCCAAATCCAAAGGCATAACATTGCTTGTTATAATCCTCAAATTAATTCCCCTTATAATAATGTTAGGATGTCACACTTTACATACATTTGTCTTAAGGTGACTTTGGAAGTTTTTTTTTTTTCAAAATACCTTTCTCTGCATTTAGGAGCTGTGTATTTTGTATTCTGTAAAACAATCTATAGATACATAGATACATACATGCCTTCCCCTGCCCCCGCCTACCGCTGAACCAACATTAATCATCCAGACAAGGCTCTCCTTCCCTCTGTAGCAGTGCAGCCTCATGTCATTGCTGCCGGGGTGCTGCTTGTACCCCCCCCCCAACCTGCTCTTCCTCAATGGAGCACAACAAGATAAGACCCGCAGCTTTGGGCTTATTTTTGTTTTCTCTCTACACTCTATCTTCACATCTCACAAATATTTCGACATAACAGTGAAGTTAGCGTTGACAGGGAAACGTTTGTAGGCGCTGTGCCTGGCTGTGTGGGCGATTGCTCATTTTGATTAATTATGTTTAATTAAGGTGTCATCGTGAGTCATTTTATAAACTAAGCAAGGAATCACAAAAAATCTACTCTTTTTGGAAATAATGCCTTTAGTTCCTTTTTAAATGAGGCAATAAATCATTTTGTGATTTAGGCCTAATTGACCTCAGTAATTTGAATCTGGTCAATATGATATGGATACTATTTGAAAACGTGGTGCAGAATATCATCTCTAACCATATTGTAATTAACAGTGTTATATAAAAGATGATGCTCCTAAATGCATCTTGGCTTTAACAATACAGCTCTAGGAGAAATCTTTAATTAGTATGGAACCTTTACATTTTGCACCATGGTAGTTCACAGTCACATGTCTCATTTGCAGCTGTCTATTGAATCATTTGTATGATATCCAAAAGTGGTTGCTCTGTTGCATCCTGTCAAAGAGCTCTTTTTTATAGTCAAGACTGTAAATTAACTAATCCTTTACTGATTATAGGTTTAAAAGGTGATGTAAACAAGATCATTCAGTGTAGTGTGATGTGAAATGGTGCACTTTCATGTTGTTCACAGTGGTGCTGGTAAGAACCAAACGTCCATTATTGCCTCTAAAAGCTGACTCACAGAGAGTTTTTTTTTTTTAATAGTTAGAGATACCTCATGCTTGAGATCTTGTTGTTTAATAGTTTTGAGATAAGGTATTTTAAACACATTTATGGCAGATAGGCCCATTAAGGGATGCTGGAAGGCAAACCACTACCCTAAAATGTATTTATTCAGACTTATTAAGATTTTACTATATAAAAACTCAAGAAGATGAAGAAGATGTGTTGGTTCATTGGATATTTTATATAAACATATAAAATGGTTATACTTATGCCATAAATGTTGGGACTCCTGGTTCCTATCACTACATTTGTAAAAACAATCAGTCTCTATGTTTAATAAACCATTGAAATTAACCATTTTCACAACCAGCCACTCTGAATGAGATCTCAGTAACTTTATTAGGTAAAATTTTGAAGAATCTGGGGATCTCCTCTTTAACTGTCCTAAATGTGTAAAAAAAAAAAATAGCCACTTCTTTAGTCTCTTTTCTGGTGGCCACTAGAGACTGGCGCACAACCCTGCTGTGTGTCTTACTTACCATCCATCACCAGGCATCGGCATTCGTTATGCAAACCAGGAGCTGGCCTCCCGGTGGCCCCCTCATGCTACCAAAACAAATGCACACTACTGAATGCCGTACGGCTGCGATTAAATTTTATTTATCCCCATTTGTATTAAGTATGAAATTCAGTTGCACAATATAGGAAAATTTGGGGTAATTTTTTTGGAAACCACATTCTCCAGTGAGCACTGAAAAGGCATGATACTGAGGCACTGCTGGATGTCTCTTCAAAAACAAAAAAAAAAAAAAAAAAACTTGGTGTCAACACGCCTGCGCGATACAGTAGCCTGCTGAGCAACAGTAGGCCCAAAGCCCATATTAGCTACCCTGTTTAATCACAGCGGGGCTTTGCCACAGTCAGAGAGCCAAAGATGTGTACTTAAAAAGGTCAAGCCTAATTCAGACATGTCACTGCTTTGGCTAAGGGCTTGGGCAGAAGAGCAGCATAATAGGTCCAGTACATTCCAGAATCCATCATTGAATTCAATCTGTAATTAATCCACAGAAAATCAGCTGCGGACAGAGAGAAATCTCCCCATGAGTGCCCAGGGACAATGCTTTGCTGTAGATAGACTTTCAAAGAAAAGAAGAAAGGGGAAAATTGATGGAAGCTGCATTGAATTCTTTACATTCTTGCGTGGCCAGGCTGACCAGTGGTGATTTATAGGCACATTAAGGGGCATTACAAGAGCTCTGGCCAAAGATCAGAGACGAGGAGAGAGCCTATCCCGGCTGCTCACTGAATAAAAATGCCTATTTTTAGACATTCAAAACTACAAAGGAGAGCTCCAGAAGGCCTGCAATATGATATGCAGCCTCATACTTTGCACTACAATACAAGAAGCAAACCAAATTAGAGGGCTCCACAGCTCACGCTCTTCTTTAAAATATATATTAATGGCCTTGAGAACTATCAATGTGCAAACTCTTAAAATATTGTTTTTTGATTGCTATGATCTATGATTTCATTGCATATAATAACTCATGTTATTTCAAAAGCAGCGGCAAACAGATTTTTCTCTTAGGAAGATTGCGCCTCCATGTGCAGATCTGGGATTTGCATGGAAATACATTAAGAATATTTGTATATTAAAGAAAGTGTTCTGCAGAAACACATTCCTACACATGCACTCACACACAGCCCCTCCATGAGCACACACTGCAATAACTCCATATCAGTACCCATTTTTGATGAAGGAATAATCATTACGACACTGCTATTTGGTTATTTATATCAAGCAATTATCAGCACATACATTCATTTTAGAAAATTAATTGGTTATAAGTCTCTTTTCCGATGTATCCTATGCCACTTCTTTTAATAAAGGTCACCTTGTCCAG
Source organism: Alestes dentex (assembly GCA_037576975.1). NCBI lineage: Eukaryota > Metazoa > Chordata > Actinopteri > Characiformes > Alestidae > Alestes > Alestes dentex. The sequence goes on along the minus strand of JBBIGA010000132.1, from coordinate 4,872,382 downwards.
GGTTTTGATGTTTACAGAACTTTCCTTAGCAAATCTTTGTGGTTTATTTTGAAAATTGATTAGTTCCAACCATTAAAAATAACACAAGCAATTGGAATACAATGCTACAACCAACCGCTTTAGACAAGATGAAATAGACTAAGTAGACTAAACACCAATTTTGGATGTACAGTACTTTTGTGGCATGAATAGAGCCCAAAAAGATTAATGGCCAAAGGCATAAGGCAGATATTTCATTCCACAGAAGTCATGAACTCGATGCTTAACACAACGCTCAAATACTGCCCAAGAATGAAATTACAAAGCACTTTCATAATAGAATCTCCCTGGAATAAAAAAAAAAAAAAACACAGCTGACTAAATCTGGAATGTGTGACCATCCATACATCACATTCCAGATTTAGTTAGTAATCCTGCAATCTAGTTAAGAATCTGGAAATTAGATGTAATCAATTCATTCTACAGTCAATTAGCGTAACAGATGGTCCACCAGGCATTAAAATTCACGTTTTGTGCTCAGATATCTCATGGTTGACTACAATTTTGAAAATTGGAGGGCAAAATGTAATGAATTATTATGAAATATAATTCCAAGGACCAATTACACAAAGTGGAGATAAACCCATGTGACCAGGTCTTTCCTATTTAAATTACTATAACTGTTCATCTCGCTCTCTTTGTGCTTGCACTGCCAGCCACACAGGAAAAGATTAATTTTCCTGAAAGTGTTTATCAATAGCAATTCAAGACATTTCAGTAATTTGCACAAACATGCATTGTGCTTCACCAATAATCTTAAACAAGGTGCTGACTGTGTATGTGACCCAAGGCTTGCCCAGACCATTCTTTTCCACTCACCTTCTTTCTTTCTGTCTTTCTTTCTTTCTTCCTGTCTTTTTTGTCTTTCTGTTCTTCTATCTCTCATTCCTGATTCTTATAAATAAAGGTGCCAACATGGTTCTTTACCACAAGCCCATTGAAGAAGCACACTTGTTTCCCTGAAGTGGGGCGCTCACACATTTTTCAACCAGGGGGCCTTTCCAGGTAAAAAAGAAAAGTTCTATGAACCTGCCCCAACACATAAAAATAATTTATTAAAAATAAATAAATTAGTTAAAATAATTGTTTGTGTTTTTTATCTAGTTAAAATAGTTGGATTTAGTGCGGCACTGTAAAATGTTAATATTAAATTAGATGATGCATTACCCAAGGATTGGTATAGTCATACATAGGAGCGCAAGCAGGTATTTGACCCACTACCTTTTAAAGTACCAGGGCGATGACCCACTTCAGGGAGAGAGATTTCCCTAACAACAGAGTTTGTGTTCACTGAGAGATTAGAGATTTGTCCCAGGAAAGTTTGCTATCAGAGCTGAAACATCTAAACTGCCCAGGGTCAAAATAAATACTGACACTATCGATGAATATGTTTATAGAGACATTGTTAGAGTTACATACAGTTCATTGTATGTGGATATAGTTAGTTTTGTTAGTCAATCAATGGCCTAGAGTGATAACAGAATCAGAATCAGAATCAGAAAACTTTATTGATGTCAAATTAAATTGCTTATGTTATGACTGCACATACACACACAGAGATACGGAGATATAAACTATATAAACTATAATATAACAATATAAACTATAAAGTCTAAATAAAATCCGATAAAAAATTGCTCAATATGAAAACACTATCCTAATGGTGGTTAGGAGTATGTTATTGCTTGTAACAGAGAGTAGTATGTAAGTAATAAAAGTAGTATTTCAGTAATATTTATATAAGTAATGATATCCAAATGGTAAGAGTATTGCACATAATTAGGTATTGTACATAACGATGCCTTTCACTCAGCCAAGATTCCAGTAACTGGAGGTACTGCTGCACCATTTAAGGTGGCACAGAAAATGGGTGTGGCACCACCCCTGTGGTCGAAGAATATGGGATACAGCGTTATCAATTTATGGACAACTGGCTTTGAGAAAAACTCAGGTGAGAGTAATAGACCGTCTTTATTTTGGATATAATGAGGCACAAGGATTTACCCATGTCATGTCATTAAAAAAAACCCAAATAAAATAAGGAACCCAGCCGCTGAATGGTTCTTCAGGGTTCTTCAAGGTGGTTTACCTTTGGAACTCCAAGCAACTGTTTAGGTATGTTTTAATCATTCTTGACTCTTACTTGCAAGGCTTTAATAACACATTCCCATCAATATCCATACGAACTGCTCAAAATGCACCCCCCGCAAAAAAAAAAAAAAAAAATCACGGGTCCCCCAAGTGTCAGCGTCATGGCTACCACCTTGCATAACTGACTACATATGCCAACATTGTTATTTGGCATGATGCCATAGAAGAACTACTTTCAAATAAATAGTCCTTTGAACAGTTACACTTGAATGCTTGAACAGTTTTCAGCTTAATTTTAGCTGCATTGTATGTAGAGTGTCTTTAATAACCATGGACTATTAGAAGTAAAAGAACAGAAAAAAACAGTTCACTCAAAACACAGGAGACTTACGTTAGCATCAAAGTTTTCTTTTAAAGAAGAAGCCCTTGAAATGTTGTGAAACCAAAGGAGATTCTACAGCATTACACAAAAAGCTTTTATTTTTAAGTCTGAAGTCTATCCTTTGTTTTTTCCTTGCTTTCTTTCTGTCTTTTATTCTTTTTCCCTTTCCTTCTGTCTCTCTCTAATTCTCGTTCACTCTACCACTCACAGAGCAGCCTTTGGCGCTTGTTGCTCAAAGGGACTGTTAAGTATCAATTCCCAGTGTCACCTTTATGGGTTTTATTTATTTGTCTGCTTGCTGGTGTGGAACGCAGCATGAGCATCACTCAGGTAGATGGGTTATAACTCACCTGCAAGCACTCATCAATCCCCACAATTTGACTTCCTGCATCACGTACAACTGTTACTGTCATATTAAAGCAGTGCATTATAAAGATCAATGACTTTTTAAACGCGCTCCAGTTAAAGGTGATTGCTGATGATGAACTAGGAGCTGCTCTGATGACTGTTGCCCAGATGAGGTGTCTAACCTATAATAGCCCACCATTTCTACAATGAGGACTACAATAACATTTACCCTAACTTGAATACATCTATTGGCAACAAGTATCCTTCATATGATCAATACTATACACCCCTGAAAAAGGAACTTGTCAAAGGTTCAAACGGAAATGGTTGTATATATCTAAATGATTCAATACGTGTATACATTTTTTGCTAAATTAAATGGTTCTTCTCCTTGATTGTATAAGGACATGGAACCTTCCTTGTAACTATACAAACAAGTATGCAGGATACACAACAAAAAAAGCATAAATGGGAAGCAGCAACATATATCTGATTTTCCACTGCACTGGATCTGTAAGTAAAGGCACAGCTAACAAAAGCACTGCTCTCGTGGATGGAAAAAATGTCCCTTTTGCTTTCAAATAAGCAAGGAGGCATATGGCAGTATGATGACAAGAGCATTGCTTCCCAGCGCATGTTTAACCCCACTAATGTCCCGCAGTAAGAACTTTCATAAGCACAGTGCTGAGTATGCTGATATGACGGATGGCCTATTGTCACCATGTTTGGGCAACAGCCTGCTGTGCTCAAGGAGGAAGTAAGGACTCCAAGCATTCATATTCTTAGAAGAGTCACAGTACACAAGATATAAGGATCTGCCACAGAACAGGCAAACTGGTGATGTTTCTGTATCAGTGAGCTGTGATAGCCATGGAGGCCAAGGAGGGATCAGTGCTGTATCTACTCACCATGTGTTGTACTAGGTCACCACTTTGTTTCCTTTTCATAACAAAATAGCAGGTTATTATTAGTGCTGGGCAATAGCAACACATTTTTTTCCAAATAAATCACAGTATTTCATGATACTTAAGTTTCCATTAACAAGGTTATTGAACCCATCCTCCCTTAGCCAGCCCATTCCCTAGGAATCTTACACAGTTTTTTGAACATTATCCAGAAAGGAAACACCCAGCAAATAACATAGGTTACATTTTTGTTATATTATATACATATGTTCTTCTTCTTTCTCTTTCGGCTTTACCCTTCAGGGGTCGCCACAGCGAATAATCTGTCTCCATTTAGTCCTATCTGCTGC
>JBBIGA010000132.1:4818882-4849379 GCA_037576975.1 Alestes dentex | reverse complement strand
GAGAGAGAGAGAGAGAGAGAGAGAGAGAGAGAGAGAGAGAGAGAGAGAGAGAGAGAGATAGAGAGAGAGAGAGATAGGAAGAGAGATAGATGGGAAGAAAGGTAAAGACTGGTGTATTTTGTTCCTTGCATATATTGTTCTGCTACAGTTGTTTTTAACAGGATTCTTCGCTCTATAATCCATATGGATGTGCTGGATTATGAACACTTACAGCATCTACATGGAGAAAGATAAGAGCAACTCTACTTTACATGTAACATTGACTAATACTGTACTGGCAAATACACTTACCTTTAGACATCCATATCTGAATGCTAGTAAAAATGTGTATTTAATGCCAGTAACAGCAACTACAAGGATTCTATGAAGGTACTGCAATTAGTGAGAGATAAAACGGCTTATATTTGTCTGCTAAGCCTCATATTTATACTTTTTTCCCTCTTTTAAACTATCACCTCTTTCGTATAATTAATACATAGAACTAAATTTTATTAATACTTTCATAAATATTGTTTACCACGAAACAACTTTCCAGAACCTTCATAGCATTCAAGAATCTGGTAAAAACAATCAACTGCAGCAAAAATGTTGAGGTGTTGTCTCGTGTGTTTGAAGTATATATTCTATGTGATGTACTTATCTATGCCATTCAATACCACTTGGGTGTATAGAAGGTGAGAGTGTGAAACATTTACACTGTGTAATAATGTTTCAGACGGGAGGGGTAGGGTCTGTGTTTTAGTGAGGAAGTTGAATGGCATCAGCTGAACTTCGTAAAGAATCAACTGACCACAAGAAACATTCACATACTGGACAAAAACTCAATGGAGAAATAACAAAGAATCTCTGTTGGTTGATCTCTATTTGTTGCTGAACTTTCCTGTTTCATGAACTATATGAGTTTATTCCAAGAAGAATAAAAACATTAGTTTTACTTGCTAGACTACCTTGAATCAAGCTGTTCATGGGAGGATATTGGTTTCAAAAATGGTACGTACTTACAAGAAAAAGGCAAAGATGTTTACCTCTCAGTAGTTTTCATAAGAAGTCTTTGACAAAAATATTCTTCTGCATAGATACTGAGGTTAAAAGATGCACACCAAAAACATGGATTGGGTTCTGAATAGCAGGATCTATTTTGTATATATACTCTAAAGTAGTTTAATTTGAATGATGACTTCCAAAAGTTTTTATTTTGCCTATTTGAGTAAAAGCATATAAAAAGATAATAAACTTAAAATGAGGTGTTATTGATAACATAATGTATCACACTGGGACTGAACTGTAAATTCTGAACTTTATTCATTGATTAAAATGCATCTTACTGATACAACGATTTCCTATTTAGAATTTAAAAGACAGAGCAGCTTACAGATCATTACAGATGAGTTAGTGTGAACTGTGTCCTGAATCAGAGGCTGCACGTGTTTTAACATTTGTTTAGTGTCACATTTTCGGTGTTCAGGAGACTCTTAAATGCAATGCAAAAATGTTGGAATCAAAAAATGGCGCCACATTTTAAAAGGAAATCTGGTCAACACAGTTGAATTAATATTTAGTACTGTATCATTCCTAAAGATGAAGAAATCTTTTAGCAAAATATTTGCAGAATGCAAGACACATTCTGAAAATGCTCCATCTTTGTAAGTTTTTGTTTGGCGGTCTAAAACCTACCACAGAAGTCAAACAGAATGAATAAGACAGAGAAGGGGACATTAAGATGAACATAAGCTCCACTCTGCACGCTCTTACCTTCCTTTTGCTACCACTGCAGTCTGCTAAGAGTGTACTCTGCCATATTGGTGAAAGTATTCGTTTCTTAACACTGACCAGTGTCCTGAATCACTAATTGAAAAGGTAAATTTTCAATGCATCTGGCATTAGAGTTAATTGAGTAACAGATATTAAACGCTCACTGTGCGACGACAGTATGGCACATATTTTGTTAGACTGTCATTACAATAGCTGAATGTCAATGTGTATGCAAGGCTGTGTATTTTTATGACTTTAAATGACACCACTGTCTTTGTGCCCTCAGGGCCTGTGAACTAGCTTGTTTTGGTTAGCACAGTGCAGAAGCCACTGCTCCATAAATATGTTAGTTCAACATTAGGTCATATAGAGCCCTAGTTGTGTATTGAAAAAATATATAGATTTTCCCAGAAGGGTAAGAGTGCGCTCTGATTTTTACAACAAAGGTGAGAATTAACTGCACTATGAAAAACTCTCTGCAGATGAGAATGTGTGTATGCTTTGGCAGCGCAGTAACTTACAGAACTGAGATATGGGCGCATCCATCTGCGCTGAGGCTCCACCCTTAGAGTTGAGTTTCTGGACCTGGGTGGGTGGGACCGGTTTATGTGATTGGCCGGTGGCCCGGTACATGGCCTGCACCCATAGGATGCGGTCCTGCTCATCATCGCTGGCGAAGATCACAGTGTCGCCCTCCTTCACAGCATTAAAAAATGCACGGCCTCCATCCAAACCTACATACATCACAACAGATTACAGGCCACTTAAAGTGTTAAAGTTGTCATTTAACCCAGAGCAAAACGAACACAACACTTCATGTGTGCCGGAAGACATTGTGCTCGGCTTATCCGTGCTTGTAAAACTAGCAGACGAAATGGCGGAGCTGGTGTTGGGGCGCAGCGGAGTGTATACGTATACAGGAACAAAACACGCATTTTACGCCGTGATTGGTGTATTTTTACACCAATTTCTTTGCCTTAACCAATAGCGGAGGTTGTTTTATTGTGTTTTGAGTGAGTTTTTGCCACTGCAGTGGTCAGGCACATAAAGCTGCAAAGACCCAAGATGGCTGCTGAAAGGCGTGACAAGCAACAGGCTAGTGGGTGGGGTCTCAACAGATGAGGGAGGGTTCTATGCAAGTTGGCACACACCTGACGTCACATGGGGGCCCTCTGTCCAAACGGCTCGTTTTGAATGGGACTGAAACTGTGAAAAATAGAGCTGGTGATATCTCTTTATGTGAGAGTGATTTTGTGCAAAGAACTTCATGAACCTTTTTTTTTTTATAGCCCATAGATCTATTATAACTAAAGTGAATTTTGCATAATAGGTTCCCTTTAAAGTCACACTGCATTCCACAATAAGAACATCATACCAGCAGTGTGTTGATATGGGGATATACTGTTGTTGCTTCAGGGCCTGGGTAACTTTCCAGAACTGAGGGAACCGTGAACTCTGTCCTCTACCAAAAATCTTACAGGACAATATCCGGTCATCATTCAGCAACACAACAAATCCAAAGCACTAAAATAAAATCACCTCTGAATGACACTAAAGAAACAAAATCAAGGGTTTGGTGTGGCCTAGTCAAAGTCCTGACTTACACCCGAATGCAGATGCAGGACCTTACACAGACAATTCATACCTGAAATCCCTCAAATGTGGCAGTTCCAGTTCCTCCACAGTGATGTGAAAGGCTGATTTACAATTACAGGAAACGTTTGCTTGCAGTCATTGCTGCTAATGGTGGAACAACCAATTACTGAATCAAAGGGGTAAATACTTTTTCACGTGGATTATACGTGTTGCAAAACTATTTTCTGTCAATGAATGAAACAAATCTGAAAACTGTTTTGTGCTTTTCTTTCTCTCTTGTTTTGTTCCTCCTATTTTTTTCTCAGGTGCAATGGGCATGTCACCTTGGACTAATCAGGTCTTGTAGTGGGAAAATGGAAGGGCGTGGCTTACAAATTATGATGAGGGAGGCACGAGATGCTTTTGTATGTCACTGGTCACCATCTTGTTTCTAAGCAGCCGGTTTTGTTTCTTGGCTGCCACGGTTATTGTGTTGTGTGTATCCCTCTGGTTTTTAGAATGATAGGCTTGTGTTTGGTGGTTTTGCTACTTAGACCCTGTTGACTGTTCTTAGGTAGTGTTTATACTTTTTCACATGTACATGGCTCATATATATTGGTATTGATACATACTGGTTTGCTGGTTTGATGTGAATAAACACAGGCACATATACAATGTATACACTATACAATGCATCTGTTGATCTGGACTCTTTTATTTTCCTGTTGTTCACTCCTGACTTAGACCAGGGGTTGTAACAGTGACACAAAAACAAAGGAAACCAGGAGGGGCATATACTTTTTCATGATACAGTATGCTACATATACAGTGAAGGAGTGTGTGTGTGTGTGTGTGTGTGTGTGTGTGCATATATGCACCTGGTTGTGGGTCAGTGTAATCCACGGTATACCCATCCAGCTGCAGGAGCTCCTGAGGCTCAGACTTCTTCTCCCGATAGCTGCACATTGCAAAGGTGTACTGACTGACCTGCATGAAGAAGAACAAAACATGTACACAAATAGGAGCAAATATTTAATGTAGACTTCATCTTCACTACACTGTAGTATATAACGTCTCTCCATTCGCTATTCCTTTTTCTGCACATTTTCCCCTACTGTGTAGCTCTCATGACCTGAAATTTCAGCAGATTTACCTGGACCAGTACAAAGAATCGCTTCTTCCAACGCTTCCAAACATTCTTCCCGAAAGCCCACAAATACCTGCACAGTAGAACAGAGGATGTGTGAATTTTGAAGGCTGTCAATTCTATTTTTATAGCACAAAAAAGAAAATCTTCAAGAGAGACATTGTTCCCCTCTAGAAGCCCCCTTACAAATGTTATCTTACCATACTTTCTATTTCCACTTTCTCTACAGCCCCCATAATCCTATCTTGCTTAGCATACTTAATATAAACTTGAAAAATAAACTTAATATAAACACATAGATGACAATTATCCAAAGACAAAAAAATTTATCAATAGACCCCGCAGTATTTCTAGGTGTATAAATCCTGGGAATGCAGTGATCCACATAAAATTTCAGATTTAAGGTTTATTATCCACTAGGTACATGAACCTCAGTGCACACTGTGCACACTGAGTTATAGCTATACAACTATGTAATACAAGTTTGGGCCCAGCAGGGGTTCCTGGCCATTTAAGGAGTTTAGCAACAAATCAGAACTGAAAAAATCTGTCTTACACCAATACTATCCTTACCCGCAGGCCTTCATGTTCTGAGGCTTGTCCATGCGGACGGCCAGTTTGATCTTTAAGTCTTGGTCAGGGCAGGCCTTGGTCACGGTCATCTTATGCAGCTCTGACTGCTTTGGGCTATTAGGGGTTGGGTGGAGGACAACCTAATCAAACCAGTCAGAGAGGACACAATTTATAAGTGTACAGAGATTTTGACTGCTCAAGATGGAAAGGAAGACCAGAATGGAAGAGCATTGTGTTACCACATTCTGTCCAACTTATTTTCACACATGCAGCACTATAAAAAGGATAAACAGGTTGCAAGCATGAGAGAGAGAATATCCGCGGGTGTGGGTGTGAGTCGAGTTGATACGAACATATTACTTTTGAGAGTCAGCATTTTTGGAGAAATTCTCAGCACTCAATTAATTTTCACTCATCCCCCCTGAGCGTGGGGTGGCTGAATGTGCTGCTGCTTCTCTGGCACCTTATCAGAGAGAAGCTGGTTTCTTTCTCATTCTCTCTCTCTCTCTTTCTCTCTCTCTCTCTCTCTCTCGCAGTCTTTTTCTGTCTGTCTCTCCTCTCACTCTTTCATCCCTGGTCTCCAGCTCCCCCTCCCACCTCCCTCTCTCTGATGAGTTGGCGTAATCTTTCTCTTTGCAGAGTTAAAGAGCTTTGAGACGGCTGCCTGCTTCTGCCTCAGAGGAAACACATCACACAGCCCTGTCAGCAGGCAAGGTCAAAAACGCAGAAGGCTGCGTCTAGTCAGACTTCAGCACTCGTGTTCGTTTGCAAAGATGTATGTGGGCTGATGCTGAAAATGTTGCAACACATTTAGCTTTACTTGAATTTATGCCTGAAATAAGTTGTTCATATTTGCCATTTCCTTAATCATGACAGTGAAAACACACTTTCTTGATTTTAACCCCATCATCCATAACATATCACTGGATATGTTTCACAGTGTCCCCTCATTAAACTCATTTAACTCACTGAAATCTGCCTGCATAGGTTGGCGCATTACTTAAAGTAAAAACATGTAAAGCTGGACTTTTCTGTGCGCAATGTGTTTTCTATCACTGTATTCACCTATTGTTTTAACTAGATCTCTCACTGATCAGCAAGCTAACAGGCTAAAATATAGATAACAGGCTTAAAGGCTTCGCCATCAACATTACAAGTACATAATAAGAGCTTTCTATATGATTCACTATGAACCCACTACAAAAAGGGGAGATAACGTGTTACTTGCCTGTCTTGCTTTGCTTAGATTTGCTTTAAGCAGCACTAACCCTCCGCTAGTTCTCAAATGTAAGTAATAAAACTTTGTCACACACAAACATGGCATGACTTAATTAATTACTTTAACTTAATAAATAAAATGCAGTATAAAATGATGGGCAACTTGACGTTCTTGTTTTTTTTCAGGGTCCATGGTTGTTTGGCAAAAAAATAAATAAATTAAACTACTTAGTTTTCTTTGCACAAGAACAGTTTATTGCATGCCATTTTATGACATGATTATTAAGACATGTAGCTGTGAAAATCCCTGTAACAAAATGCCTCAAGAGGCTTATTGGTTTATCAACTTTTTTTTTCTTTTTGTTTAAAATGGTGCTTTGTGACAAAATAATAATCTGTAGATTCTTAGCTTTGTTAAATTATGTTTTATATACAGCTCTGAAAAAAAAATAAGAGACCACTGCAAAAATGTTCAGTTTCTCAGATTTTATCTTTTATCGGTGCAAGTATTGAACTGAACAGCTTTGCCTTCGTTTTTAAGAACTGCTGACAATTGCCTAATACTCCTAATTCCCAAAACCCCTAATTTCCCAGTAAAAAAATTTGTTCTTTAAAGCATAATTTTAAAGGAAATTACAGCACATCAAACTCTTAAACAATATGGCAATAATTACCTTTGATGTACTTCTAGTAGTGTTTTACCATCCAGCTGGTCACATTGCGAGAGGACGGTGTTGATTACTGCAGTGTTTTTATATTTTTCCTTATTAAATAAGATGTGATTCAGGTGATCACTAATCAGTACCTCATAAAGCAGAATGAGGTGCTTGTGTAGGAATTTAACAGACACTGGCATGGAATGGTTGTCACACTCGTAGAGATGCTGATTTAAAAATATTTTTTTTTCCGGAGCTGTATATAGTGTGTTGAGTTAATTATCAGAAGAGGAGATGGAATATAGCTGGAATATATGAAACTTTACAAAAAACTTTCTTTGTACCTACTGACTGCATCTGATATCCACCAGTAAACACTGGCCGGACACATTTCAAAACTCAGAAAGCACTGGAAACATAACATACAGTCATGTAACACAATATTATTCAAGTTATTTCCACTTGTGGCTTTGTCAGAGCGCTGAATGTCACTATCGAGTTGAGACTTAAAGGTTGAATTGGACTTGTCTCTCCACAGGGAGGTTAATTGAGTCTGAGATAGACCTTTCTACTGTGTGTGTGTGTGTGTGTGTGTGTGTGTGTGTGTGCGTGTGTCAGCAGGGAACATAAAAAGAACAGAGTGAAGTCAGCAAATGAGCAAGGCTGGTCTTTCTCTTTTAACCAAATAGTTTCCCGAGAGCCACTGCAGAAACACTAGACTTTGTACAAGCATTTACGGAGCCAAAGTAGCCGCAGTGTTCAAATCTGAGCAGTCAACTTCCAACTGACAACACTATCTCCTCAGTATTCAGTTACGATTGTTATCTTTGAATCTGCATGTAAATAATGAATTAATATTGACTTTTCTCATTCGCCCCTGGGGTCTATGAGGAAAACAAAGCTGCTAAAAACCAAAGAAGGGAGTCACAAGCCAACAGGAATAACTATAGAAGGTCATTTAAAAAGATAACGCTAGTTCTTTGCTCAAAACTGCCTCCATGAGACGAAGTACAGATGGTATAACACACCACCACAGTCACCTCATGCAGCTTGTTTAGTTATTAGGATGAAAGTAAACTTTTTATACCTGATGCCATCAAAGGTAACTGCCTTCCCCCCTTGCCCTCCCATGCCTAGATTGTAGATTACATGGCTAAACAGCAGCTATTATTTCACATGTAGTATAATTTTAAAAAAACTTCTAAGGCACTTATAAAAATTATATACTGCAAGGTGAAATATTTCTCAGTAAGAAATTATTTTGTGCATGTTATAGGATTATAACATACATAAAATAGGATTATTTCAAAAAGTTTTAGTACTTATTTTAAAAATTTCTGTAAGATATATTTTAATGGATAAACAGAAAATCTTCTTGTTCCTTGAAACAAGACATGAAGAAAGTAAATCTGTCAGTGCAGTAATATAATGTTACTTTAAAATGTCTAGAAATAGAATGTATTATCTTATAATGTTCTTACAGCAGCCCCATACTGAAAAAACAATATGAGATACATTACCTACATTGAAGACACTTTCACTTTTCAAGATGTGATTTATTTTTTTTTTTTGTGTCAAACTCCACAGGCTAAGAGAATGATCAATTGGTTCCATTTCAGTAAAGCAGAAGCACATGAAGCCCAGGCAGACAAAGGAGAGGCAGAGGAAGCAGAAACAGATCCTTACCCTGCCCAGCTCCTTATCCTCCAGGGCCAGCACTCCTGTACTCTCAGTGAATAGTTTGACTTTAACCGCAGGAAGAGGGTGCGTAGTTGTGAAGTCTCCTTGAGTCCCCCATCTGTAACATACACAAAAACAGTCTTCACGCAACAGAAAAATTAGCCACCCGGGACATTACCTTTCATCTGCGGGGTTTTTGTGAAGTTTTTCAGCTATGAAAGAGTGACTGGGTCAAATATCAAGAAGTAAGCCAACAAAGATCATTTCAGTACTGATTCTACTAAGCAAAATGAATATAATTAAAAGGCACATATGCATCTTTTGCATTCTTTATTTCCTGAGGTACACTTCTAACGTTTGAAGCAAGGAAAATAGTACCCCTTTTATATAAATGATTAACACACATGCCTAATAGAGTTCATTACATATCGTTTGCTCATCAATAATGTAAATATAACAATCTGATACGATTTTCAAGATTTTGTTTCAGTCATGTACATATTTCAGAACACCTACATACAGCAGATAATCCACTCTTTTGATGCCCTCCCCCTCTTCCCTGCTCTCTTTCTGAAATATGTAGGTCTCTCCCTGTTGAGCTCGCTTCTCATTTACTCTCCACCTCCAGATATATCCATTCCACATGCTCTCTTCTCCTCCTCATCCTCTCTTCTTCTCCCTTCATAAAGGGAGGTAAACAATGAGGAACGTGTGTGTGTGTGTGTGTGTGTGCGTATGCATGTGTATACATATACAGTACTACAGCCCCATTCAATGGGCTGTGTTGTGGAAGGAATATCAGACTGAAATGCACATTATAGTAAGTTAAATAAAACAGCAACAACATAACATACAATATATACATTCTGTCAGACAAATTCAGTCCTGCAGTAAACAGTACCAGCATGAATGAATTCCTGCAGACGCCCCGTTACTCTTACAGCACTGAGTACATGCAGTTTAGAGACTGGTTGTACTCAGACATTTAATATGTTCACCTTAACCATCATCCATCATTCAGTCTGCAATCACATATACATGTGCATCCGTGATGATCGACTGCGCTGGCCTAGTAAAGCGCGGAACACGTGACATCATCTGCTGCCGTGGAAACAGGCTGCACGTGTCAGAGACAGCAGTCAAATGAGACTGAGAGTGCAGGAGGGAGAGACTGTGTGTGTCTCTATAAGCGCCTGTGTGTGCGCGTTTGTGTGTGAATTGTGTTTTATCAGTGCGCAGAGAAAAAAAAATGACTCTCTGAGCAGCGCGAGAGTGACAAATTTAGACTCAGAATGGAAGGTGTGTGTGGGTTGGGGGGGGTGCAGTTGGTGAAGACAATATCACCACTCTCCGTTCTAACCACATGGGGGCATGACAGTAACTCAGTTGGGAAGAGTCCATAAACACATTTACAGGGACGTAAAATTGAAAGACTAAACAACACCAGTCTTTGGGTGGTTGTAAAAGTGGACTAAAGTACGACTGAAACACAAGATAATTGGCAAGGCAGCACAGTTAAATTATAAACAATGATAGTCGCTTTCTGGTATCGTACTGTTTTCTCTGCGGTCCACTTATTGTTACTTATTGTTGTCTCTGAGGTCATTTGTGTGGACACATAGTAAATGCAGTCGTAATTTATTTTCATAAAACCATTGTCCAACCTCCGTTTATCTCTCAGGATTACTCCATTCAAATGTTTTAAATCCCAAATCTCATTATTCAGTAGCTACATGGACTACAGTGTTATGACTGCATTTTCAGAAGTGTGTAATAAATGTATGGTCATTTGAGTGAGTGGGGTGGGAGTTTGCAGGGTGGTCACACATCAGTCATGTTTAATCAGTGCTCTAGTAAGTGTTTACCAAACTGAGCTGTACGCTGAATGAGCTTAAGCACTCACAGAAAAAAATTAACATTTAACATACACTTTTATCCAAAGCAACTTCCATTCCCTAACTACAGGGGACAGTCTCCCTGGAACAACTTGGGGTTGAGGGTTTTGCTCAGGAACCCAGTGGTGGTCTGCTGAAGGTAGGATTTGAACCCATGACCTCTTGGTCCAGAGGCAGGTACCCCCCCCCCCCACCCCACTAAAGGAAGCCTTGTTCATCCTTTATATAGAATAGTATAGAAAAGTAGCTGAGATTTTACACACTGATCCATTACAGTGTGGCCAACATGGACATGTACATGCTATATATCCTCTGGAAGAAGATTTGAATACATTTAAGGGGTCAAAATTTCTCTTTTACGTTCCATAGGGTTCCTTTCCATAAATGGAGAGTGAACAGGAAATTCTAAAACAGAATACGTTATTTCACTGTTTTGATCATATTGCCCTTTTAAGATTAATACCTGAATAATAAACCTGTTTGAGGGGTATGAAGCCTGGGTCAATGAACAGAGCCTGGTTACAGGTGGTCAATTGGTTCGTCCCTGGTCCAGCGTGTTTGGTTCCCATGACGAGGTGGTTAGCATCCTGACAGCACTAAGGGCAAACGCCAGAGAGGATGCTGACACTGCACTACGGCACGCATCACTGAGCACTGCGCGTGCATGTGTCTGTGTTTCGGTGGTGCGGGTATGTGTGTGTGTAATACAAATGGCTTAGAAAACAACCACTCTTTCTAGTTCTGTCTTACTTTACTGATTCTGATGGTTATTGCAAACCTTCATATGTGAGCTGCTGCCATAAATCTGCCACTCCTTTGGAAACAGGGCAGCAGGGAGAAATGCAATGTTGTAAAGTGAAAAAGGGGAAGGATGAGCAGGACAGAGGCATAAGGTGCAAGAGGAAGAGGGAGGAGAAAGGGAGGAGTAGAGGAGAGAGTGTCCTTGGTGCTGCCACATGCTGGGTTTTGTCACCAATGACGCAGAGCATGAAGGTGACCTTGTGCATCCAGGGACAGGCAGAAAGACATTATGTATCTAGCTTCCCGAAGGTACAACCATTGTAGATGTGTTTCTGTGTGTGTGTGTGTGTGTGTGTGTGTGTGGGTGGGTGGGTGGTTGGGTCTGTATGTGTGTGTGTCAAGTAAGGCTGGTGTATGAACTAGTCAGTTGTATGTGAAACTATGTGTAGCATGTACAACGATGGACCACATAACCACTTCTCCTGTGATGTCATTATTCTTCAGATCTGGAGGCTCTCTCATTTTCACTTTTTCATTCTTTCCCATTTGCTTTCATTTCTCTCTCTCTCTCTCTCTCTCTCTCTCTCTCTCTCTCTCTCTCTCTCTCTCTCTCTCTCTCTCTCTCCCTCTCTCTTTCTCTTATCCATCTCTCTACCATTATGTTAATGTCATTTGTCTTCTCCTCCCTCTTCTTCTTGACCCACTCTCCAACTGATATCAAGGTGTGACCTCCAGGTTCACAGAGGTCAAGTGATACAAGGTCACTGGCAGGTCAGCTGAGCTGACTGGCTGACCTCCGCAAGGACTTTTGCCTCCAGCCAATCATGTGCCTCCTCTGCACTGGTAGGCTGTCACGTGAGCACAAGCCAGCCGCGACATCACCATGGAGATGATTAATGATGCTTTTAGTACCTGTTTAGAATGAAGCTGTCCACACCACACTGTAATTACCCACTCCCAGGCGGCAGCTGCCCAACATAATTGCTTTTTGTTTGTTGACCTGGTTTACTGCAGAGAAAGATGGCTTTGGGTAGGTGAAGTGTGTGCGTATATGTGTTTTAGAGTGAAAGTGCCAGAGGGTAGAGGTAAGTGAGGGTGTGTGTTTCAGTGCGTGTACAATATGTGTGTGTTGCGGGTCCGTCCAGTTATTTCGCACCCCCACGGTTTCTCTGCAGCGCTATCTGATCTTCCTGCTGCCTTTGAGGCCGGAGCTGACACGTGAGGTTTGGTGGGCTGTGAGGAATTTTGTTTTATTTTGCAAAGTGCTTTAGACCGTCCCTCATTTTTATGTGAGTCCCTGGCAACCGTGAAGTAAACAGGAGATGGGAATAAATCTGGAATAAAGTTTCTGAATGAGCAGCTGTGATTGTAATAAGTAATGTGAAATAAACTGAGAATTCAATGTGCGAAGCTCCCCTCCTCTTCCATCAGACATCTGTCTTCAAACAAACTCTTATTTTCGTCAGAAAGCACTTTGGTTGTTTACACTGCTATAAACACAATGTGCATTTGGTCTCATATGAATCAGTCGATGATAACCAAGATCTCCAAAGAATGCTGGCTTTCTCTGGGGGGGTGGAGCATTTAAGGTAGAAATCGTAATTAAGCCGTATAAATGGATCTAGAGTTTTAGACTACGCCCATGTTGTTTGGAGAGTGCAGGAGTCGTGAGAAACGTCCGTGAATCCATAATGATCGATTAGCCAGCGCGAGTGAAAATACAGTGGAGACACCAATTGGAATTCTTACTGGCAGGCCTTTCCTGGTTACTGCACAGTACCGCGAAGCAAAGAAACAGAAGCTGCTCAGATGTATGAAATTCATAATTCACACTACAGATATTCAATATATAATGCATCACTAGCCTGTTCATATTCCAACCTCTCAAGTTGTCCTCTATAAATGTCCACTAGCTTAAAATTAGGGTCAGTGGTCCAAGCACGGCTGTCTTCCACCAAAGTGTCTAGACCCGCATTATATGCATCCTCATTTTTCAGCCATATATGCTTGTCATGTTTGTTTGGAGGCATTTGCAACTGCTCTGCATACTGTCAAGGCTCCCAGATAAGCAGGCCGCCACTGACCCGTAGGGCGGTGCAAACTCGTTCTTCATAAATCTGGGGCTCTTTTGCAGCCACCCGTGTGGACAGTGAGGCGAGAGGACACAGTCAGGCCACTATCAGCTTTGACTGTATGAGCAGCTTTCATCCCCACGGTGGTTCTCACATAACTCAGTCCACACGCCTCTTCACCCCCCCACATACGCTGCCTCATAAATAACTCTGCTATCGTCTGATAATGTCCCTTTAATGCTTAGTCAATAAAGCCCACAGTGCCGTGGCTTCTCTCCGCTCTCCTTCATACATAAATATAAACAGGGAACTCAGATTGACATGATGGGCCAAGCCTGTTCTGTAAGGCTTGGGGGAGGAAGTAGGACAGGAATGGAGACGAGAAAAATAATATGCAAACATACATATCACTGTCATAAAAAAGGTTTTTGAAATTTAAACATTACAGTATGTTAAGGAGATTTTGATCTATTCTGCTTTTTATTCAAAAAAACAGAATAATGCTTCATAATCTTTGCATGAATACAGAATTCAACTCTTGTGAGATGTGTATGTGTATGTGTGTGTGGTTATTTTAAAATGACTTTGTGACTCAGCTAACGCAAACTTAGAAGACTAGGGTCGGTTTCCACTATTAAGCCCACAGTATTATGGATGGATAGTCTCGACTGAATGAAAAATTGAATGAAGGACTAGACACAATTACTGTCTGGGAAACACACTGTGTGTTAGTCAGTTTATAGGCCCTTTTCCATACCTGAGTCCTCCTCATTTGTGTATGTATGTTTATGTGTGGGCTACTTAACAGACAATAAATAGATTTAAATGCACAGGCAGTACTGATGGTCATTATGCCAACAAAGCTCAATTAAGAAGAAATGAAAATAGGAGAAAAGATGGGATGTGGATAGAGAAAGAAACAAGAATATAAATAAGTAGAGGAGAAAAGAGAAGGGAGATGGAAGTGAAGGAGAAAGGAGAGTGGAGGGGATGGGGGAGAAGAGGAGAGAATAAAGGTAGGAAGAAAATGAGAAAATAAAAGAAGAGGCAAAATAGAAAAGGGGAGAGAAGAAGGGAAAAATGAGAGTAGACTGGAGAGGGAGAAGAGGAGAGGAGATGGAAAGACGAGAAGAGAGCAGAGAGGACAGAAAAGAACAGTGAATGTGGAGAGGTGAACAGAGGGGAGAAAGAGAAGAAGAGGAAAGGACAACACAGATGAAGAAGTCGAAAGGCGAAGGGAGGTGGGGAGAGGAGAAGGAAAAAGTGAGTAGTGTGGAGATGAAGAGGAGAGTACAGAAGAAGCAAGGGCTGCACTGCTGCAGGTGTTTTGAGGAGATAGCGTCCGGAGCGGTGGGTCGGGAACATACTAGCACTGACGGATCACCGGCGGCACACAGCAGCTAATGTAGTAATTAGTTAACCCATTGCCTCCATCGGCTCGTGCACAAGGGCTCATTTGACCCATTTGGATTATCGTCTCCCTAACACAAACTGTAGCACCGTTAAATTAGACCTCATCCACTGACTAATCTGATTGCCAAATATGAAGAGACTGAGCTGAAAATAAGAGCCAGGAGAGAGGAGTGGAGTAAAAAAAGACCATGATTTACTGAAGGAAAAGGAGATGATGTTTATGAGAATAGTGTTTGAAATAGGGGCTTGGCACTGTTGCAGATGTAAATAACAGTCTATAATAGCCAGTGATAATAAAGGGAAGTAAAAACACCACTTAACATGGACTTGTATTCTGTGACTCCCAGCTGACCCAACATGGTGGTTTCTCAAGAGGGTGAGTAGGGGTTGAATGAGAAGTCTTTGAGGTTACGAGTCTCTTACGTTATGGGAATGAAAGAGTAAAGCAATCTCATTCATATCCATCTTGGAGCCAGACATCCTTTTAAGCATTCTGGAGTTTTTGCAGGAAAAAAGCTGCATAAATCCAGGGACTGGTGGTTCATCTCCTAATGATAATCTCACTCAGTGGTTTTTAGTTGCGCAATGATGTGTGCAGTAAGATAGTTATCTGTTAGATAAAGATGAAGATGCACCATAGTAATTATCTAAAACAGACAAAAACAATCCAAGGTCAGGCTATGTGATGATAACACAAATGACAATGGTGCTAATTTTGAATGATAGTGTGATTGAGATTATTAATTGTAATTACTGCATTTCAGTACAGTCAGAGGGAACTTTATGGCAATGTCTATTATCTATCAGACTGCCAACAGAGCTATGATTTATGCTGGTGGTTCTTGCAGGGAAGACACAGGTCCATTCACTCACAACCCATACAATGAAAGGTCCTGCAGTTTCTGTACTCGGTATATATTTAGGATCCCAGGAAACAGTGTAAAAAGTTAAAATGTTTGTATGATAGTAAAACTCACTGTTGTTTTAGACACTGTAAAAAAGAAATGTACAATAAAATTTGGCTTAAAAATTCCATATCAGATCCATACTATAATAAAAATGAGTGGACATCCCTCAATTATTAAGTTCTGGTGTGCCAGCCATACCCATTGCTAACAGGTGGATGAAACTGACAATGGCAGTAGAATAGGTTGCACTAAACAGCTCAGTGATTTTAAATATGGTACTGCCCTGACTTGCCCTGCTACGTCTGCCTGGTCAACTGTAAGTGCTATTACTCTGAAATGGAAGAGTCTCGGAGCCACAACAGCTCTGCCACGAAGCAGTAGACCATGCAGACTCACAAAGTGTCGCTGAATACAGAAGCACATATGGCAGTGTAAAAATTGCCTACCCTGTTGCATCACTCAGTACAAAACTCCAGACTGCCTCTAGAAGAAACACTACCACAAAAACTGTGACCGTGAGCTTCATGAAATGGGTTTAAATGGCTGAACAGCTGTATATAAGCCTGAGATCTCTGTATGAATAACTGTCTGATGGACGAATCTGGGTCTAGCACATGCCAGAAGAATCTTCCCTTCTAGAATGCATGGTGCCAACAGTAAAGTTTGGTGGAGGAGAGATAATGATCTAAGGCTCTTTGTCAGGGTTTGGGCTCAGTTCCTTAGTTCCAGCTGAGGGTTAATGCTGATGATAGATGGACAGATGACCAACACAGGTGAGCTAGCTTGTTACCAGTTATGATTCCTAGTTTTCATTCAGCCCTTATCCCTTTGATTAGTAAGAAGACCGCTGACGTGTGCATAGGATTGCAAAGTTTACACTGAAAGAAGAGATTTTTTGCAAAACACAATGGCCATAACACTGTCATGTTATTCACAGGACATACTTTGTAAATGTATAGTGTGTGTCCAGGAAACAAGATTAACCTCATTAGAAAGAAAACACAGGACACAAAAACCAAAGGTTTCCTAAAGGTTCTTGGCTTGGACATAATTGACATTTATTTAGCATTGGACCTTTACATTATGTTGAGGTAAACTTAAGCAAAATAGGGTTCTGCAGAATCAAACATCCCATTATGAACCTGTTTTTTTAAACGAATCATCCATTGACGGGCCCTTTAAGGGAACCAAAAGTAATTCTTTTATAAGAGGACTCCAGAGATCCCTTTATTTTTAAGAGTGTAGTCTTTCTACCTATTACTGTCTCATCCTGATGGAAAACTTATCAAACAAAATACATCACTGTCTTCTCAGAGGATAAACCA
Source organism: Alestes dentex (assembly GCA_037576975.1). Classification (NCBI taxonomy): domain Eukaryota; kingdom Metazoa; phylum Chordata; class Actinopteri; order Characiformes; family Alestidae; genus Alestes; species Alestes dentex. Next base: position 4,832,424 of record JBBIGA010000132.1, on the reverse strand, counting down.
CCGTTCTGTTAACAGACGATGATTTGTGCAGGCTTAATCCAAGGAACAGCAAATATATCATGGCAGATCAACTGTGGACACAGATTAGCCATTGCTAATTCAACTACATTGGTCATTTAAACGTAAAACAAAGCTTCATCTGTATAGGGAGGGATCAAGTGATTTGACTTGTCAGATTTAAACACATATATGTGTTTCCAAAAGACAATAGCTATTTTACATGAAAGTGAATCACTGAATAAGTTACAGTACTGACACACACAGAAAAATCTATGTTCCTCAAAGGTTCTTGGGTTGGAGCAATGGTTCCAGGATAAAGCTTTCACTGAAATTGTACCTTTACATTATCTTCACACTTGCAAATATGTTTACAAAAGTGGTTCTTTAAAAAAACTGTGAAATAAAAGCGGTTCTTCTATTGCATCACTCGAAAGCACACTTTTTGAGGCCTCATTTTTTAAGAGTAAGCTGTGTGTGTGTGACTGTTTTCTGTTTGTTCTGTCTGTTCTCCTGAGCAGGCGCAGAGTCTAAAGCAAATTAAGCTCTGCGTAATGGAGACAGAGGCGTCCCAAAATTAGGAGCGACATTAACTGGGGTACCAATAAATAAAGTACTAATTAGAAAAAAAGAAACAGCAGCTTGCTGGTATACGGGGAGAGAATATCAAAGGCAGCATCATCCTCTTCCATCTGCAGTCATGGCGACACGTCGCTAAGGGGCCGGCCTATGCGAAGGCTCCACCAATCACCTCCTCTCCCTCTGCGCTGTGACTGTGCAGTGAACCCGCTGCTGCCTGGCCTGCTCCACTCAGCCTCAGTGTGCATGTGTGTGTGTGTGTAAATGCATATGTGTGTGTGTGTGTGTGTGTGTGTGTGTGTATGTGTGTGTGTGTGTGTGTGTGTGTGTGTGTGTGTATATGCCGCCAGGCTTTAAGACTTCACCATGATTAATAGCAGTAGGGGGTCTTCCCCTCCCTCTGTGCTGGAGAAAATGGAGGGGAAGAGGAGAATGCAGAAGAAATGGAAGAAAAGAAGGCTCAGAGAAAGAGTGAGAGAAAAGGAAGATGCAGAGAAAAAGAAAGAGGGAAAGAGGGAGGAAGCAAGAATAGAGAGAGATGTGAGGAAAAAACAAGGAAAGAGGGAGATCCAGAAAGGGAGAGGTAGAAGAAAAGAGATAGTGAGATAGAAAGATGAGCAAGAAGATACAGTTGAAAAAAGAAGAAGGGGGGAGGTAGACATACAGAGAGAGAAAGAGAAAGAGAAAGAGAGAAAGAGAGAGAGCGCAAGAAAGAGAGGCATAGTGCAGATGCAAAAGGAAATAGAAAGCCGGGTTAAGGTGGAAAAGAGAGAGGACGAAGTTTGAAATGTGTGAGTGAGAAACAGAGGGAAAGTGTAAGAAAGAAAGGGAGAGAGAGAGAGTCTTGATTAGTGAGGCAGAGTGCATGTAAGGTAGCAAGTGTCCAGCAGGGGATTTAAGTCTCTCATGGACATGCTGTGATGAGCTCTGACCATTCTCCCACCTTATTCTCTCTCTCTCCCGCTGGAGGATAATAAAGACTGATGACACTGATGCTGTGCCATCCGGCTCCCCAGCCCTCAACTGCAGAGCCATTTGCGCCATCATTTATCGCCACATCCCCCCGCAACCCCCTCCCCACTCTAATTCTGCTTTAATAACCACCAGCCCCATTCATCACCTTATTGACGTGTGTGACAGACAGTGCGCCATGCACTAACACCCTGCCCTTTACTCGCACACCAGTGGGGTCACCCAGAGGTCACTCAGTCAATAATCACACAGGCAGAGCATCGCTGTCACCTTGGAGCCGATCAGAGCTATATAGAGACTTATGATGGGCATGTAGAAGGACTGTCTCAGCACGTTCCCACAAAAAGATGTTAACATCTTCACAAAGGCAAGGGTCAGAAACGCGGCCAATACCCACACATGTAGTACACTGGTGTTTGATGGTAGTCACGTAGAGGAGGAACTTGGGTAAGGTGGCCTGATCGTTTACAGCACTCCACTACATTTATTCATTTGGTTAGATGTATAGGTGGTACTGGCCCAACACAAAGGGTTGATAATAGTAGGAATAAGTAACCTACTATGGTACACTGCTGTAACAAGTCTATTACAAATATTACAGAGTTGCTTAAGTAGTACATCAAGCAATGTAAAGACAGTCACATGCAGTGTACTGCAAACATAAAAATTAGAGGTACACTGATCATGAATTTTCATAGCTCTTTGCAATCCAAAGATTGGAAATGGTTTTATTTATTTATTTATTTTTCAACTGAATCACACTGGTACTTTTTTTATTAAAGTGTTATTCCCAATGTAATGGGTCAAATATGTTATGGAAATATACAATTTTCCTTTGCAGAAATAAGCTTTCTTGATATGTTTGCCATGTTTTGGTTATTTTTTGAAAGTGAAACAAAAACATCAGACAGGAGGTCTGTGTCATGCAAATCGCATGTAAATTAACAATAGCACTGTTGTCTACAGGTTAAAAACCTAAGCCTATTTTATCGTTATATTTGGCAACCCCTCATTCTGGTCTGTTGGTCAGTATTAGTGTTGTGCTGATCAGACCAGTTCAAGAGGAGCAATCTGATTCTAAAACTATCTCCTCTTTCAGTGTGTGAGAAGGGCCCAGAATGATCAACTCATTGCCAGGTGATTAACTCTGACTCTAAATTATGACTCTTTCCCTCTTGACCACTACAATGGCCCATAATCCCAAAAATGACATCCTTGTACCATCTCTCTCCTTGATTCTCCTTTTCAAATACTATACGAGTCCCCTTGTCTTCAGACAGCGTCACAGACTGCTTGTTTGACATGCTTTTTCTTCATTCTCATCTTGACAGTGAAATTTATGTTCATCTGCTCCGTGCAATAGTCACGCATCTGGAGAAGCTGGTTCCCCCTCTTTGTCTTTTTTTCACAATTTGACAATCACACTGATGCAAATGGACGTGCCAAGGGGATTGGGCCTTAGACAAACACACAGATTGGATGGGAGGACAAAGAACCTCTGGCTTTTGCAGTACAGCGTGGAGTGGAAGCTCAATCAAACTTCCAGGGAGGCTGTCTTTTGTCAGATGTGGGTTGTGCCAGGGTTAGATGGAAAGGCAGAGTAGGGTGCTGCTGCAGTCAGGACACTGCAGCCCTGCTATTCCCCATAGACTGCTACTGTTACAACAGACTGGGGACAGTGGGGCTCACCTTTGCTGACAGAGAGAGTGGAAGAAAAATAGAATAGATATATATTAGAGATATCCATGTGGGATGAAAATGCAAGGAGAAAAAAAAGAAAGAAATGTAAAAAAGAAAATGAAATTTTCAAAAATAGGCCAGTTGTTATGGGCAACAAACTCAAGACTGGAATTTGACTTAAAGTCAAATTCACATTATATTCCTTTTACACCAAATATGGCCAATCGGCCAAGACATGTTGTCTGAAATTTCCTTCTTTAGATTAGTACCGGAGCAAATTGTATAAGGCTAATTAGGCTAATAAGATTAGCCTCATGCATACTGCATGCCTAAATCGTTACCGACTTGCCTCAAATCATGTTGCTAAGTAAATATCAAATAGACTTGATTGTGTTTTTGACACTATGACTCTGTTAGATATAAAAACAAACAACTATAAATTTAATTGCTGAAAAACAGTGGCAGCCATCTTAAACATTGCATACTTTTGTAAACTTACGAGAATAATATGTCCATACAGTGTCAGAAACCAGAAACAGAGCGAGTATAAGGAATTTACTAAAAAACAAAATTATTCTAGAGTAGGATTGATAAAAACAGTAGGTGACGTTCAAAGCCTGAATGTAAAAACGCCCATTAATAATTAGCTATGTTAGCCTAGTAGCTCTGATGCAAAACTAAAGAAGCAAACTTTAGACAGCGATATGTCTTCTGACCTCACTGGGATAAGGAGATAATTATGTCAAATTGATTTTAGCTGAACTAAAAGTCAAGTCAAGTTTAAAGTCAAGTCAAACACTGCTGTTGCTTTTTCACAGAGATAGCCTTGAGATTGTTTCCCACCAAAAGTCCAATAGACATCTGACCTCATGCAATAATCTAATATGCAGTCTTTGGGAATTTACCCTTTAGTCATAGTCTCCCTCTCTCTCTCCCTCCCTCTCTCTCTCATTTACTCATACACACCAGCCCTCGAACTTACATTCATATCCACATATGACAAACAAACACATCCCCACACCCACACTGGTGTGTTCCCCCAGGGAGGTGAGAGTGATACTGGCTGCAGTGTGCGAGTCCTCCAGAGATACTCTCCGGCTCAGGCAGAGCCACTCCCGATTTTGCCTCGCCCGCCGGGGGCTCTAATCCGCTGCCCAGGTCCCATCGGCAAGGATCATTGAGCTAATTAATAACATGGCACGGAGAGGGATGGGAGTCATTAAGGAGGCGCGGCTGTGCTCCACTCCATTCCCTCCTCTCTCTCTCACTCTCTCTGCCTGTACTAGGGCTGATGGGAGGGCGGGTTGGGGGGGTAGGTGGATTTGAGAGGCACTGCAGATGCAGAGTCTTGCTTCAGTACACAAGCCTCTCAGGCATATTTCAAAACAAGAGGGGGAAAAACACAATAGATAATACAAACAGCACGTGTGCCTTCACACTGAACAAACCAGGAACAGGGCTAAACACATACATGTACAAAGGCACTGAAGAATGAACTTGCTTGAACTTCTTCTTTGTCCTTGCTAGCAATGAGGAGACATACTGTTAACCGGATACAAGTAAGATGAAAAGATACAGTACATCTAACAGTCATCTTGAAGCTAAAGCTGTGTCCATAATTTGTCAGTTTTTACAAATATGACATCTCTCTATCTATAAAACTAGACCAACGTATGGACAAATTCAAGCTTCTAGATCGTTGCAAGTGTTGACCCTGTCAGTAAAAGACTGCAAGTTTGATGGAGATGCTACTGCCATATGTTGCTGGAAGAACAAAAGTGTCGGGAGGCCTTGCCCCCAGTTTGGAAGGATGCCTCTCCCTGCCCCTATAACCTAGGGTGATGGCCAGCACAACCATCTTTTTAGCTGGAATTAGCAGTTTTCCTCCAAGCATGTTGAGCATAGCAGTTGAAAATAAAAAGTCCTTAAATTACTCTTTTTAGTTATGAAACACATTTTCCTATTCAAATAAGCACAATAAACATGTCTTGGCTGACTGACAACATTTTGGGAGTGAAAAACAAGAGTACTGAGTAACTTCTAGTATAACTGCAGTACAGCAAACATCTATAAGCCAATGTTTTTCTCTTTTTGATGCCCTCAAGAACTCCAACCCAACTAAAGAATAAGTGATTGTTAAATTACTTAGAAGGTAAAACTTGTTACATTTTACATGTAACAAAGTTAATTTAACTCTAACAATTTTGTATGTACAGGATTTTTATAGATAACAGCCTGGAGTAGGTTGATATTGTGCGAATCAGACTTTCAGCCCAATTTTTTCCTTTAAGTTCATGTAACTAGTTAAGCCCCAGCTCTGTACATCCATTAGATTTTTTTGCACAAAACCTTTTCTTCACTATTTCACTTGGACTCAGAACACAACTCTAAATTTGCACTTTGTCGTCTGTTGCATTTGAACAGGACTGTCTGGCAGAGTGTACTGATGTCTCTTAAAGTACCACCACCACTCAGATTCAACTTTCATCTACACGGTTCCATGTGTGGTGGAGGCAGAGCTGATGGTGGAAAAGCTGGAATCAGTTCTACCAGTCACAGATGTAGAGCTGGGCTCTAAGCCAAGACAGACTGACCGAGAGACGAATAGAGGAAGAAACATAAAGAGAAACACAGAGACATGAAAAAAGAGAGACAGATGGACAGAAACGATGATTGTCCGTATTTACTCATTGTTTAATATGTAAACGTTGCTTGCTGCACAGCTTTGAGGGTACAAATTTAAAATGGCCATTAGGGGGAATGTTGAGTGAAATGTTCAAATAGGAAGATGATGTCGCTTGAAGGTGGAAGGCACTTTTTGGAAAAATATAAGCACTTTGAAGCTGTTCTGTTTAATTATATTTTTCTGCTAGCTGCCTAATGTAGAAAGAAGCCAGATTGCTTGTGTTACTGCTAGGAAGCCAAATATTGTTTGTATACGTATTACTATCAAAATCAGTAATAAGATTGAGGGATGCAAATAACGTATTAAATGCTAGTTTTAGGCCAGAATACCCCTTTAAACTGGATTCGCAATCTAATGTAGCAGCTCTAAACAAAGTGGACTAAGCATTCTCGTTAGACTTGGTGTGATTTTTGCCAGCATTCGGGTAAGGTCTGTCCTGGCAACTGTACTAAAGGACACATTTGTGGGCGGAGCCTGGAAATGTCAACTAAATTGGAGAGACAGACATACAGACAGAAGAAAAGAAAGAGAGAGAGAGAGAGAGAGAGAGAGAGAGAGTGAGAGGGAGTCTGGGAGCTAGACTGATAGATGAAGTGATGTAAAGAAAGATGTGGAGAGAGACAGACAGACAGACATAGACAGAGCGAGCATTTAGCGTAACAGGCAGCTCTTGCTAATGAAAGGAAACAGAAGCAGCAATTAGCAGTGTAAACAAAGCACTGTTAGAGATGCTGGATGCAGCTTTCTCCCCTGACAGAAAGGCTACTAACAGGCTGCAGTGGAGCTAATTGGGGGGAGCTGGGAAGTGAGACAAAATCAATGGTAACACGGCCATGCTAGCAGGCAGATTACTCACCAGCCCAGCACCACAAACCCAAGGGACCAGAACAGCACCGTGGTCTACGGGAGTGAAGCCGGAGCATCAGGGAGACAGCAGCTTCTATGCTGAGAAGAAATAAAGGAGCTTGTGTGCACATTAACAAAAACAAACATACACAGACTGAAATCTGGAGTCAGTTGTATTACTCTTACAGATGTATATTCATTTAGTTTATTTTAAAGAGTTATTTTATAATTATGTAATTAATTACAGCCTCATTATCCGAAACAGAGTAAGCACTAGTCAGATATTTTGTTTTCACTTTCATAATTTCCTTCAAATGTCTCAAAAAAAAGATGTTCTGTTTCCTTAATTTTGTCCCAATCCAACGTCTTCATCCTGCTTCCAATTCCGCTTTGTTTTCTCTTCTACTTCCCCTCCACCCTTTTGAACTTTTGATTTTTAGTCAAAGATTTACCCTACTTTACCACAAATTTCAATATTTGCAATTTCATCTAATGAAAAATATCTCAATTCCACAATTCCCATATTGGTCCATCACTAAAAATAGTATCATATTCAAATTGGTTAATGCATGACAGGTGACAAATTAAGGAACAACCAACATAAAGTGCCTTCCTAAAGTGTTGATTCACAACAAGTAACCAAAACAGTGTGTTTTGGCATAAATTCTACAAGTCTATGGAATTGGCTGGGATGGATGAAGCACTATTCTTCCAAAAGATATTCTCCTCATTTGAGGAGACTGCCTAACATACTAGTTGAGAATCCCAGCGGTGTTCACCTCAGCAGACATCTCACAACTGTGAAGGCCATAGCACACTCATCAAACCTATAAACCATTAGGTGGGAGTGTTGTGATCCCAGAAGAGACAACTCTCATCAGGATACAAATATTTCAGCACAAGATAATGGTGACCAGTCAGAATAACTGTAAACCCCAAAGTGTAACACTGCAGAGTTCAAGCACCCAAGTATGTTGTTATGGTATTAATTCTAAGATTTTGAAGGATACTGTATACTCATGAAGGCAGCAGAAATTAGAGATATATATGTGTAACAGCTGGCACTGATCATACCTCAATATGATTTTAGAAACATGAGGAGGATTTGAACCTCCTCTGATCTCCAAAGCAGTTACACCATGGGAGATCTTATGATCTGGAGCTCCTCATAAAATGATTCCATGTGTGATATAGCTTTGAATATTCAGTGTGTTTTAGCCATCATAACCAGAGATCTAATTTTCTCAGAATTTAGAGAAAAGCTAGAATCAGCTTTTCCTGTCCATTCCCTGCAGCTTCCTGAGAGTCTCCTGAGAGTAGTGTTGAGGTCATCTTTTAGAAATATGTTGTCTGTGATCATATGGATGTCATCATTATAACTGTGGTTACAGAGACATACTTTTTAGCTTCTGTTGTTGGGCTGTTTTCCAATAGTGTATCAAACCTCTGAAGGAGAACCCCTTGGTTTTTGTTTACCTTCTTGATACTTGCCATGAATGGTGAGCTCTCTTGACCAGTGTCCCTTGTACGACATATTTCATGTTTAAACTGTGCGACTCTGCTCTGACCAGTGCAGGTTAGCAAAGGAAACAATGTTTGAATCACTGTTCCTCATTTTCAGCATCATTCAAACAATTTTTTCATCATAATCATTTTTTCATCCAGGTTTTCTTTCTCTTTTTCATTTTCAGACAAAAAACAAAGGTGTTTATTATGGCCATTTTTAAGAAAAATACGTTTTGGTGACTGACATTTTGGTGCATTCCTATTAAAATGAAGATATTGGGATTGCATTAAAACTTTGTCTAAGTAAGACAAAGTTACAAATGCAATCACAAATAAGATGCAGTCATTTTGGCACTGTAACTTCATCTAAATTAAAAATGTTTCAAAAATGGGTTTGAAATATCAGTAAAATGGTTCATATTTAAATAGTAATGATCAAATGTGATGGCAGACAACTCGACAAGTAATTAACATAAATACATAACTACGGTATATTATTTATCATTTAATCACTTCTTGTTATTTTCCAAAGACTTCTCCCAAAATACTGCATCCAAACTTTAGAGCAGTAGCAAACGCTATCACACTCTCACACCCGCTCCCTCTCCCTCTCTCCCTCTCTCCCTCTCTCCCCCTCTCACACACACGTCGCCTCTTGCCCTCCGAATGCCAGCGCATTACTGCACTCTCGCTCATTGACAGAGCTGCCAGTCACTTCTCAGATGGATGTCTCTCCAGGGACGCCTCGCCATCGACTCTTTTGTTTTGCTGATCTAACCACCTTTGAACCTTTGGCAGAGGTGAAAAGGAACGATGAGTCACAGTGTGTTTACTGTATTCTCCATAAGGGCATGTCCTTTTACTCAGATGATGCAACAATGTGTGTAATGTGTAATTAAGCAGGGCTTGAAACACTGCAGACATAGAGAAGGACAGAGACAGAGAGGAAAACAGAGGAGGACAGAAAGAAATAAGGAGGAAAAATGCCAGTGAAAAAGTAATTGCCCCTAACCTTAATAACTTTGTGTGCCTTCTGACTGGAATTCATATCATTCACATTGCTGTGGAGAAATTATGGCCTGCTCTTTATTGCAGAATTGTGACACAGTGAATGGCCTCCAAGCATTAAAGCTTTTCTACAACAAATGAATGGGATCAGAATTTTGACCTGGCCTCTCGAGAACCTTTTAATTTCTTTGGATTAATTCAGATGAACTTGCTCTTGTGCTTTGGATCGTCCTGCTTAATTCACTCACTCTAGAGTTGTCAGACTGATGACCAGATGACCTGCAGGACTTGGTAGAGAGCAAAATATATGATTTTGTCAGTTATGGCAAGTACCATAAACCAGCAAAGAATTCTCACACCATCAGGCTAGCACCACCATGTTTGACTGTTTTTACATCTTCTTTAAAAATGTTGTGTTGGTTTTATGCCAGACAGGACTCATCTTCCAAAAAAGTTCCACCTTTGACTCATTAGTTCACAAAATATTACTCCGAAAGGCTTGAGGGCCAGTGTGAGAAGAGCCTTTATGCTCCTCTTGGTTGACAATGGTTTATGCCCTGAAACTCCCATGAATACCATTTTTGTCTCTTTCTAACATGTAATCATAAATGATTACCTTATCTGTAGGGATGTAGCTCCTTAGATATAACTGACCGACACTGCCTTCTTGGAAGAATGTATGTAGACCAACCACTTTTGGGAAGATTCATTAATTCATTAATTTAAAGTTTTCTCCATTTGAAAATAATCTCATTTTTTTCAGTTTTTTAGTCTGCCTGGTTAAGTGTGCCACCAAGTGTTTCTGGCCCTTTGATCCAAGACCTTGTCTGAAGCAACATTTGTATGTTTATGACTTCCAAGTCCCTTCTAGGAAGCACCTTTCACCTCATTTGCTTCCTGGTGCCAAAGATCTCTGAGCTAAAAGACCAGTGCTGAAGAAAGTTACATTACACGTTACCTTATAACACTGCTGCCCTTACTTACTGAGACAAAAACCTGTTAGAGCAGCTCTACTTTGTAACTAATGAAAACTCCCTCCCAGTGATGTGGTAACAATGGTATTGTTTTCTCAGAGTTGTTTTTTTTGTGGGGGAAGGGTGGGGAGTTGGGTTGCCCCTGGCAAGGTTACAAATGTTTTGTTCAGTTTTTAAGTGAAAAGTCCACACCCTTTGCAGAAAACGGACTTTTGCACATTATATGCTGTTTATTTGCGATGTTAAGAAAAAAAAACCTAAAATATGACCTGTACAAAAGTTTGTTTCATTTTTATAAGTTAAGCGAAGAGTGTGTGCTTATTGTTACTCACAAAATCAACAAAACATGTAATTTCACCAACATTGTAAAATATGTTCTAGTTTCTAATGGGTTGCCTTAAAATTAAAATAACTTCTAGTAGTGGGTTAACAGAACACAAATCTGTGTTTTACATTCTGTTAACTTATAATTGCTTATTTAAAATGTATTATTTTTACATAGGACTGTATGTGACTCCAACAGCTACATATCCCAGAAAAGGTTCAGAAACTTCTGCTCTGTGTTTATAACAATAAAAAGTCATAACAATAAAGTCATACATAAAGAGTTATGAAAATAGCAATAAAAGTATTGACTTGCAAATTTTAAACTAAACAGTAAGTAACCTACTTCGGAGCCCCTAAAGGGACATAAGTGATTTATATACTTTTAGTCCATATCTTGTGCGCACCAGATACTAACTGGCGCCCACCAGATAATAACTGGTGAGCACCAGTAAGTATCTTGTGCACACCAGATACTAACTGGTGCCCACCAGATAATAACTGGCGCGCAACAGAAAGTATCTGGTGCGCACCAGATACTAACTGGTGCCCACCAGATACTAAGGTGTGAGCACCAGTTAGTGCTTCCTGTGGCGACGGTACTTGGACTTGGCTCAGGTGACAGAATGGCATCAGAAATGGATTTATTGTCTTTCCTGAAAATACGAAATATACCTGACAACATCATCAACAAACTAAAAGACGATAAGGTAAATGATCCCACCGTTAACTCATTGCTTTATAACGTTAAATGTTGTTTTAATCACATAGCAGTAGCTTAATTTGGCTAGCTTTCTCAACTTGATAAGTTACTTTTCCTTTAAAAAACATTTCTGACATTTGCCCTGCTTCTTACAGATCGACATCAGCGTCATGGACGTTATGACTGATGAGGAGTTTGGACAGTACATCGTAAGATATGGGGACCGACTTGCATTTTGTCAACAAAGAACTGTGACAAACAAAACATCAGCAGAGGCAACAGTGAAGTTCGGTCTTATGCAGAAAGTAAGAGACAGATTAGGGGAACAGCGGAAAACTTTTAGCAGTGACAAAGGCCACGGTGCTGGAAATAAATACGCAGCCAAAGACACCCGCCGAGTCGAAATCGGATGGCTTTCATAACGGCACTTATCATCAGGTCAGAACAAGAAATGGATGTGGCACACGGCTATCTGTTCAGAAAACAGTGACTGTGGGTGATCTACTGGAGATTGGCAAAGGCTTGTTTTTTCCAAATGGACAATCAGCCAAAGGATCGGTGTAAGACTTCGAGTTTGATATTCGTGATTTTTGTCACAACCCAGTATCCCCTGAAGCCACAGTGAGCCAGCTGTACGAGCAGAGTAAACTACTACTACTGCGCATCTACACAAGCTCCCAGGCAAAAAACGTCTCAGTGATTCTTTCTGATTCGTCATCAGACTTCGACTCCACAGATAAGAGGCCAATGAAGGTAATTTGTCAAAAGTCACATTTGTGTTATCACAGCATATTGTTGAAATCATGAGACTGCAGCCAGCGGTGAGCAACAAACAGAACATCAGTACTGATGCTTTTGTGAAACGTCTGATTTTATTCCGTTTACACACAACAGCCGTCAAAGCAAGTAATAGCGCGTCATTAATGTGCCGGTCTTGCAAACCCTCAGGAGAGGCGTTAAGTATGGACTTAGCCTCTACAAGTACAAATACATGAAAGTATATGACTGCGTAGAGCTTTGTGTGTGCACACATCTGCTAATAAAAGGCACACAATTTGGGGCATTTGTGCTCTTTGCAGTGTTGATTATGGACTGAACTGTGTTCTGAAATAACAAAGTCACTAAGAAGCAAAATAAATCCTATTGCCTTTTTTGAACTGGCATATTACATGCAAAATCTTGTGTGCATATGACATAAAACAGGGCAGATTGTGAGTGCAAATGCTGCACAGTTCATGTGCTATAGCAGGTGCAATCCATTCTTTGTGGATCTATCAAAAAAATCTTAGTATTACAGCCATATGAATACATTTGTCATTTAATTGTCTTTCTCCACATAAAACTCAATAACTACAATTAATCACTTTCTTTATTATTGGTGGAAATAGTATTGTCTATCACACCTGTCTCATATTTGTATTGTTTTCAAAGAGTAACCCATTTGATAAGAGGTCCACCTTAGCTTCCCTACCCATGGTCTTATTTAATATGTGTACTGTACATTCACTGCTGTGCTGAGTAATTTTGCAGATAAATCTATTGTCTAAAGTCAATATCAAATTTATTAGGAACATGAAGCCCACAATAAACTATGTGCTCAGTCATTGGTGATAGTTGAGTTGCACAAGGTAAAGAGATGCAAATTTCTGAATATTTGCACCACTTCTCCTCTGCAAGATTGCGATATTGGTTGATGTGGGTATTTTTATAAATCAGTATTGGCTTTAGAGACCTCAAACCATTTCCAGTCATTTCCATATGTTAGATGTTGCAAACGGTCCATTTGGATTTGTGAAAACAGTAGAATTGCACATTTTAACTGAAATAGGTTTGAACACTTTTTAGCAAATTTGAGTTCAACTTCAGTTAAACCAGATCTTCAGCATGATAAACCTAAAAGATACAGTGTCCTGTAGTGGCATTTAGGTTACATCCGAATGACACAGCAGCTGAATTTAGAACAAATCATGGGTGCAATCTATGAAGAAACTGAGGCCAGAGGCTATGATTTTGTTCCAAACAACAAAGGTAAGTCCATATTAAATTTAAACTGCAGTTAAGATGATGCAAGTGGGTTAATGGTTTAAGTTCAATAATACATTAACTCAATATGCATATATTTAAAAAATCTGCTCAGTTGCAAGGTGTTTTAGCCACATCCTCTATGCGATAGTACACATGACGACTTAAATGAGATGATGCAAAAACAAAGCTAAGGTAATCATTACATTTTTGTTCTTTTTTCATTTGATTATCAATAGAGAGGA
>JBBIGA010000132.1:4787440-4804596 GCA_037576975.1 Alestes dentex | reverse complement strand
GTGAATTTCAGACCCCTCCATGACTTCTAAGTGGGAGAACTTGCAAAATCGCAGGGTGTTCAAATACTTATGTTCCTCACTGTAATCACTAGGCTAAAAAAACGATAATAGACAATGGCTGTATTCAGATGAGTCAAAAAGCACCACATGCATAGAGCGTCTCCAAGCCAACAATGACAGTGCCAAGGCAACAAAGACATAAGGCAGAGCCAGAGTAAACAAAGCCATGAGCTCCTCATGCCAAGACATGCAAACATATTGCAGCTTGACTCTTGCAGGTTGCCGCAGTGTGTCGCGCAGGTCACGGCTGGTGTAAACACCTGTGGTAAGTCGGGCACACGCACAGATGCAGAGATGCAAAGAAGGGAGTGGGCAGCAGCAGTGGGCTGCCTGATGGATGTAGCAGACCTGAAACAGGTGTGCTTTCATCTCCCCTTCTATCCTTCTCTGTCTCTCACTCTATTTATCTGTCCCTCACCCTCCATCTCTGTCTCTCCTTTTGTCCTCTCTTTTCTCTGTGTATACATCTCTCTTACTCTCATTCTTGCTCTGTCTCTGTCTCTCTGTCTGTCTCTATCAACAACTTTCTTGATCTCAGCCCTGGCAGCATGTACAGAGGTAGATTAGTACTGTATCAATACTTTCGATCCTGACATTTCTCTCTACAGTGCAGTTGCTGTGGTAATCCGGGTGGCTGCCAGAGCACTGCTAGGCAGTTTCTAGATGGTTCCTAAGTGTTTTGAGTATTCTTTAGTTGTGTAGTACCTTATCAATCAATAAATCAGTGAATCAGACTTCATTTAAACTTGGAGCACACTGACAGTGACCCTGATTTACGATGCTGTCAAGCATTTGAAAACACAAACAGGGACTGAAGTTGAAGCAGCAATAAAGACATATCAATAAAAAAGGTAAGGAAATCAGTCGAGACAACTTATAAAAAACAGATGAAATGGCACAAATGATCAAATCAATAACATCCAACTAACAATAAAATAAAAAACAATTAAATAATAATGAAAAGATAAAGAAATAAAGAACAAGAAAAATAAGCATACTAACAATAACTGAAACATACAAAATGAACTAAAAGCTGATTAGGATCAGATAAAACAGTCACAGGCTTACTGGAGGTGGGTAGAGAAGAAACGTTGAAAATGTTCGAGTGACATCAGTGTGTAAAGCTTTAGAGTGCCCTGCAGTTAATTCAGGCTTACTGATGCACTGTAGCTACATTTTACCAATTCAGTGGAAACTGCTGGCACCTGAAGAGTAATCTGACAAAAATATCAAACATCAAATAAAAAAAATCAAGCTCTACTGAGATGTAAGACAGCATGTGGCCAATGAACACTTTATAGATAAAAGAAGCCAATCTTTTCTTTCTCTCAACGAACAGCCAGAGATGACCAGCCAATCATTTAATCAAATAAACAGTGATGGGTCTTGTAGGGGTCACCAGTAATGAACCTCAAATCAATCTAAAATATCCTAATTAACATTGTAATTTTTCCACTGCCACTTGTCCATTGCCAGATTGAGCTGAATGGTCAACACAGAGGTGTACTTTTCAGTCCTCAAAGAAGCTAGCAATATCATTAGTACAGATTTTTAATAATGCCGGTCCAGGGACTGAACCTTAAGAGACCTTAGTCACTGTGAGACGCTCTGATTTAATGTCACCCAGGGCCACACAATGCTGATCACTTCAAATCTAGCCAGAAGCACTACGGTCAAAACCAATATTTCCAAACATCTTCAAAATAGGTAGAGATCAACTGTATGAAAGGCCTTGCAGAGATCAGTGAAAAAGACTGCACAATGCTTCGTTCTAATAACAGCAGTAAGAACATCGATTGCAATGAGTGCAGTAGCAGAGATGGCGCTATGCTTTTCTCTAAAACATGATGATCTATTAAAAAGTTGATCATTTAACAGAGATTCGAACATTTTAGCATGAAAATTTGATATGGGTCTATAAATGTGTAATGTGTTCTAGCTACCTACCTTGGTTGCTTAGGTTTTGCTATGGTATCCACGGTGGTTGTTATTGGCCTGAGGTTGGGTTGTCCCACATAGTTATTAGGCAGTTGCTATACTGTATGTAGGGTGGTTGCTAGGTTGTTGCTAAGTTGTTCATGTGTTATTTCTGGTGATTGTTAGAGTCACTACGGAACACAATGTACTTAAAATGTGCTTAACCCTAGTTTAACCCTGAAAATACACTCAACCCCTTAATTTGAATTAAGTGGCCATTAATTTGTGAAACCAACCCCTTAATTTTATCTTAAAATTAGATTTGAGTCATGAGGTTGAACCCCCTAATCTTAAATTTAAGGCTTTAATTCAGGAGGTTCTATTATTTAAGGGGCAAATTTAAAAAAACAAAGGTGAAAATTCAGTAGTTTAACCCTTAATCAGCCTTAATCTGTGCACTTTTCCCTTAATTGTCCTTCATTTCCTATATGGGGAATTAAGGTCAAAATGAAGGGCTTTGGTCTCATTGTGAGTATTGCTGGGAAGTTGCTACAGTAGCTTTAGTAGTTACTATGGTGCTACAAGTTGCAACTAGGATTCTAGGGTGTTCCTAAGTGGTTGCCAAGGGATCCAAGGTGATTGCTCGCATGTATTTTTGCACATGACTTTGCATATATAGTGTGCTTGCAGTGTTCAAATACTGTTTATTAGCATGTATGTTTGTGTATATGAAAGTGTATGACCCAGTGTCAGTGTTTGATAATTGGAATTATTACTATACATAATTTGTATTTCCGGAACATTCCGCCGATCGTTCCCATGGGAAAAAAAACAAAACATTAAAGCAAACAACAATGACAATTGAACAGCACAAACATCATCCTCAGGTACAGTTATAGCATAGCGTGAAAGCCGGCTTTTGCATTTCAGAAGAAGAAGGATAATATTTTGTAGAAACAAAACTCAATATTTTTAAACAACACTCAATTGAATATTACTAAATAAATAATGAATGGATTACTTGATCCACTGGTCATATACAATATGGTCCTTAACAGCAAGGTTCTCTCTTTCTCTCTCTCTCTCTCTCTCTCTCTCTCTCTCTCGCTCTCACTATTTCATGTCTTCAGGCCTGGACTGTATGTACAGTATTGTATGGAGCCAGTTCCATGACAGGAAACAGTGCAGTGTGCTCTGGTATGCTGGGCAGGTAAGCAGGCCCTGGGTCATACCTGGGTTGCCCTGCCACTCTTTGTCTTTCCCACTCCCACCCCTGCTTCTCTCTCCCTCTCATACACAAACACACAAACACAAAGACATACACACACAAAACACACCCACTCTCTCCCGTGTGCATATATTTGGCACTTCTGTGCTGCATCTGTGTACTACAGCTTTTCATCTCTCTCCCACTTAATGTGTTTGCAGCTGTTCTCTCTCTCTTCCTTTCTATCTCACACTGCATCTTCCTTTTTAATTGTCTTTCTCTTCCTCTATTTCACTCTCTTCTCCTTGCTTTCTTTCTCTCTCACTTGCCCGCTCTTCTCTCTCTCTCCCTCACTCTCCATACTGATGAATCACTTTCCCCTCCCGTTGAACTCGACTGATAATCCAGGGGAAGCAGTAAAGGCGCATCGATCAGCGTCGCCGACAGCACCACAAGCCACAGCGCACAGACAACATGGAAACAACAAGCCGTGCCGCTCTTGGCTGTGCATGGATGCATGCGTGCACATGCTGGCACGTGTGCGTGTGTATGTGTGTGTGTGTGTGTGTGTGTGTGTGTGTGTGTATGTATACATTTGTTTGTTTTCATACCCATTCTGGACAAAATTGTCCTGATTCTATAAAAAGAATGAGGAAAATATCCTGATATTAGAAAGATCTACAAAATGTTCCTGAAATATTTTTTCATTATTATCATTATCATCATTATTGTAACATGCACGAATATTCTCATAAGACATGTTTATTACTCCCATACAGACATAAGCCTAGACACACACACACACACAAACGTATATATATATATATCACACACATAACAAATATACAAACGGGTGTGTACATATTGACATTTATCTGGACATGTGTATGTGAATATTACAAGTGGCCCAGGCCCTCAAGGTCCAGTAATGACAGTGTTTAATTTGCACATAAAATGTAAATGAGTTCACCATTACATTGCATGGCCTCACCTCTATATGATCTTCAGCACTAGAGCGAGGGAGTGCGTGTGTATGTGTGTGTGTACACATTCTCATATAGGATATGTGGATTCAGCACATGCATGGATCATAAATCAGTTCATGTTCTTTTGGCCTATAAAAGGTGGAACAGGGAAGAAAACGCACGTGGCAAAAAGCACAGCCAAAGTCTTGCAGAAATAAAGCCTGAAAATCACAACAACATGTTTCGTCAGCCTTATTTTCTGTCTTCTGATAAAGAAAGTAACCTGAATAATAAACCAAATATTGCAATCTTGTTTCAAGGGGCAAGGACCTAATTACAGTTAACAGAAGCTTGGCAAGTGCCCGAAGCTGGAACGGCGAGCACTATGCAAAATTCTCTTCTGCTGGAATAATTAAATGGCAAATCACAGTGTGCCACTAGCCTCTGCCCATGCTTGGGCATCACTTCATGGGATAGTTCAGCCAAAAAAAAAAAAAAAAAGCTTCCCCTTAGCCCAGATGATCCTCAAACCTTCTGAAATGGAGGATTATGTTACAGTGGATGCTTAAGCCTAAGCACAGAAGCTTACGCACATACATTCATTTGTAGGAATGTATGATACCGGAATCATGCTTTAAAATAAATATCAGCATAAGACAGATATTTAGATTTAAACAATAGTTCGGGTCAGTATTAATTTACTTTCTATTGTAACCCATTAGTTTAGGTGATGCTCAGTTACAGCGCTAAAATACATTGTTTCCTTTACTGCGTTTGTTACCATGTAAATGTTGTATTTTTCTGTGTCACACAAGTCTATGCATTGACATTGGCAGATATGAACACGAAAAATACTGACCATTAGCATCTGTTAATATTCAAATACTCGTGTATCCAAGGTAATTAGTGCCCATTAATTACTTGTTCACTATGTAGGGCACTATGTAGTGAACGAGTGAACAAGTGCACATTTTGGACACAGCTAAAGACTTGAGACTTGACTTGGACTATAAACTGTCATCAGAATGTCATCAGCATGATATTAACTTCCATTAGTCATAAGCTTCGTAGCTCCAGTGCAAAGAAGCAAACTGTGGACCCCAAACATATGTTCTGGCTGATCAACAATATTTGGTGTATGGAAGAAAATGTTTATAAATCTGATTTTGCTTTTGCTGCCAGACAATTGCTTTAAGCCATCAATAACAGAAACAAACAGCTGTTATAAGGAAAATATAGAACGGAAAATGGAAAAGCATGGCAGCACAAAACAAGCGTAAGTGAAAATAAATTCATCACCTCACAATTAGAGGGCCCACAACAACTCGTTATTCCCTCTCCTCATTATTTCCCCTCTCTCCTGACGCGTGGTGGAGGTGCTCGGCCGTTTGCCGTTTGCCTCCATTCTGTTGCTAATGTACTGGCAAAGGCAGACTCCATTAGGCCCTGCATGCAGCAAACACATTTATGGCCCTTTCTCATTTCCTCCTTTTCACTGGGCCATGATACATCAGCTTGCTCACAGTGGCCTAGAACTGAACTCAGGGCTGTCATGTTGAGGGCGAGGCACCACCTTGTGGCCAGACTGAGGCAGACAGCAGGGTTTTAGCAGTCCATGTGTTACCGGTCCACACTGGCCACCTGTAGTCAACATTGGACTTCTACCAGAAAGATATCTAAAATTAAAGACAAAATGCCAGTGTTTGATATTTATTACAGTAAATATTGACTAAACATAATACTGGCTTCTGATATCTGAGGTACAAATCATCCATCAGTTTTGTCACATTCTTGACTGCGTTTGTGCGAAAAGGAAATATCCAAGTCACTTTCATTTTCTTTTTTTTCATACCTGTGGCAAAAGGCTGTGTGCCAATGTAAATTTATTTCCTAGAACTGTGTAAATTAAAGCCAGTATTTGTTTAACACACACACACACACACACACACACACACACACACATATATATATATATATATATATATATATACATACACATATACATATATATGTGTGTGTTTTGTAAAAATGTGTGTTATGTATATATATATGCTGAAATGTACCCAGATCTACATGTTTTTGTTCATATGGCCCCAGTGTATAACACCATGTCGGACACTATATGAAAACTAGTGTTAGTATGTCATACTGTGAATGTTCATATAAAAACGTCTGTGTGCGCATGCTGCCACAGGTGAATATATTCTGCATGTGCAGGCAATTGCAGATGGGGATGATGACGGATCAGGAGCTTGCGGAATTGCAGGGTGTTGCATCCCACTGTCACCGTGTTCATTTGTCTCCAGGGTGCAGGTCCCTGCAAGGCAGCGTGCTCCCCGCCCTCCGATGACAGCCCCAGTCCACGCCTAGTCCTGCTCCACCGCATCACTGCATTCTTCAGCTGCTTCTGCACAGCCCCATTACACTCTTTAAAAAAATGCTTAAATGGTGCCTGGCCTGGATGCACAGGTACATAACGTTTACATTTTGCAAAGGTTTGTTAAAATTTAGAGAGATTCTCCACACATCTTATTTACAAAAAGCCATTAACTGACGAACCTTGCACTGAAATGTTCTTTAGGCAACCAAAACTGGTTCTTCCATAGCATTGCTCCAAAGAGTCCCACAGTGACTGTTACGAATCATGCCAGCCAAAGGTGTCTGTATATACTGATGAGCAGTGTGTGTTTCATAGCTGTGTTCCAATAGATGTCAGGGAGATATGTCAGCAGTAACAAAGAATACTTTGACAAAGAATCAAATATGCAGTTTTTACGCATATATCAACTTCAAGTCACTTGTCAAGATACCGAAGTTGCTGCCAAATTCTTGTTATTTTAACCCGTTTTCCCATTGATATTACTTAACTAATGGATGTAAACTGAGACAAACGGAGTCAATTGGACTGAAATACAGCGTTTAAGTGTTAAGTTTGGTCAAATAAATCTTTAGTAAAACTTATCAGTTGGCATTCTACAGTCATCTGCATATGTTATTTGCATACTGTCGTACTTGGCCTACCTTCCTTTGTTGGCGCATCTTGGTTGACTGCTAACCATGTTGATGCATGCATGAGCGAGTTGCCACACACACTCCTGCTGAACGTATTTCTGCAACAGCATTTCTACTGCCACACCTTAAAGGGCCTATTCTTCATTTACCTGGATTTTATTGCCTTCCCTGAGGCCCACTTTCTGACATTTGCATAGCAAAGACGGCCATAATTCGTTTTCAGTCTGCAGAAGAAAACTTTAAAAATGTCTTGGTTGGGTGGCCAAATCTGGGGTTATGGAGAACATTCTACAAGGTTCAGACTAATAACATAGCAATTATCATGATAGAATATTGGTACCACTATGCAAAATGTCATTCTTTTCTTTTCTAAATGTAATATGTAATTAAATGCATGTTTATTTAATCATTCCTTGTGCAGCCATTCCAATCTACAGTTATATTGACACATGCACAACAGAAATAAATACACAGTATTACAGACTATACAAACACAAACAGCTAATTAAACACATTCAAAATACTTTGATGGCAATTTGGAAAATTAAAACAAAGAATTGTCAGTCTGGCAAAGAATAATGGGAAATATACAAATAAAACTATGAAACTTGGGAACATGAGACCTAGAGCAAAATGGACAAGCTTGTCCAGAAGACGATTGCCAATAGTGTAACAACCCATTCATGCAGAGTACAGTCATTATGAATTAAGTAACATTAGAAAGTAGCTCAGGTGGCAATTATACAGTATCATCAGGGAAAATTAAAGCTACAGGAAAGTAAACCTGGATCACAATAATATAGTTTATTATAATAATTCTGCAGATGATAATTGTTTACATTCTCAGGCAAGCTTATCTGCAACCAAACTATCCCTTTAACGGGTCCATATAATTGAAAACTGAACTGTTCGAATTTGCTTTTTTAAATGAAACAATTTAATATGGCATTAAAAGTTTCGAACCATACTATTACCCAGTTCATGAAGTCTATAAATCAGAATCAGAAAACTCGCTGAATTTAGACATATGTACTATATTCGACTCAATTCAAGCCTCAGCAGTTCAGCCTCGCCCACTTAATCTGAAGTTATAAAGACTGTTTTATCCAGACTGCTTTTTTTGAACGATGCACAATAAACAGCCATTCAGAGCTGAGGTCATTTACATATCAGTCTTAAATGCCCAGTAACTAAAACAGTCAGTTTCAATCTAAGGGATAAGGAGAGGTTTGAAAAGGGTAATGTAAAAATGAATTATTGCTGTTTTGGGTACATAAAACCCATAGTAACTTTGTAAGAGGACCTTAGGGGAGAGAAAATGTGGGATGTGGGCCCTTTAAATGCACTGAGAGAGGAAGAGAAGCACACGAAAACACACACACACACACACACACACACACACACACACACACACACACACACAGAGCATCTCCTCTGACAAAACACTGCCCCCTGCAGTCAGTAAGCTGTACCACCAACTCCTAGATCATTGATTACTCTGAGCAAAGTCTGACTGCAAGGCTGAATGGAAGGTTACATCTCTACAATATAACTGAAGGTTGCAGAATCTTTGCTTTACAAAACACTGTTAACAAATCTACAAAAGAAATGTAAGTTTCAGTAGAAACAACATGGAGAAGGAACTTTTCTAGAATCTCATTTCTCAAATCCTGAGTCATTTCTCAAATCATTGCTCAAATCATGAGTCAGAACGGTAATAATCAAAGGAGATTCATTTTGCCTAATTAGTTTTGACTTTTACTCTACTGCAAAAAATTATTTGTGCATGTAAGCAAATACTGATGTGTGTTTTAAACGCAGCACCCACACGCCTCCTGACAATTGAGTCATTTTTGGGTGCATATCTGTTAAAGGTGTAACTTAAGCCATAAGTTGAAGTTCAGGCATGGGTGGGATTTGCAGTGGAGGAAGTCATGTGACAGCGGGTCAGTTTCCCCCCAGCCGACCCCTCCCGCTCCTGGTTCTCGGCTGGACCGCACATGCTTTATGGCGGGCAATTCAGCTGCAGCTGCTCTGTGAGCCATCTCAGGAATGAGCGTGCTTAGAATCAAGTGCAATAAAGCAGGCGTCAGGAAAAGGAGGGGGAAAAGAGAGAGAGAGAGAGAGAAAGAAAGAGATACAGAGAGAGAGATACAGAGAGCAAAAGGGGGGTGAGCAAGCACGTCTGGACAGCTACTTAGTAGAGGAAGGAGGGCGGGGGTCATTCTGGACCCAAACAGTGAAGGAAGGAAGGTACACACAAACACAGACACACACACACAGACGAATACACAGAAAGAGGCACTCAGACATAGTGATCAATTCCTCATTATTAACTTACTGTATACAGTGGGGGTCAAAGTAAGTAAGTAAAGTAAAACACAAAAGTGTCCTTGTGTAACTTATTCATTCATGCAGAAGTGATGTAGGCCTTTAAATCAAGTCAATTTCATGAATGGAGAAAATGCATCCATTTTTTACTGATGGGCCTTCGCAGGAGCAACAGTGTAAAAAATGCGTTCAATTTGCTTATTTCAGATTTGTGCATTAGTTCCCCATGAACAAAATGATACTTAAACATATCTTTTACCCCCATTGTACAAGAGTATCTTTAACAGTCAGAGGCCCAGATTTTCCCCCTTGATTTTCTCTCTCTCTCATTGGCACTCGCTTTCTGTGTCTTTCCCCCGTTCCCTCTCTCTCTTTTCTCTCCTGGGCTCTGTCTTTGTTGAGTCTGGTGTGCAGTGCCTCAGGAACTGAAAAAAAGAAAGAGGGAGAAGGAGAGAGACAGAGAGGGAGAAGGGCTGTTATTTACATCCTTGTCCACACACACACACACACACACACACACACACACACACAAGAAGAGTATTGAGCACAGTGACAAAGAGAGCACACTGGATGGCTCCAGAGAAAAAAAAGAATCTCAGAGAGTAGTGCAGAGAGAACAGCAAAAAGATAGACAGAGAGAGAGAATGGAAAGGAGAGTGAGTGAGACAGACATAGACACACACACACACGCACGCACACACACACGCACACACACACGCACACACACGCACACACACATGCACACACACACACACACACACACACACACACACACACACACAGAGCGCCATAAATCTGAAAGTGTGCGAGTGCAGGCCCAGACCCAGCAGGCAGGCCTGTGCTGTGTTAGAGTATCTGGACCCGGACCGGACAGAACCGCTACAGCAGGACAGAAGAATGCTGGGCAGTTCTGTCTGAGTCATCTCTCAGCCTTCCCAACAGCCATATACACATACACACTTTTTTATTATATATATAAATTAATTGAGTGAAATACATGTATACTTTATAAATGCCAGGAGTAAGCCAACTTATCTTTATTTAGTTTATTCACATTTAACCAATGTGAACTAAAAGGTATGCATTTTGTGTAATAAAGGGTTATTTTCTCTAGGGATTTCAATTACTCTCTGGATTTATTATAAAAATATTCAATTCATCTGTAAAATTGCTCAAAATCTGGACTGTTTTTGAGTATATATTTATAATGTAAATAAAATCTGTGGTGTTGCATACTGTTTTTATTATCTCTACGCTGCAATACGTTTCTGAATTGATTTGAATTTAACTGATTATAATATTCAATAAATGTACAAAATTTCAAAATTTATACACACAGTTTGTAGTTCACACACAAGCAGTTCATTTAATTCATTTATTCTTCACTGAGTATTTAAAGTGAATATCTAAATAATCTAATCAAAATATATTTGAGATCTCATGATGCACTAAACTGGCTTCATAAAGATTCAATCAAACTGCATCATCTGTATTTCAATACTAACAATAACAACTAAATTTTCAATCATGTTTTGGTGCAAATTCTTACCTACAATATTGAATAAACATATTTTGAAAGTTTTATTCAATATTTAAAGTCTTTGGGAAAAAACCATGAATAAATAATGATTTAGCACATTTAATTCTATATACAGTAATCTCAATGTATACATAAACATATGTAGTATTATAAATAATTTTATGTAATCATAATAATAATAATAATAATAATAATATTAATAATATTATTATTATTATTAACAACAACAACAACAATAATAATAATAATAATAATAACAATAATAATAATAATAATGCTTGTACATAATTGAAAATCAACGTGTAAGAGCAGTGTATATCCATTTTACCATGCATGGCCCCCTCCTCCACAGCCCCGCAAGACACCCCGCGGCCTGGGGCTGGCCGCTCACAGTGCCGTCCACTGCGACTAACAATGTGACAATGGTAACCTACACTGGGGGAATATGTTAAGCTCTTCAGTTACCACTTCCTGGCGGCAGAGAGCCACTCACACTAGAAGACATCAGAACGCACGCCAAAAAGCTTCTAACCCCCGGCTCCACTTCCCCGGCACTCTGGGAAAGAATAGAGGGAGGCTCATAAACGCCCACAGGTGTAAAATCAACACTCTGAGATGCAGCTCCTCTGTAGAACTGAGCAAAGTGCTCCAGCAGGGTTTACTGTTTCAATGACTCATTTTCAATGTGTACGGACATCCTATTCGGTGTCTTAGACCCATTCATCACACTCGGCCCACTCTACTCAGAGCCTGCGTGGCAGGTGCTGCTCCAACAAGGCCAGGAAAAGAGAAGTCCTTCACATTCTTTGGCCTCAGTAATACGCTTTATTTTAACACTTTATCATCAAGTATTCATGTAAAATTCCTCAGCATTCCGCAGCTCGGCAGACTGCAGCGCATCTGCAAGGCAGAATTATAGTGTGCTATGATTTAGGCCGGTGTGCAATAAAACCGCAATAACATTTTAATATGGTAATAATGTGTGTTTAATATTGTAGTGAGAGACCATTGCAAGGCATGTATTTCAAGAAAACGACCACACTCAAATAGCAACAGCACCAAGGGCCAAGAGTTATGCAGGTCAAGCAAGGTTTACCATGCTGGTGGTCTTGTGTACAATCAAACAGTGGTACTTTTCAGGAGCTTCGTTACAGAATTAGATTCAACCATGCACAACCAATTCCAGATGCACACACAAACACACACACACACGCTGCACAGACGTGGCCTGCACACTCTGATTTACAACAGAGTAAACGATTTAAGCTGCACATCTCGCTCTGACACCTAAACACCTGACAGAGCTCTCATAAATAAGGCCGGCCAGAGTCTCCCGCGTAATTTACACCTGCACTATCTCTTAAACTAACATGTAACAGGTCTCCGCTCTATATTTCATCACCACAGCCCGAGCCCCCGCCCTGGAAAGATGAACGAGTGGGATGGGTGTTAAGTGTGTTAGCGAGCGTGTGTGTGTGTGTATGTGTGAGTGTGTGTAGGTGAGGGATTTTAACTGAGCAGACTTCAAAAGCTAGAAGTGGGCACGTTTCTCACAGGCCTACAGAAGGCTTAGCTTACCTTCCTGTGGCACTGCCTCGGGGCCAAGCACCGGCCACAGCCTCAGCAGCAGCAGCCACGAAACATCAAGGCTTCACAAGTCTTCCCATCGTAAATCCTCCCCGCCTCATTCCTCTTCTCTCTCATTCGCTCAAACGCATCTTTGTCCCATAAGCGTGATTTATTCGGGTAGGGGGCTATTGAAAGAAAAAAAAATAAAAGGACTACTAGTAAACTCTGAGGATGGAACACCCTGCTAAAGCGAAGGGGTGAAGCCAAGCTTTACACAGAAATATCAGGAATAAACACACACACACACACACACACACACACACGCATATGCCTCACCTCTTAGCATGGTGTTCCATTCTCAGAGTTTATTAGCAATTGTCTCATTTGTTATTCACGTGCAAAAAAATGGAAGTGAAGTCATTTATGGTTAACCCCAAGTATGCATTACAGGTTAAACTGTTCAAATACAGACAGAGTGAAACCCAGAACATATAGAACAGTGGTGCAGGCTCTGACTGTGACTTTTATACTCCCTCAAGTGGTCAAAAATAACACCGAAGCATCTCAACAGAATAGGATAAAAAACTTGACATAAAAGATCAGAATTCATTTTGACTCTAAGCTTTATACCAAATAAACTATTACTTACAGTCAGATGCAAAACACACCCAGTCAAATTATATGTTTTGTTGATAAGTTCATGAGTGCACCCACCACCGCCGTGGTTCTCAACCAAGGCGCCCCTGCCTCTATTTTTTCACAGCTCACAACACACCTGATTCAACTACTCAGCTCATTAACAAGCCATTCCTGGGTTGAAATGGTTGTTTTAGAGCAGGAAAAGCACTAAAATGCGCCTGGAAGTGGGGCCTCCAGGAGTTGTGGCGTGGTTAAAAATCACTGCTCTGCAGGGAACAAGCGTAAATGTTTATTTGCTCTGTTTAGCATATTGAACCAAAAATCAAACATAAAGCAGGAGTCATAACTTTAACACACGCCACATTTTACATTTTATTCTTTTATTTTAGTGAATAAACAGCAGTCATGCATTTAAAGGTGCAGAAGCATGCTCTCTGTATAGGGTGTATGCTTATTTTCATTTAGGAAATTACCAAAACATGCAATTTGCCTGTGGGCACCCAAACTTTTGCATACGACTGTAACTAAGGTGGTTTGAAACATGCAGCTAATTTCACATTAGCAAATGTGTGTGTTGTCCACAGTCCACAAAGGCTGGTGTCATGCTGAGTTCATCAAACATTTAGGGTGGAGGCTGGGAAAGGGTGACATGTTATGGAGACTGAAACAAGCTGGTGAGAACACACACACACACATCCATACCTACACACACACAAGTACACACACAAACATACATACACAGCAGGCAGGAAACAACATAGCGGTGAACATGTCATGAAACAACGCCAAGTAATCAAGCATCTTTGAATTACTTTATTACTAATAATGAAGACTGTATTTCTTTCACTAAGACTGTAGTGCAGAGTGCGAAAGCTGCCATTCACAATACTAAAACAGAAATGTGTAATTAGTGTGCTCCCAGTCAGCAAGTCATCAATCTTATGAGCTATGCTGCATCATCACTGGTTCATCCAGCCTTTTGTGGTTTGCATGTCAGCTTAGAAGACAGGGCGGAGAAAAGCAAAAAAGACTCTCTCCTTCAATGTGCTTCGCAGATGACTTTCCACAAAACGCCTGCCTTCACTGCGTGCTACATAAATACCCAATGAGGGGTATTTTAAATGCGTTATCCAGGTATCTTTAGCATGGCTAGAGCTTCAGTGTAGTGTAGTGTGTTGTGAGAACAATTATATTTGCTTATAGTTTGCAAACAAAATCAAGGTCATGGAAGGATATTACGGTTGAGACTGATTACAGGTATATAAATCTGCAAACACACAACAATTGCACATTGACTGATTTACAACACATGCCAAAACTACCAAAGCAACACTAATTTCTTAAAAATAAAACACCTTTATCAGCAATTACTGTTCACCTACCAGACTCTTCATTAGCTTTGCTTTAGAGTTTTATTGCGAGCCTAATCTTATACCCCTGATTCTTCCATTCAGTTATTTTATAAATCATTTTAAACCAATCAGTGTAAGGCACTTTCCTGTGTAGTAGTGGAGCAAGAGGAAAATTAACCAAGCCGAGCATTTTTGGTCAAACTACACATTAATAACTTGCAACGTGTTTTGCAAATGAACTTACTTGTAAAATAAAAGAAAAGAAAAAACATAAATCACTGCTTGTGCCCATCCACTCACAATTAAAATATATGACAGTCCACATGAAATCAATTCACATTCTTTTCACACAGATCATCTACAGAGGTGCCATCTCGAGAAAGGCCCCAAAGCAACATGCCAAAGGGTCACTATAAATTTTTACAGATGCCTGCAAATGTCTGAATACCCTCAGTCACATGACATTTTGTTGAAATATGTGAGAATAAGGGCACATCGTCTTACTGTTTATTAGTTTCACAAATTGATGTAAAAAACATTACTACTATTACTACTAATAATTATAATAAAAATAAGTATTTAAAATGTGCCATAACCTTTGCAGTGTCTACATTTTATAGGTTTTTTCCAACATGCAAAATTCATGAAATGAACAGCAATTGTGAAATAAAATGTGTTCTCAGTAGACGTGTACTGATTCACTTAGAAAATCAACAAAATAAGTCTTCTGAATGGGGATGCCCAAACCTGGGTGGCACAAAGGTAGCAGGCGATCTCAGTATTATACAATATTTGTGGCCCAATATTACACCGTTTCACATGGCCTAAACTTTGGAGCAACCCTCCTGGTCATTTTATAATCCATACAATACCTGACTTAGAAAAACAGGGGTGTGATTGTAATAACCAGAAAATAATCCCACCTGCGGATCATGTACAAGTATTAAAATAAGCTGATCATCACAAGTCCTCCAGGTCCAGATCTAAAAGCCTTGTGAGTTCACAACAAAACAGCCTGAGATATGAGGGAGAAACGGAAAAATAAACCTTATGGGGTACCGTTTCCCACCATTACTCCTTGCACTCTCTGTATTCCCACTAAGCATACAATAACAAAGCCAGGGACAGCAGGAGGACTGCTAGGACTGGAGCAGTTCCACGGCGTTCTGGCCACAAGGCCATTTAGACAGGCTACTGCAGTGTCCTCTGCAGCACTTAGGAAAACATCAGGCCTCATCTGTGGGATCCCGATTCGGAGAAATCTTGACTCAAACCAGATACGGCGAGTTCCATCCAAAATCTCTCCCATCTGTGGCAGCAGGATATGTCAGAGGATTAGGCCTCCAAAAAAACCCATTTGGACCAGGTCCACAGAAAACATAGACCTAAATTTGAATTCAAACACTGAACAATCTGCGACTGGAGCCTTTTTTGCCAAATGCCAGCCCTATCATGAACTAAATGAGTGAGCCAACAGAGAATTGAAGCTATTTCCAAGCCCCAGCTCAGAGCCAGCCTTCTAGGTTTCAGTGACCATAAAGTAGGACCCCTACCTCTGAAGAGCTTCAGCAGCTCCGCAGCCAGAGAGCTGTGGTGGGACACAGTGATACAGTGAGCTATGGAACTTGGTTGGACCCGAGAAAGACATCTTTCATAAGACAAAGTCATAAGAAAACACAAGGGCTGGTCTGAGTTCAAAGACAGCTTAGAGAAAATTAAAATAATAGCAGTTCGGGTTTTAAAAAAAAAATAATCACACAATATACCTGAGACTGAAACTAGCTTCTTCTTCTTCTTCAAACTTTCTTTTCCACCATAAATGGTCCACGTTACTTCCTGTCAGCTGTGCTACCTTTTAGAGTCATGTGTCTAAAATCTAACAAAAGAAAACGTTTTAGTACATTTGGGGGTGTTAAGTACTATTTCAGTTTGATGTTTTATAAACAATGTCCAGCTTCTCTCAGCTGCAGCACGGGGTCGACGTTCGAGCTCACAGATACACAACAGGGTCAAAAGTATTGGGACACCCGCCCACTACAACAGGGACTTCACTGAAATTGCATTCAAATGCATAGACTTTAATATGGAGTTCCTCTTTTCAGCTATATCAGCTTCCACTCTTATTGGAAGGCTTTAAACAAGATTTTGGAGATTTTGTGGGAATTTTGCTCATTAATTCTGTAGAGCATTTACGAGGTCAGGGTCTGATGTTAAACGATAAGGCCTGGCTCATCCAGCCATGACTTTATGGAGCACTGGGTCACAGTCAAGCTGGAATAGAAAAGGCT
Organism: Alestes dentex; assembly: GCA_037576975.1. Taxonomy (NCBI): domain Eukaryota; kingdom Metazoa; phylum Chordata; class Actinopteri; order Characiformes; family Alestidae; genus Alestes; species Alestes dentex. The sequence goes on along the minus strand of JBBIGA010000132.1, from coordinate 4,787,716 downwards.
CTTCCGCAAACTGTGTCATCGATTGAAAAAAAAAACGCGCATATAATCAATGCTACGTAAATGTATTTAAAAACGTATTTTTTTTTATTTAAATACGTATTTTCACAAGTTACACAAGCAAAAAGTTACAGATAACATGATTTACATGATTTACATTTTTGTAAGTGATAGGATCTGATTGAAGCCGCGCTATCAAAGCTCCTCCTGCTGTTCCTGTCCATCCCACTCAGTATTTACATATATTTACATCAAAATGGTGTCAGGTTTGTGATATAT
>JBBIGA010000132.1:4776260-4786883 GCA_037576975.1 Alestes dentex | reverse complement strand
TAAACTGGCAGTGTCAGACAGAAATGTGGGATTTTTTCAGCCTCTGTAATTTTCTCTCTTTTGAAACTCCGAGGATGACTTTCTGCTGGGTGTTCTGGAATGTGGATGTTCTTTGAGGCTCCTGCATGAAGGTTTTATGAACGTCTGTATCAGTTTGGAGAAGATGTGACGTTTCAATATCACAATAAGCCTGACAGCGCCACCTCGTGGACATATGTTTCTTCATTCATTTCGGTCTTTTTCACGTTAAGAACAGATTTCACTGCTTTTAGGAGATCCTTCGAGGATTTCAGTGGCAAAGGCTAATATTTTAACCATAAGATTTCTGCACTCTTAAAAAAGAGAATCGTCAAGGCTTTCTTATGGTTATAAATGAACTGGTGGTTAAAAAAGTCTGAGGCCATGTGGGATTTTGTTCATTCAAACCTGAAAATAAAAAACAGAAAACGTTAGAAATGTGAAATAAATAAACAAAGAAAACCTCTGGTCAGTAAAATAAAGAAATATTCCAGATTCAAATACATTTGGGACACTGACTATGTTAAGGCCTTTGACCAACAATATCATTTTTTAGTCTCTTTAATTAAAGTGTGTATTCAGACTTTCAGGTTTTCACTATTGCTACAAGTCTGAGAACCATTTGGGTGCTATAACAATGTTCCTATAATGCCATTTCTTTCTAAAGCTATATTAATCGTGTAATATAGTACATGTTTCAACTGGCTCATTTTACTGTAGGAGTATTGAGGGAATCCTACAGAAATTAGTGTAATATCAGTATAAATTTATATCATACGGCTTAGACTGATATGGGAAAAAGCATAATAGAAATGAACAGAATGGTTCAGTGGAGAATTACCCACATAGTGATGTAGTTCAGCCTCAAAACAGGGTCAGACTCCATACACCGTGCTGCTCGTTTATGCCATGGCTATTTAGGGGCAGTAAACGTGTCCTTAAGTGCCCAGTTTGTCTTCATCGCGGGCTCGTAACTCTGTTTAGAGCCGTGCTTGGCCTCTGGCCCAATCGTGCCAAGCCCTGTGATTTACCTCCAGGCGTGTGCCAGTTCAACCTGGGCTGAAAGCCTCTGCAAAAAAATTTTTTTTAATGAAATAAAATAAAAACAAAACCACAGCATACACTATATGGACTAAAGTATTGGGACCTCTTAATTCAGGGTTTGGGCTAGGCCCTTACCTCCAGTGAAGGGTAATCTTAATGCTTCAGCAGACCAAGACATTCTCGAAAACGCCATGTTGGAACGGAGATTGCGAGCCAGGCCTTCTCATCCAACATCAGTGCCTGACCTCATAAATGCTTTACAGAATGACTGGGCACAAATTTTCCACAGAAACTCCAAAATCTTGTAGAAAGTCTTCCAAGAAGAGTGGAAGCTGTTATAGCTGCAAAGGGGGGACCAACTCCATATTAAAGTATATGCACGTAGATGCAATGTCATTAAAGTCCCTGTTGGTGTAACAGTCAGGCACCCCAATTCTTTTCTCCGTATAGTGTGGTTTTACTTCTCAGCAACTTTCGAAAGGCAAGAAAGTTAACATTATGCAGAACAGTACACAACTGCCAAAATCCATCTACGATATACAGAAAGGTTTAATTTTTAATGCTGATTATTATTCCTTTAAAAATGAATGAGTGAAAAGCCATTGTGCGAATGAAGGAGCGTTTCCAGCAGCCGCCGCCAGGGGTCAGTGCAAGAGAGGTAATGATCATTTGTGGCGGATTATAAAAACAGAGATGGTTGTAGTTGGCAGCTGAGGGTCTTTTCTGCAAGCAGTGCTACAACCAAAGCTAACAGGCTCTTTATGCCTCAATTCCCTTCTTTTCCAGTGTTCATGTCAAGCCATCATGAATCATTTTGACTTGATTCATGTCTGGTGGTGGGATCTCCTAAGATCTCCTCTTCATCTCATGCATCTCCTACACATGGTCAAGTTCTGTGCGAAACCAGTGAGGAGTCTTCTGCTGTTTCTGGCTCCTCTAGTTCTATTTTCTTCCTTTGATGATGACTGAGCAATTTTTTTTCAAGCCCTTATAAAACTAAAAGTCTAAGATCTCATTTTCTTCAATAGCCCTTTCAGCTACAGACATACTTCATCAGTCCGTCAGCGTAGAAGATTCATGCTTTTCTCATTTGTCTGCAGAAATGAGCCTCACAATGAAGTGCTTATGCTGATCTCCTTGTTTTGCCTAAAGTGAGGCTTTAGGAGAAAGCATCCAGAAGTTCATGATCATTAATGCACCACCAAAGCACTGCTTTATTGCTCTTGGGACCGATGACAGTAGATCTTTACCAAAGAGATTCTTTACTTGTGGAAAATGAGCTGTTTCAAGCCTCTGCTCCCCACTCGTAGACAAAGAAGAGGGTCATTTTGCGTCTGAGCAGGCAACTTATATTCGATTTATGGTCCTCGGTCAGCTCAGCTAGGAGACTTCCAGCCTGCTTGGCATGCGTATGGAGTGGCCTGGCTATGGGCACAGCGAGAGGCAGCCATGTGCACGCTCAGAGGGGCCCTTTGCTCCATACCTGGATTTATGTGGGGGGAAACCACACACAGCAGGTGCTGGAAATTCCAGAAGCAGACGTTTGGCAGTGGGCAGTTAGCGGGCCCAGTGGTAGCACAGCTATTTCCGACCTCCTCCTTCTCCGGCTTTGGGTACAGGCACTGATTCAGGGCCTGCCACTTTCTAGGCCAATTCTGCACCTTTACAGGAGAAACGGGCAAACTGGTCAGCTCAAAAAAAGGGCAGCCTCCAGCAACACCACAGCAGGCGCCGGGCAACAGCGGCTATAGGAAACAGATGAGCTCCTCCTTTTAACAGCCAGGCCTCTAGTGACCTACACGTTCCCAAGGCAACACATCTGACATACATTTTCACATAGTTTGGCACGGCTTTTAAAAGCAGCCATGGTGAACTCCTGGATAACACTCTTGCATAAGATGTTTGCAAGCGCTTCTGATGTGTTCTGAGTGTGTCTAATCCAAAGCCAGGGTGTTCTAACAATGAGGTGATGTAATCGACTGCACAAATGTCTTAATGTGATGTAATGTTGAGCTCAGTTGGATTTTTGAATGTTCACTTTTTGGTGCCACTTTTCACCAATCAGCCACAACCTTAAAAACACAGAGAGGTGAAGCGAATGACATTTATTATGTCTTTGGTGGCACCTGTCAAAGGGTTTGATGAATTAGGCAGCAAGTGAACAGTCAGTCCTTGAATCAGGAAAAAATGGATGAGTGTAAAAATCTGGGCGACTTCTATAAAGACCAAATTGTGATGGTTAGATGACCGGGTCAGAGCATCTCCAAAGCGACAGGTCTTGTGGAATGTTTCCTGTATCCAATCCAAGAGCTGCTGTAGCGCAAATAGCTGAAAAGGTTTATGTTGCCTATGATGGGAAGGTGTCAGAACACACAGTGCACAGCAAAATAAAAATGTATTTTGTATTTTTACTGTCTAGGTACTTGCTTTCAACAAACTGACTTTTAGAGACATCATTAAAAAGAAAATGTTTGTGTAAGTTTCATTTCATCAGTGAAGTTGACCTCTAATTGAATGTATGTTGCACCTTAGTTTCCTTGATTTTCACACAGGCTTTTCATAAGATTTGTTTATTTTATTTTTTATTATAATCTTTTTTGTTTTTCCATCAAACTGCTGCATGAGAGGTTCTACAAAGCTGTGGGAGCACTTTTCATTTTGAAAGGCTGTAGCCTTTTCTTGTCATCCCTGTACTTTTGCTGGAAAAATAAGCACAAACAGTCTGGCAAAGCTGGACTTAGGAGGAGCTGGGGGTGTTTTTAATTCTCAGCTCCTCCTCGGCCCAATGGTACCTCTGCGCCAGGTTGTTTGTATTTGTTTTAATAGGGAAAACTGTCACATGGCACTAAATGTATGTGTTCATGCGTTACTTTATATAGCTACATTTTCACTGTAGGTTTTTGCATAGGTTTAGATACTGACAAACATTTATCCACTAAAGTTCCAATATTACTGCTAATTTCCTTTTACACAGCCAAACTTTTTAAAGATTTTTCGGAAAAATGGATGGAAAAAGGACGTCTGTCACATAGCTGTAATTTGTGTAGTCCGGTTCATGGTGTGCTATACCATTTTTTTGTTCAAAGAAAACAATAAAAGTTGCTTCATGTCACACTGCCCATCAGGTTTCCTGTCGAGCCATTTCAGTATATTTATCTAAAAACAAGTTTGGATTAAAAAGATGCATCCTCCTTCACAGGTTAAAAGGTGAGTGGGAAGGTACAATATTGCTTCTGGTCTTTTTAAAGTCTAAGCTACCAAGCACAACATGCTAGAGCAGCTCAGGGAGACTCAGAGCATTAGCTGTGCAACTCCCGTGCCTCTGCTGCATGAGGACAGATTTAAATCTGGAAAAGTAACATGATGGAACATTTCTTTCTCAAAGCCCAAATGTGAGGGGAGGGCGTTGCAGGCGAAAGGGGAAGCAAAGGGGGAGGTTTGGGGAGAGAGAGAGAGGGAGAACCAAAGGAAGGGAGACAGAGGCAGGTAGGGACGAAAACAAACAGACAGATGGAAAGGGAGTGGAAAGACGGAGGGGCCGGAGAAGGGGAGGGAGGAAAGAGCGGGCAGAAGAGCGAGAGAGAGAGAGAGAGAGAGAGAGAGGAGAGAAAAAGAGGGAGGGAGAAAGAGAGAGGGAAAAGCAGGGACGGGTGCGTGTCTGCTGGAAACGCCATCTGTCTCCCCTTCGGATTCTCTCACATTTCAGGATTCCTGCAAGGCTGCCCTGCCCATATTTCACCCCACTGAGAGCATGACAGCTCTGATGAAGTCTGAGGATGATGAAGATGGTCATAACAGCGAGGCATATCAGGCAGTGTTAATGTGTGGCACACCCTCTGACACCATGGGCCTGGCGCATAACAGCTGAGTCTGATCCCCACGCCATTATATCCATGCCACTGCTAAAGCATTCCATGGGCAAATCATGTTATATTTACTACATACCAGTTTAATGCAGAGAGACAGATTTTGGTTTGCTTTGAGCTATAACATCATTTTTGACATAAAAAAGGCCCAGTACATATATGTATTGCTTTTGAACTACCAACTTTAAGCCCACATCTTAGGCCTGCATTGATAAGCCTAGGGATTTCATGGACACTCGATAGAATAATCCCTCATTCACAGCGCATCTTTCCCCGAAAGTGATATCAGTCATCTCTTGACACTTTACAAGATGCATGTGACGAGCTCAGCTTTGCCATTAGACAGATGTGCCGCCGTTCCAGTCTGCCAGGGGAGGGCTGCGCACAGCTGGGCTACACCTCTCTACGATCCAGATAGTGGGAGGCCTTTCCAAAGGTTGGAGTACTCCAGACTTCACCGTGAAGCAGTCAAGGCCTGCACAGTCCTGCCTGGTCCAGTGGCGGCAGGCCAGAGGCCGAAACGTGTCTGGTCTGAAGGCGAGCGGATTAACGCTCTCCACACTCCGGGCCCCTGCCAGGAAACCCGAGAGGCCCTTTTATAACACGGGAAAGGGCGCCGGTGAGTCGGCATCGTAAATTTTGGTAGGGGGGCTATGTTGACCAAAACAAGCCAGCTGATGCGCAGTGGTCCTCTGGGCCCACTGGACTGGTGTAATGAAAGAAGAGCTGGTGGGAGATTTTGGGCTGATCCTGTTGCCTGGGATGCGATGCATCAAATAGGAATTCCACAAAACTTGAAAATGTTTGTAGTGTACCAGTGGTTCCCAGCTTTGGTCGTGGAGGCCCACCTACGCTGTACATCTTTTTTCCATGCTCCCACACCTGATCCAATTAATCAACTAATTAACAAGAATTTCCCTGTGCTGAAAGGGTTTTTGGGCTTTTAAAGGCTTCCCTAAAAAATCAAGTTAATATGTTTGGGAGGCTCGTGATTAATCGCATTGTATACACAAAATTAAATAATTAATTAAAGTAGTGTATTGCGCACTTTTATTTTTAAAGTACTGCTATTTGAACAAAAGTGCAATAACATTTGGTCTGCAAACACTTTAAACAAATAAGAAGCTTTTTAACAGCAGTTTTCCCTTTAACACAGTTACACAGCTGCAGTTCAAATATTTCTGTAAATCTTAACTTAAACATGTAATCAAATCAAATACAAAACTAAAGATATTTGCCCCTGCCAGGGCATTCACGTTTTATCTAGTTTGTTATAGAAAAACAAGTTACCCTCAGAGTCCAGAGCATGGGGGTGCGGAACCGTTATAGCAGTTGTAAAGGGGGACCAACTACATATGAAAGTCTATGTCTCTGAATGCAGCGTCTGTTGGTGTAATGGTCAGGTGTCCGCGCAGCGCTCTAGTTCTCGGCTGGTTTTTAATATTGACAAAAATAATGGGACGCCTGACCCCCGCGAAAAAACAACCGAGACGTCCTTGACACAGAATTAGGTATGCACTGAAAATTCGGCCACCGAAATTTTTGGGCCGAAAATGGCAAAAAAAAAATGCATTTTCGGTTTCCGCCGAAATTTTTTTTACGCCACCGAAACCGTGATGACGCAATGATGACGCAGATGACGCAACCACAGTCTGCACGCGCCAGATTGGATTAGTCAGCACGTTTGTCTCAACGTCGGGATTAATTTATCATATAAAATCAAAACATCCCGATCTTCATGCACAATATGAAACATACTCACTCTTACGTAGCCTAGTGGTTAGGGTGTCCGCCCTGCGATCAGGAAGTTGCAGGTTCGATTGCCTGGCTGCTTCCCTTGGTGAATGAGTTAAACGCAGAGTTTCGTGTTGTTCACACTGTGGTGTTCAGGTATGATAGAATAGTCACTTTCTGTCTGTATTTCTGAAAAGGCAAGAAAGCTTTCCAGTGATTACAGTTAATATGTCAGTCTTTGTTTTGATACACTATTTTGCTACAAGCCTACTGAGAATGTTGTTATATCTTTCACCAGTTTTTAAAGCACTTGTTCTGAATGCAATTTGTTCATGCACTTCGCTCAGAATATTAAAATGCACTTGAATTCACTAGTTCTATGAGAGAAGATATTTAATTGTATTTCAGCCATCTTGCTTTTAGGCTATTCATGAGTGGGGGCATGTAAAATATTTTATTTGAAATTTTATTTTACATTGTGCATTGTCTAAATGCTAAATAAATATTTTTATGATTTTTAACAGATTTATTCTGTTAGTAATTTAATAATAATTATTTCTTTCGGTTTTCAGTTTTCGGCCCAATGTTTCCTCATTTTCGGTTTTGGTCCAAAAAATTCATTTCGGTGCATCCCTACATAGAATATATGTTTATGCACAGAGCTGCGTGCTGCGCGCACTCCAGACCACAAAAAGCAACAAACTTTCAAAATAAAAGGATTTTTTGAAAACCTGCGTTAACACGCGCTAAAATAATTGTCGGCTTTAAGTAAATAACGTGTTAACGCGATAATAACGCGTTAACGTGCCCAGCACTAATAATAATACAATATAGGAAAAGTTCCTAATGCAGAAACCAGAAATGGCCATGATCACACCAGTACAGTGTATAACAGATGCTACTCACAAGTCCCTGTACAGTATGCCAGAATGCTGCCTAGCCAGTTTGATAAATAAGAGTCAGGGGAAAGAAATGACTTTGCAACTAACAGTCTAACTTTCACCTAAAAAATTTAAATGATTTTTTTTTTTATAGCATTCTCTGGAAACATCAGATTTATGGACGTACGCTATAATGCATTGCAATTAATTCTCAGTGACACCAAGGCGTGTGGTCATAGACCCAACTCCCTAGACACACTCACATGCTGCTGTCTGTCTCAGCTGCATCTCAATCCATTTACAGTATGGCTGCCCAACCATGCTCCTGGACGTCTGCAGCCCTCATGAACTCTAGACCTTACCTAACACACTGGATCCACATCATCAAGGCCTCCAGGAGCATCTGAGCATTAGGGCCAGATGTAAACTCCTCAGGGTGGTAGATCTCTAGGTCTGCTGGCAATACCCCCATTCTTAGAGGTCTGTCTACTTAGTTAATCCATCTGTTAACTGTATGACATGCTGTTAACAAAATGTGTGTCACAAAGCTAAAACATGTGATCCAATTATGAGTCATAAGAGCGTCTACCAAATGCATAAGTCTAAGTACACTAAACACTTAATTCACCATAGAGTCTTGTATAAGTAGCAGTGACAAACTGTGACTAGAACCAGGCCTTCAGATTGGGCCATAAATATCAATATATTTATATCTAATTTTCCACTGAATGTTTTGGGAAGTACGCCAGAGTTGTTCAAAAGGTAATAAAGAAATGAGTAATGCTAGAGTGTTTTTACATTTTTATCTACAAACCTATATACACATAATATTCTATTGAATACAAATCTAACTAAAATTGCATTTCTGTATTTTTTTAAGTAGCCACTGGAAATTTGTTGTACTGCTCATACCATCACAACACAGATATTTATTATTTATTTTTTTACATTTCAGTTCCATTCTTTAGCTAGCACTCCAATCATACAGTCCCACCAACACTGGGAGGATGGAGGTTAACATGTGTGTTCTGTCAGTCACAAGAAGCACCACTACATTTTTTCAAACTGCTGCCAAAACAGTGTAATTGGACAGCTCAACATGCATGGAGAACACTAACCACTAATACTGTTATGTCAACCAAGACATGGCTAACATCGTGCTGAGGACCATCCAGAGAGAGCTCCTGACCACAGATGGCTGGTGCTGAAGGAACTTGCAGGCTGAGCATCATTTGAATGAAGGTACTAAATTATATTTAGGGCTTAGTAATAGTATAAGAACGTTACAGTAGAAGAAAGCCAGTGAGACATGTATATGTATTTCATGATTTGAGTTGCCATGCTCAGCATAATGGTTTTAATCTCTCTCTGTCTCTCTCTCTCTCTCTCTCTCTCTCTCTCTCTCTCTCTCTCTCTCTCTCTCTCTCTCTCTCTTTCTCTCTCTCTCTCTCTCTCTCTCTCTCTTTCTTTCTCTCTCTCTCTTTTTCACTCTCTCTCTCTCTCACACACACACATACACACACCACACACACTCACCTCTTAGCCACAAATTAATTTATGGTTTAATTATAGTATAAGCCTAGAGCTATGAAGAAGCACATATCAGCCGTCATTAACTGATGCTGCAGAATTGCCATTTGCTAATTGAAATATAGATCAGAATCGATATTTAGAATCCCAGCAGTTTACAGAGTGAGTAAATTGAGAGTTTTATCCTCTTTATCCTAAACTTTATTCAAAGAAAGCCCACCAAACACTAACAACACAGTGACCCGAACTTCAAGATGCAGGAACATCTCAGCATTACTTTGGTCTTTGAATTGGACCCATTATTTATGCCATTGCATTAAGGCAGGAGAATGCAGACCAGACCGGGCTGATGAAAAAGCCATGAAGGTGTCTTTGGCCAAGAAAAATGATAGCGAGAATAAGTTCATATATTTGGAAATGTAACCTTCCTAACATACCATCGTTTTATGTAAATCTCATCTAAACCCTCGGCGTGAAGAATTACAATTTATCGCTGAACATTTTGATAATTACATTGACCTGGAGGCAAACACTATTAATATTTTTTCATTGAAACCCCTCATGCAGCGTGCTGTAAATAATACATATGAAGTAGTACAATGATTTGCTCTGAGCTCATTTAAAGGACCCCATGAATCAGCGAGCGGGGCATTTACGCCCTGACATTTATTCACACATCATTCCGTCCTCTGTCCAGGGAGGCAGCAACAGAGTGGCCAGAACATGGCTGGCAGGTTACTCCTAAAGCAGCTCTGATTTAGTTCCAGCATCTCAGAGTGTTCTACCAAACAAACCTCATGCTATCTGCTCTCGGGCCACACATGGCCCACTTCTTCCAGCATTTACCTCCGGCCTGCTCGCCACGCTATCAGCCCGCGTTAGCATTTGCATTTTATTGGAGGCCTGGAGATTTAGAGTGCTGGATACATCAGCTCCGAGCAGACAGAATTAGTTAACAATGCATTATCTGCCTTTTATGGCCACCATAACTCTCCTGCTCCCTCGGCCTGAGGAGGAGATGGGGGGATCGTAGGGAGGGGCCGCTGGGAGCTCGGTTGGTGGGTGTGCATTGGGGGTTGCTTTGGTCTCTTGGCACGTAGCTGAGCATGAAAGAGATAGTTCCGTGAAAATCCCATTTACACAATTTTCCTCTTACCCCATATATAGTCCATCAGCTGAGGCGTGTTTGGGCTTCAAAATTTGCATCTGCAGCTTTGCACCAGAGCTGCATGGCTAATGTGGCAAAAATTAACATCCTGCCTCAAAATGTGCTGAGTTGTTAAGTAATTTTGAACTGGCATGCTTTTGTGGTTCTGAACACCATGCAACATTCTGTCCTTGTTGATGACTAGACTAAGACAAAAATTAGATAATGTACAAAAAATGGCATCTCAACAGGTTAACATGTTCAAATACGACCTTACATGCAAAGACAATAAGACAGTAAAAGCTGAGAGCCAAATTACAGAGAAGGTGAGAGAGAAGAATGGGGGCTGAGAGTACCCCCTCCTACCGTAAATTATACATAAATTGGACAAAGTACTTTTATT
>JBBIGA010000132.1:4756774-4774274 GCA_037576975.1 Alestes dentex | reverse complement strand
AAATGTTAAATTCAGCAAATAAACAATGACTGCGCAATATTTGTACAAAAGTATGTTCTCTGCAAAGGATATACTTCTATTTTCAGTTAGGAAATCAACAAAAACATTTCTGTGTGTTTGCATGTGTGTATGTGTGTGTGAGAGAGAGGCAGAGACAGAGAGAGAGGGGGAGAAAGAGAGAGCGAGAATGGAGTGAAAAAGCTGCAGCGTCAATGCAGCCCACTGCAGAAGCCCTTCCCCTGACTCGCCCCACACCGCAGCTGCCCGGCAGCCCCCTCGACACTCATCCATTCGGGCTAATGTGCAGCAGTGCCGAAACCCCGCCACCAGCAAACCCCACCGGAGCTCATTTGTCCGGAAGGTTACAGAGACAAACTGTCTCTTAGCTAACTCCCCAACAAACACGGGGCTGTGTCCGAAACGATGCCCTGTCCGGTACGCACCCCAATATTTCAGGAGTCTGTCATATTACAAAGGGGTGTGAAAACATTAGGCATGAACCCATACAAAAACATGTCATCCCAAAAATCGTGGTTTATAAAATTACAATAACATCACAATAATGCATCCAAAAAACAAATTTTCTATAAAGCGTTTTACTGTTACTCTGAGGTGTATACTTACAATAATAGTGCACCTGTCCACATAATGATACACACTTTCACACATGATTGTTTGCAGTTAGGAGTGGAGTTGAGAACTCTGCTATAGAGCACTGACCTTCACCAGAGTCAGGGTGTGGTCAAATAGTCGAAAACATTACATACTATGTCCTTTCGTATCCACTATTCCCTGACCTCAATGTTATGAGGTGAAGGAAAAATGTGAAAGCCTTAGAAAAAAGAACCGTGGTTCTAAGGAAACTTAGCTGAACTCACACTAGGCTACGTAATTACATGACTGTGGATTTTAGTGATGTGAGTCTGTCATTATCTGTAAATGTAAATTCATGAAGCCTTTTACTAATCCTTATGACATTTTAGAAAATGAGTTTACTTATTACTTAACATCATTCTAATAAGAAAGCTGTTGAAATCCTTACTGTACGCACTTATTTTAATATTTGTATTGAGTGTTTGCTTGATTTGGTGTGTATATTTAACGTTTTTCCATTGGTGGTAATTTTTTATTCATTCTTTTTTTTGAAGCATCTTGGAAGATAGAAAAATGTGTAACATAAAAATTAAATAAAAACATAACAGCACATTTACAGCACATTGGTTGGCAAGCTGAGCAGCCTACTGGCTGCTAAGCTACTCCAACATAAAATACAGCATAGACTACACTACTAACTCATATGCCAAAATGAAAATTGCAAATCATGTCTAGAAAAAAAGAATGTTTAAAATGGTTCACTAGCACGAATTCCATTCACTGTAAAAATCAGGAGGACTCCATCAAGCACTATCACTGGGAATAGAATTTGTGATCTGAGCAAATGATTTTGCAGTGTAAAGTTATACAATCTCATCACTCTGCGACTATATGCACATTCCTTTTTATTCAACAGTGTGTGTTTAGTACAGCCCTGTCCCAAAAGACACAAAGCGATTTCCGATTTGTCCTGGTATTTAGACTTTCTTATTTTCCCCGTTGTCTATCCAATTTAGTCATGCCCAGTTTCACCCACTTGCTAGGACTTCCATCCATCCGTCCATCCATTTTCTACCCCTTTATCCCGCACTCGGGGTCGGGGGGAACTGGAGCCTATCCCAGTTGCTACGGGCGAAGGCGGGGTACACCCTGGACAGTCGCCAGCACATCGCAGGGCCAAGCTAGGACTTCCGTACTCACAAAATACCACCATCACTCAGAGAGTGAAGGCTTGCATGTTCTTCTTCCATCTTTCATTAAGTCGACAGTCACTCATGCTGGTTAATACCATGTCGGAATGATGGAGGGAGAGGAAGGGCTATCCTACCCTCCCACTCTATTAAGACTACAGGCCACAGATGGCTGTGGCATCATCAGGAATCAAACTCACAGTCTCCCAATGATGGGGTCAGTATTTCGAGTGTTGCACCACTTATACAGTTTCGTGAAGCTGGGAAAAAGTTAACCTATTGGTCACTGCAGGTCCCTTGAAAAGTGCGAGGTGCTTTGTTTGATGCTGATTGCAGGACATTCCAGTGCACCATTAACTGCAGTTTCCTAAACCCACCTACCTGGTCAGCACATAGGGAATCTAAAGGAATAGTTATTGACTCTGTCGAATGAAACGCAACATAGGTCTTCCACCAAGACGATATCGTAATTGTGCAGACACAGAGAGTCAGGGTGACATTTGGGACAGACCCCTGTGACAAGCAGGCTGAAAAGTAGGCTTATCATAATCAAAGATTAATTGATCAATTGTAATCAGCTGTTTTATTTTTATATCTACTGCCCTAAGGCAGCTACGCTGATTAAGTAGCCACCTAGCTTTCCCGCTCAGTACTTAGCAGCTCATTTGAGATTGTACAGACATGAATTGCTGTAATGTTTGTGTGCAGACACACAGAAAATGTCTGCGGTTAAACAGAATTATGTTCTGCTTAGCAGAGCTAACAGAGCGCTCTAGCACCCTTCATGTGCCGTTACTGTGGCCTTTGACTCAGTAGCGGCCTATTAACCAAAGTCACCTGAGATAATAGGAATTATAAGAGGATACAAGTCTGTCCTAAATGCACACATTTAAACCAAGTACCCTGGTTTATTGCACAATGTTGCCATCACCCAAGTGTGGACTGCATCGCTTAGGCTGTCATCTGAGACCAGCCATCATTGCAGTCCTTGACAAAGGCCGCACTACACACCCTGTGGCACGCACTATTATGGACTGCAGGACCCCAAATGTGCCATTTGGGACAGAGCTTTCATGGTTTGTACATCTTCTATGAAAGTGTATTGTGGGATTGTAAAAGTGCACTATATTGCCCAATGTTTTTAGACATCACTACTAAATGACTCAGAAAGCAGTACACTACAAGTCATTGTGTAAACAATATTTCCATATCACTTTGAGGTTATGCTACACTAAATCTGGTTTCTGTTCAAAATAATTAATAAATAGACTCAGTGCAGGAAAAATATGAATTAAAATAGTCTCCCTACACTCCTCAGTCTCTTCCAGAGGACATTCATTATGCTGTCTTTTGTGGAAACCACTCTCAAACTAATTGTCTGGGTGCATCCTATCAGAGTAAATTTTGAGAGAAGGGCCCAGAATTATACTATATAAACACCCGTGCCATGGGAATGTTTTTTCGCTTATAAATTCCAGAACTGATTAGAACAGTTTTGTGATTTCATTGCTGGAACACACCTAGAGCACCTGGCAATGAACAGATGAGTTGAAGCATGTGTGGTTAAGCAGGGAAATCACTGAACTGTGCTAAACATTGGCCCTCCAGGCCTCTTGTATGGCTCGTGATTTCAGAGGTTCAATTGGACTGAGGGCACCTTGGCACGCGTCAAAAATGTTCCGTTGGAGAACTTTGATTCCTCAAATCAATCTGTGTGGAGTATTTTAGAATAGATATAATAAACACAAAAACTAATATCATATTAAATCTTCTGTTGAACACATACCCTGGCTGTGATGTTTTTTTTGTTTCATTCACACCATGCCATTGTTGTTGTTTTTTTTCCAATGAATAAGATTTTTAGTGAAGAAGGGGTTGGGAACTGTGGGTTTGCCCTGCTGTAACACAACTACCAAACCTTGGTAACTCTTCAGGTGTGTTTTGGCAGGGTAAAAAAACAAATAGTGCTGGAAGCACATATTGCAATGGCAGGGCTCATCTAGTCCTAACCAGAACACACAGCTTCACATCATTCTTTCTTCTTTTGGATTGGGAATTTAAGGTTTTCTAAGCAATTTAGTTGTCTTCAATTCCAACCACTACCTAGAACAACACTGGTAGGCTGAGGGCTATCACAGACTTCCTCTGAGTTACATGATTGGTCATCACATCGTTTCAAATGCCAACTAACACAAAGCAATTGTATGGCTTAACACGCTTGGAGGAGAACACTCATCTCTAGTACACACACAAGTCCAATTGTGCTCGCTTTGACTCCTGTCCTCAGATGGCTGTGACATCACTGATCAAACAGAGACAGTCCAACACTCCCATCGTTCTTTCTAACGGTGATGGACCCTGTGTGTCAGAATGTTCTTGGTTTTCTACCAGTATGGGAACCTTTGGTATCTATAGAGAAAAATACAGAACACACACATACATGAAGCCTAATACTGTCCAGAATGTCTAAATAGTAGTTTTTCTTTTTCCAACCCTCTCTGCAGATCCAGTACGTGTGGAGCTTTCCTCCTCCAGGTGGGGATGGCGTTTCGGCTGGTAGAGCCCCAGCGCTCCATAAAACACGCCGTCTCACACTCCCTCCGCTCCCCACGGCTGCAAATTTACTGGTGACCTTTGCATTCCATTTGGAGCGGTGCAGCTTCTCTCTCCCTCGCTCCTTCCCCCCTTCACTTTGGAAAATTCCACTGCCACTGAGGTAGTCAGGAAAGCAGCCATGTATGAGTAAGAGATGAGGGGGGTGAAAGATTGCTTCTGTCTTCAGTGCTGAGCTCCACAGAAGTGAGAGGCTGCTCAGGAGCAACAGGACCAAAGCTTTAGGTCTCAACCAGAGTCCACCTCATAGAGCTCTCTGTATTAAGACAGCATAACATGGGGAAAAAAAATATTACATATATAAAGTGCCAAAACCTTTGCACAGGCCACACGTATTTTTATCCCCAAAATGTTAAAATTCAGCTAATAAACAGTAGTTATTAAAACAGTACTAAAGTATTAAGTAATACAAAAATATTCAGATGTTCTCTTCAGATAACCACAGTGTCATTTGACCAGGGGTCCCAAGAGGCTTGCTCAAAACTCAAAGCTTGCACCTTACGCAGCCAGGAATATTCGTCTAGGCCATGAATGTGTTTTCCCCAGTACTAACACTATACAACATAAATAAATACAAATTAAAGCAAACATAGTAACATAAAACTGTGTCATAAAAATAATAAATGCTCTCAGCAACTGTATAGATGAAGGAAAAAAAGTTCTCCACATCTGTTAAAATAAGATTTTTATTCCAGGTCATTTTGGATTGCTTCTACTGGTCCATTCATCATGAAACGTTCATAAGTCAAAGGGCCGCAGTAATTTTCTAAATTATTTATCGCTCGTTGATTTCTGTGGGTTTCAGAGGGTTCTTCTCAAGATAAGGTGCTCCATGAAAAGGGGCTAGAGAGGGGGAAAAAAATCACCAAAAGTCATACAAAAGGTCAAATGGTGGAAATTGCCTAACTGCATTTTTGTATTTACTGAACTACGACAACTGCAATCAATGTCTATGGGGTTTCACCACTAAAATTACCACTAATTTTAATATTAGGCTTAACCTGGACCTGCGAAACCAGACTTCCGCCTCTCAGTGAGCTCCAACCTTTCACGTAGAATATAAAGATCAGATATTTTCCTTTTTTCACCTTTGAGATTCGAGATAAAAGCCTGTAGTCCAGTTATCCAAACCCGGCATAATTAGGGTCCCCTTTACAGTATTATTCTATCTTTCTGAACCTCAAATCCAGCCCCACAGGAATCATAACGTTTTATTGATCTATTTATTTAGGTGATTTGACAGTCTCAACTACATGTTGGCATGTACAACCTAAGAAAACAGTTCACAGATGATATTTTACAGATGAGCAGGTTGTCACTTCATGAAACGCTCTACATGAAGAGAGAACAAACTTTCTTTTTTAAATTACTGTTAGGCAGTGTAGAACTAGTGAAAATGAAGGATGGACAACATTCATGGATATACTCATACAAGAAGAAACAAAGCCGGTCCATTGACTTTCTTTTTTTTTGGTCCGTATGTACATATTCCAGAGGCACTGCATGCCTCCCACCGCTCCAGATTAAAAATCTATAGTTTTCCACAAACACAAAAGATTGTTTCCACAAACACCCTCCAAAGAACCAGAACCTTTCTTTGTAAGATTATGGGCTGTGCTGAGATAAGACATGTCTATAAATAACAGAGCATAGTAGAATAGCACCATCTGCTGGAAAAGTGAAGCACTGCCTTTGCGTGTCTGAGACTTCGAAAATGCAGAACGATCTGAAGTTCATCTATTCGTGTGTATGCAAAAGATACAGCTTAAGTCTATTCTCAAAACAATCTGATCACAATATCAGCTTAGCTGAATGAGACGATTTTTAAAAAGAAGGAAAAAAAGATCAAAGGTGTTAAACTATGTTTACTACAATTTGATACAAGACACTTAAAAAAAAAAAAAAAGAATCAAGAGGTAAAAAGACATCAAAAGCATGTTTTCGAAAAACACTTGATTGAATGGACATCTTTTAGAAAAATGACGGGCGATGCAACGGGTACTCTCGTAATATGAAAGTAACAGGACACGAAGGAACATAAAAAAAAAAGAACAGAGTAAAGAGTTAAGCAATACAGCTGCAGGTGAGATACATGCATGACCCTGTTACAACTTAGACAGGAAGCCCCCACATATACACACGTGCGCTCACACATGCGCACACACGCACCTTGGCCATAAAACTCATTCAAAGGATGCCTTCTCTCATTTTGAACTACACACATACAGACTGGGTCATTACAACCGGTGGTAAAGCCAACATGGTCAAGAAATCATGCTTGTTCATTTTCACCATTTTGCTCCACTGTCTAGATGTAGCCTTTACAGGGGACAGCCCCCTTTTAAACAAAGGGAACTTACCACCACTGTGAGGACAGAAAACACGGGGACAGAAAACACAGAAAAAGAAAACTGTTCATGAGGAAAACAAGCATGCTAGCACAGAGTGTCATCCATCTAACACAAAAAATCAGCTGCTTTTCATCTGACCACGTTTCAATCAGAATCAGTAGCTCCGTCATGGCAACAAAAAGGACTTTCTTTTTTATTGGGTATCATTTGTCCAGTGGCTCTACAAACACAGAATTGCACACCTGAGTTCATAACCCCGTTAAAAGACCATTTAATTGGACTAGGTTTAAACCAGAATCGAAAATGAGGACAGGACAAATCTGTTAAACCGTTTTTAAAATGGTCAGGGAAAAAAAAACAAAAACAAAAACAAAAACCCACCCCCCCATAAAAAAAACAACAAAAAAAAAAATTAAACAGTGACGTGGTCACACTCTAGTTTATATCATCAAACTGGCCACAAGATGGAGCACTTAGGTCCGAGTATTAGGAACACCGGCTTCTGAATGTCGGGGGAATTTCCCGTGAGCCAAAGGTGTTGAAACGTCTATGAAATTAAATTAAACGCTTGCCTTTAAAACACTAAGGAGTTGGAAAAAACTGACATTCATATTTTAAAAGCCCAAAGCAGATATGACTAAAATGTGTCATGTGTAAAGATCAACATGGGTCGTTTTGCAGCTTAAGAAGAATCGTAAAAGTTTAAAAAGTCCCACCAGGGTGCCACATATTCAAAACATTCTTCGAGATGGAGAGAATTACAGTCCTATTTAATCATGTGCGAGGAACAAGTACGAAGGGGAACCGTAATTTGGCGTGTGCACTAACATAAGAGAGGAGAACCTGTTCTCTGACTAATCCAGCACTGCAAATGGAGAATACCAACTGAAAACACCTGCTGTATAACGAAAGGACAACGAAATGGTAGCTGTTTGAAGAACGTCACCATATGTTGTATTCAAGATCTACACTATCACACAGTCACACATCATAAGAACAGAACCATAGGGACACAAATACTTGAAACATAAAAATCAGTCTAACACATCCAATCCCCCCAAAAAAAAGCTCTTGCACAATTCTCAATCACTTGCCAGTCCCTCAATTCTTGATGGTGAGAGGTGATACGAATTGCCTTTTTAACATGAGGGATGAAAGAAGACAAACTGGGTAGTGACCCCCCATTACTAGGAGGCTGGTGGTGGTGGTTTTAAAATGGTCCATAACAAAGGGCGGATTGTGAGTGCACTCGTGTCTGTCTCCAAGGGAGGGGGGGGGGGTGTTGGAAGGCGAGGGTGGGATACCTTGTCGCCCCCCACCCCACTGGCCCTCTTACACAGCTGCAGCACCCTTCTCCTTCTTCTCGCCATCCTCGTGCCAAGTGAGACGCTCCTCATAGAAGGCAATGACGATCTGTGGGCACTTGTGATTGGCCTCCTTCGCAAGCACAAGATCTGCCTCATCAGAGTCCTTCCTGTGGACACACACAAAAAGTTTCCCCTCAATTATTAGATTCATTACAATGACAGCACACAAAAATAGACAATCAGGGTATATACAGAAATCCCTAAGTTAAATGTAATACCTTTTTTACTACCTTCGGAAATTTTTTTAAAACCATCACAACACTGAGTTGCAAGTGTTAATCAGCGAACTTTCAAACGCTTACGCAGATTTTCAAATATATAACACTATACAACAGAATAGATTTACAGACTCACTGATATTTACCACATATTGCACATTTATTTCACTTCGTGAATAAAAATAAAACCAAAAAAAATGTGCAACGAAGACGAAGACATAGTTCCAACACACTGGCTGGCATTCACTGCATGAACTGTTGATGCATTACAAACTGGCATCTGCCATATGAACTAGTGAACTGCTATTATGAGATTTTAACAAACATGTACTATAGGTCCAAGTCTATGTGGTGCCATTTGTAAAAACAGCTTAACAAATTTAGGTGTCATTTTTTCATCATTTAGCGCAATTTTCACACATTTAGAGCTAAATGTGTTATAAATACTCAATGTTGCGCTCTAAATCTAAATACTGCAATTTTACAAACGGCAACTCTAAATGTGGGATTTTTGAGCTCTAAATGTTTAGAAGATATGCTAATTGACCACACCCCGTGATTACAATGAGCTGTTACTTAGAAGGGGGCTAGACTGCGTGCTGTGATATTCCCTCACCAACATGGAGGATTTGCCTTAAATGATCTTAAATCTAAATGTTAAATATTATTAAATCTAAATGTTAAAATATATCTCGCACTCTAAATATGTAACTTCACAGTTAGATATGGCTTGGTGACATCTTTCCAACGACCTCTCATTTAACATAATAGCCCCCCGGCGATCCAGAGTTATTAGCCGTAAACCGTTCGCCTCAGACAAAAGTAATGGGACACCAGGGCGAGATGAACGGTTTTTGGCTAATAACTCCGGATTATGGCAAACGAGGGGTCGTTGGAAAGAGTGCGACATATAAATAAATGAAATGAACAGTGTTTACGAGTTATGACTCACGAGTCACAACACCCAAGTCCGAGTCAAGTCTCAAGTCGTTGAGGGCAAGTCTAAAGTCAAGTTACAAGTCTTTGTGCGACCCAAGTGTGACTCGAGTCCGAGTCTCGAGTCCCATCTCTGGTGCCCAGATACACTAAAGCCTACGTTTAAACGAACTAACGCAAACTTTAGCAGATAGAATTTCACTCAAAATAGGAAACCTATTTTGTTTTTTAAATAATACCTCTAACACCAAATGTAACACTTTTAATGGCCTTAAATTTGGCAATTTTGATTTATCACCTTTTAATACTTTTTAAAACCCGGACACCCTGACAATGTGGTAATCTCCACATTTACAGTGGTGTTTGAAAGCCCTCAGAATTGCCTACATTTCTGTGTAAATATGACCTGAAACATCATCAGATTTTCACACAAGTCCTCAAAGTAGATAAAGAAAGCCCACTTAAATAAAGGAGACAAAAATATTTCACTTGGTCATTTATTTATTGAGGAAAATTATCCAATATTACATACATATCTGTCAGTGGCAAAAGTATGTAAACCTAGGATTAGCAGGTTGTTTTCAATCAATGGGATGACAATCAGGTGTGAGTGGGCACCCTGTGTTCTTTAAAGAACACAGATCTATCAAAGTGTTAACACATGTTTGCGGAAATGTATGATTGCATGAACAATATAGATTACTGAGGTCCTCAGAAACAGGGTTGTTGATGCTCATTAGTCTGGAAAAGGTTACAAAATCTTTAAATAGTACAGCCTCCACCAATCCACAGTAAGTCAGATTGTGTACAAATGGAGGAAATTTAAGACCATTGTTACCCTCAGGAGTGGTCGACCAACTAAGATCACTTCAAGAGCAAAGTGTGTAATAGTCGGCCAGGTCACAAAGGACGCCAGGGTAACTGCTAAGCAACTGAAGGCCTCTCTTGCACTGGCTAATGTTAAATGTTCATGTGTACACCATCAGGAGAACACTGAACAACAATGGTGTTCATGGCAGGGCTGCAAGGAGAAAGCCACTGCTCTTAAAAAAGAACATTGCTGCTCGTCTGCAGTTTGCTAAAGGTCACGTGGACAAGCCATCATGTGGACAGATGAGACCAAAATAGAACTTTTTGGTTTGAATGAGAAATGTTATATAATTGTACAAAGGAAAACACTGAATTCCAGCATAAGACCCTTATCCCATCTGTGAAACATGGTGGTGGTAGTATCATGGTGGTTTGGGCCTGTTTTGCTGCATCTGGGCCAGGGCAGCTTGCCATCATTGATGGAACAATGAATTCTGAATTATACCAGCAAATACTAAAGGAAAATGTCTGGACATCTGTCCATGAACTGAATTTCAGGAGAAAATGAGTTACGTAAGTCATTCTACCAAAGAATTGTTATCGATGAATAAAGGAATGGACTAAAATTCCTCCAAGCCGAAGTGCAGGACTGAGCAAGTTACTGGAAACATTTAGTTGCAATTATTGCTGGAAAAGGGGGTCACACCAGATACTGAAATGAAAGGTATACACACCTTTGCCACTGACATATGTAATATTGGATCATTTTCCTCAATAAATAAATGACCAAGTGAAATATTTTGTCTCATTTATTTAACTGGGTTCTCTTTAGCTACTTTGAGGACTTTTGGGAAAATCTGATTATGTTTCAGGTCTTATTATTGCAGAAATGTAGACAACTCTGAAAGATTCACAAACTTTCAAGCACCACTGTAAGTCAATGTGGCTTTTATCATAAAGTTGTATTTAAAAAAAAAAAAAACCTTAACATTTAGAGAAAAGAGCGAACATGTTCAATTTAGGCATGTGACAGATCTCAAAACAAATTAGTTGATTCTTTAACAAACAATTCACTATTTCATTTGGTCATTTTTGTTAGGATTTGTTAAATAACAATACAAATACACTACAAATGTGACACAAGAAACTATTTGCATAGCAGTGAATTTTTAACAGTTAAATCTGTATGAAAAGTAGTGGCTCATTTATTTAAGCCAATAAATTAGCACATACTGACAATAAATAAAAATCCAAGATCAATGGAATTGACTTGCCATTTTCAGAACAATGCACCACACCTCTAGTTTTTACCCCACTGAGTTTTATTTTACATTATTGAATTAGAAGAAATCTAATTCTCAAGAAATCTAAGTATCAAAAAAAAGAAACGCACTGTTTTACAGGTCTTAAATATAGACATCAACATCTGGTAAGAAGACCCATGGAAGCAAAAGGCAAGAACAATTCATTTAAATCATTTTATAATGAACAATCCACCATAATGCTGCAATAATATGCACTTTACACTTCCACACAAAAGGTATTCTCATCCACAGATTACTTCTCTGAATGGGGTAAACATTAAATATTGACTACAGCTTTAGAAGAGTCTTTAAAAATAACCAGAATAAATGTACTGTGTTCCAAAGATGTCAACTGTTCATGATACTTGGACGGTGTAGCACTTACCACTTCATTAAGAACATGAGGTCTCCACAAGAGTCTGTCGCACCAATTATCTTCTCTGGCTCCAGGCCTCTTTCGAAGCCTCTTGCAACAAGGATATCTTCCTGAACAGTTCCATTGAGAAAGACCATTAATAATACGAATATAGTATTTGAAGAAATTAGTATTTGAAGAAATTAGTCTTGTGTGCCTCGCATAGTCTAAACATTGTATTTTACAACTGAAGTTGATTATTACATGCTCTTCATGTCAATTCTTCAGATGTTATGCTTTGAAACAAATGGTCTAATACTGCCACATATTCCAATAAGCACAATCCCATAACAGTTTTATGCAGGTTAAGACATTTAACAGCTCTAATCTAGGTATCCCACAACCATCTGGGTTAGTACTGACCTCCAATTAATCATTAGAGAGATGATTCACAGGGATACTTGCTCCGCCACCTCACTGTGACCTCCGTGCTGTGGTGTTTTTGAAGAAACAGGGCAGGACTAGTAGCCGCCTCACCTCTTTTTTCCGCTTTGGCTTGCTGCCGCCCTCCTCCTCTTCATCCGAGTTTCTCCTTTTGCTGCTGCTGTCTTTGGAGCGGGCCCCGGAAGTGGCTGTGCTGGACGATTTGGCCCCGCTGCTGGGAGTGCTGGTACCGCTGCTGCCCTTTTTGTACGTCTTCATGAATTCTGCAATGAGGTCTGGGCAATCCAGGTTCTTCTCTGGCTCCCAGGTGTTGTGTTTACTAAAAAGCAACACAACATGCTTGATAAATAAATCATATTACATTATAGATATGCAACTGAGCTCCACAATACTGTTCTGAATCATCACCACAAGATAATGGTGTTACTTCATATTCAATAAAGCCTGACAGTCTTATAGGACACATTTTTCTCTATATTCAATATGCTTGCTAAAAGACAACTGCATAGTATAAGATTACTGACACCTTAATTCCGTCTTCATTTATTTTATCCTGCCATTTACCTCTCCATGAATATAAGTGTTAATTTGATATACGCTACTGACCATGGCTCTTGTTGGCTGCCTCAGCAGGAATACAGGGTAAGAGATGTGGTCACACATACTGAAGAATTCAAAAATGGCTTCAGCAGAATGTAGACACATTATACATGTTTACACTGGGAGCCAGATAAAGGCACTAAACCATGAGAATAAACCAGCCAAACAAGACATTAAAGAGCAATGTTTGATAAAACCCAGAGTATCCAAGTGGGGTGGAGTGACCTTTCTCAACTAAAGTATTCAGCAACCTTGACCTATCACGCTTGCAAATCAGTGTTGCAACGAATCAAAGTATTCATGCAACACTACATTCTTTTGGTCAGAATAATGCAGGTTTGTCTTTAACCAGGTTTAATAACCAAAGTGCCTCAATATGTGCTACAATCAAAATGTGGATATATACTAACCAGACTACAGTTTTGTCAATATTGAACAACACTTCACTGTTCTTACCAAGTTCAATTAACCTCTGTCCGAGCAACATAAATGTGTCATTTAAGGTCCTTCTCATTACCGCCTTAAATAGGAAAATATTTAAAAGAACTTAAAGTCACTCAATGTATTCTGTAAGGTGTGAACTTAAAAAAAAAAAAAAAAAAAAAAAAAAAAACAAAAAACACAACCACAAAAAAAAAGGGCACAACCAAGTCCTGAAAAAACAAAATTGGGGGTACCACTCCAGTGGTTGCAATTTTTTCAACTGACAGCAGAGTATGAAAATACATCAAGCGTCATTCTACTGCCCTAAAGGAACTTTTTACACCATACAGGTATGCCATAGCGCGACTCCTAATCTGAATCTAGAATTAGCCATACCTTGCTCAAGTGCAGTAGGGGGTTTAAATAGCTTCAAGCTTTTTCTTTTTGTTGGAAAAGACTATTCTGTGATGGTTTTGTTTGACCTATAAATGGAATTATTGTGGCTATTTACTTATAGCCACAATATCAACATTGATGCAAACAAACAACTTACTCTGAAAACCCCTTCCACTTGAGAAAATATTCCACACGTCCTTTCACAACCCTCCTGTCCAAGACTTTCTCGACCACGTATTCCTCCTCGTCCGAGGATGCAGACTCATCTTCGTCACGGTTCTGGTTCTTCTTTCCCATGGCTTCTCTTAACCCTTGTTTTTTCCCCACTCACGAGTAAGAGAGGGATTCTCTCTGGCTGAACAAGGGGAAAACGCTCCCTCTGTTCAGAAAGATATGAAGGGGAAAAAAGGTCATTAAGAAAATGACCAGTACTAATTTTGTTTGAAATTAGTACTGACAAAAATCCTGAACTTCATAAACAAACGGTCTCGATCCTAGACACGGCACACAGGCTTTTTTTTATTAGATCTAAATTTCATAAACAGAGCCAATGCCTATCATATATCTTAGAATAAGCACAGCAATCAAAGATCAGGACCTGTATTTATTAAGCTTCTAAGCATGTGTGTCGATATATGTTCCTGATTATAGTATGTTATAAACAGGTTTTAATAAATTAAATTGAATTGTATTGTCATGCTATTCTTATCATAAAAAGCATGCTTTATTCTCATAGCAGGAGGGCAGACGCAATTATATTCCTCTTATTTACAATGATCTTCATGTTAGGAACAGATCCTAGACCAGCCCCTTCACTCTAAAGAAGCTTCATGAATACAAGACTATGTTTTAACCTTAACAAAACCAAACTGGCAAATGTGCAGCTCAAAGACACAGCTGCAAACAAGCATATTTTTATGACGTTATGCCCTTTCAGACATACAGAAAATTGCATTACAGCAATGTCTGCTTACCAGTGGCATGCCAGTGCTTACCTATCTCCAGGAAAGCAGACCAAGCTTAAATTATGCTTTTTAAACTTACAGCAGGTAAACTGCCTCCCCCTAAAAATGTGAAAAGTAAGAGAGAGCAAAAAGGTGATTTAGACATAAAAGACAAAATGCATTTACACTTAGGGCCACTGATTGTAGCCTTAAGACTGAATGCACCTTGGAATATGGGCAAATGAATAATTCAGAAACATGTACCAGAGCTGTTGTGGGGCTAAACTGACAAAACAAACTCACATGCTCACAAAAAAAGCTTCTGAGGTAGAATTCACAATCATATTTAATCCAAGTACAAGCTTAGTGTTGACAGACATCATGGAATACTGGGGAAAAAGTTGGCAAGCTAGTCGTTTGCACCAAGCACAGCACTAAAAAATTGATTTATGGATATATAATGTTATTGGATTAAAGGTAAGCTAAAAGAAAGCATGCAAAATATGCAGAATGACTTTCTAGCTTTAATGTTACCTAAAAGAAATCCAATGGCATGCAACAAAATACTAGTTTACATGAATGCCACTGTAGCAAAACCTGTATAAATTTCTTCCTGTGGCAGTAAGACTGTATAATTCCTCCCTGTTGTGTAGTCATTATTCTGTTTTAATGGAGTTTGTACAATATACAATTCAGCTGTTTTAATCTGCGAGTTGACTGAATGTTCCTGAATGTCAATTTAATCCCCTCATCTCCTGCTGTTATTTTATCGCATTTATTTTTATTTGTATTGCAACTTTTATAAGTTATTTTGCACAACTGATCTGTTGGTACACTCTACACTCTAATCGAAACCTTTACATACAGCAATGTCAATAACATTTGTTACACTAATGTTCGTCACCGTGTTGCACTATTGTTTATTGTCCATATTTGTATTTTTTTTCTATTGTTTTATTATCTTTTATCCTTTCTTGTTAAACTGAGCATGATAATGACAGAAGAATTTCTCTTGAGATAAAAAATGTTATTTGTTATCTTAACAAGAAGAAAACAACAGTATACGACTTATTAGCATGAACGTTACCTAAAAGAAATCCAATGGCTTGGAACAAAATACTATCTTATAGGAATGACACAGGAAATCCTTTCTACCTGCGGCCATAGGACTGTATTATTCCTCCTCATTCTGTAGAAAATCTTTAAGTTTTAGGTCATTATTCTGTTCTGAATCGGATTTGTGCAAAAACTGTTTAATCTGTGAATTGACTGAATGTTACTAAATGTTAATCTCATCCCCTTCATCATCTGCAGCTATTTTATAGCATTTATTTTTTATTCTATAACACTAAGTTCATTTGATTATGATACATCATATCTCAGATGTTTAATCTCTGGATTGACTGAATGTTAATCTCATTCCCTTATCATCTTCTGCTGTTTTAATGCACCCATATTTATTTTTGCTGTATTAACATTAAATCACAAACCATTTTTGCAGTACTGATCTGCTGGTACAGTACTCTAAATGGTTACATACAGCAATGTAAGTGTTATACTGTTATTTGTTACAATGTTCTTGTTATTGTGCTGCACTATTGCTTATTGTGTATCTTTGCATTGTTTAAGTATTATTTGCATTACTGTTTTATCTTATTATCTTATTCTTTGCTGCACTGAGCATGCTAATGACACAAGAACTTATTTTGGTTCTTTCTTGTCTTAATAAGACGAATCTTATTAAGACGAATCTTAATAAGACGAAAACATGCAAGACATACAGTATACGCCTTTAACATTAACACTAAAGAAATCCAATGTCTTGCAACAAGAAGCCTAAATGGCTAGCCTTTTACAACTCACCTGCTAAAAACAACCGAATACACACATTACTAGAAGTCATATTCGTATAAACCATAACTAGATACTGGTGACTATCTATCTAATAATCCTGGTCTTCAGAATGTCCAAAGAAATCATCTTTATATCTGTTTTCCACCTGAACTCATGCTCTGGTTGCATTGTTAGCTAACTCTGCTGACATTAGGAGAACGAATAATGTCAAAAGCCCAGAATTTAACTAACATATATGATAGTATTTGTTATTCAGCAAAGCTAATGAAGTATGGTAAGTATAATACGACTTGTAGCATCACCACAAAGTACATCACGAGAATCATTTTGAGGGAGAAACAACACTTTGGGGTTGCTAGCTAGTTGGCTATTTAGCTAGCTCGGCCCTAATAGCCAATTATCTGCCTTCTACAACAAAAACAGAGATTGTAGGTTTAAAAAATAACAGTTACTATTAACTAATGACAATTAAATGAACATGACAAGTTGTGTGAGCATGCATTTGTATGGTTTATTAGCTTGGACGGGAGGCTTAACGGGAGCCATGGCGGTTTAGCTAGCTAACTAGCCAAAAAAGCTAACAACTTCTCGGACTACGATCAACTTTTTCTAGTTAATATTCAAATATTTAGACTAAATGTGCAAGAGAACTCGTGCCAAGCTTGAGAAATGTGATTTAAAGATGAGGCTGGGGCTCGTTAGTGATCCAGAATCCTCAGATCTGCTCGCATTCCAGGGTTAGCAGCCTGGCTAACAGTCGGCCAGCTGCATTTACAGACTGTGAGAAATATTATGGCCCTTTTTCATGATTTACCATCAGATACATTGAGTTGCAAACTATGCAAAACTCTCAGAAGGACTAAAAAAGCAGCTACTTACAAAGAAAGCGTTCAAACTTGCAGAGTACTGCTCCTGTGCCGTCGCCTCTTGGCAGATATGAGGCTACGGCTCAAAGCGTGAGGGGCTTGTGCTTGTGTGTGTGTGTGTATGTGTATGTGTGTATGTGTGTGTTGCAGCGCGCCAAAAACACACAATGGCCCAAAACACGCATGCACACACGGATATTTTTTATTTGTGTGTGTGTTTGAATGTGTGTATATA
>JBBIGA010000132.1:4742163-4756674 GCA_037576975.1 Alestes dentex | reverse complement strand
AGCTAACATGGCTAACGCTAGCTAACATGGCTAACGCTAGCTAA
Source organism: Alestes dentex (assembly GCA_037576975.1). Taxonomy (NCBI): domain Eukaryota; kingdom Metazoa; phylum Chordata; class Actinopteri; order Characiformes; family Alestidae; genus Alestes; species Alestes dentex. The sequence continues at coordinate 4,756,630 of JBBIGA010000132.1, read as the reverse complement.
CATGGCTAACGCTAGCACTGCAGAGAGTCATCCTACCGTGGCTTAAACTGTTCCCACTCTCAGTCGGACACTTAAATTTACCAGAAAGTTAAAGGTATCCGCCTTTGTTTAGTTTAATTGTCATGTTGACTGTTAATGTTGACTGTTAATGTTACAGAGAACTTTAATAAAAGTTGCTCAATGTTGGACACCTGTGTTGCTCCGCTGCCTGTGTGTGACGTCATCACGACTAGTCGACTCGACTATCTTGATGGATAAGTCGACTTGAAAAAAAATCGTTAATGCCCTAGTATATACTGTATATATGTATATATAAACTATATGTAAACTTAGATAAGTATGTATGTATGTACACAATAGGGATGTGACTTTTTGGCAAAAACACAACGAAAATTGATGAGAACTATTCGAATATTATTCGAAAATCGACCCCCTCCCCCGCCTGCACGCACGCGCGCGCAAACACGCGATGACAGAGAGTGTGAAACAGGTATTTTTCCACAAACTGTTTAATCACACGACACCGTCGTTTAACGTAAAAATGATGTACATCGGCGCCGATAACAGAGCGCTTTTTAGCCTTCTGAACAGAGCACTTTTTGTTTGATTTTTTAAATTTGTGCATCGCTTTCTTTCCGAACCTTCCAAATCGCAGTACAGTAAATGAATCGCAGTACAGTAAATGAACATCTTCACTGAGCAACTCACCTATGAGATGGCCGCACCCCCCGTAACCACGGCCGAGCTGGTAAAGAAAGTCCAGGGCCGTTACAGTTCACGATCGATAGCCTCCCCATAGTCAGTTAGATGCTAGCCCGGTAGATCCGCTCTGACGCGGCCCTGCACCGCACGGTAAAGTTCAGTGTTCTTCTCCTGTTATTTTGGACTAGCCTATGGGCTAAGTAGGCCTAGTCTACCGTGCCTGTAGGGAGTTTGACTGTTAGCGACACCTTCAGGTTGAATTAATGCGTTACATGAAATATTGGTCAGGAAACGTCTTCATTTCTGTTCCGTGTTTTTTTTTTTTTTTGAGTCCCTTAAGTGAGATATAGCGAAAACGGTATTCGAAATAACTATTCGATCGTATATCGAATATTCGAATATTCGAAAATCACGTCTCATCCCTAGTACACAATGAGTATACGTATGTATATGTGTACAGAGTGGATATATAAATAAATATTAGAACACTGTGGACACACACACAGGTACATAATGGAGTGACAGGCACTTCTTATTAAAGTACATGTGTGTCTGTGTGTACTTTAGACAGTAAACATGACTGTGATGTTATGCACAAGCATCATATTGTACATTAAATGTACACAAATAGGACACTCCCAGGACAGGTCCCTCTGCAGCCGACCTGTTCTGAGAAGGTTCTGTTTGTGTACATTTCAACAAAACCAGCATTTAAGACAATTTTTAAAAGATTTAAATGCCTGTATGACACCTGTGCTGCATTTTTGCACTGGAAAATCAAGTTCCCAAAACATAGACACATCTGATATAAACATGTCCAAATGCATGTATGTGTGCATGTACTACTACTACTTCACTATAGTAAATTCACTCTGTGCTCCCAGCAAAATCCAGACACAACTCCTGAATGCGTTCAGACTCAATAACCCTGAAGCACCTGTGCCTGGAGATGTCCACTGAGAAGTTTGCAAATTGTACATGTCTTTGAAAAAGAGTTTAATGAGTTTGCAAAACTGTTATGTCAAATGTGTCAAAACTGAACCGATTGAACTGTCCTTCATACCTGGAACAGGATCATGGCCAGGTATGAAGGCGGGCGGAGCAAATTTAATATTAATGAATGATAACTGGGCTTTTAATTACTGGTAGAAAAATAAAGAGAGCAGAACAATGAATAAGCAAATATTGATGTAATTAGAACTTATTGGTGGAAGACCGTTAAGTGGGTAGGATCAATAAAGGAGTGTTGACTTCTTGGGCCTATATAAACCTTTGTCCACTTGGCTGAAGAGAGCTTTTGATCGCTGCTCCCAGGACCACAAGGCTGCAAATAGGTCAATAAACCAGCTATGCCCGCACTTCTTTGACTTCGTTTGACTTTTGACTTAGAAAAAGTTTTAGACTTAGGCTCTCATTTTATCTTTTTTATGCACATGTGTCATATTGATGTTTAAATCTTTAAAAACGGTCACAAACAGGGCCCTCTCAGACTGGGCCGGCTGTCCTGATTGAGTAAAGAGAGAGCAAAAAGGTGAATTAGACATAAAAGAACGCAGATAACATGCATGTACTCTCAGGGCCACTGATTATAGCCTTAAGACTGAATGCCCTTTCGGAAAATGTGTGACAAATTAGTAATTCATAAAGATTATGCTTGCCACACAAGAGCAGCTGTGTCACTAAAACTGAAAACAAACTCATATGCTCACAAATAAAGCGAATGAGCTAGAATTCACAGTCTTATTTAATCAAAATACTAGGTCAATGTTATGCACGTGTGTCATATTGGTGTTTAAATCTTCAATGCATGGTTTTATGGAAATGTTCATAAAGAGGACAGTCTCAGACCAGGTCGGCTGCAGAGGAGCCTGTCCTGAGACTGTCCTGTTTGTGTACATTTCAGTAAAACCATACATTTAAGACCATTTTTTAAGCTTGAAACACCAATATGACACATGTGCAGAATCTCACAGTCATGTTACCCTGTAAAGAACACACACATTCATTGTGGACAAGAAGTGTTGATTGCACATTTATTTCAGTTTATTACATGTGTATGATTTGGGAACTTGGTGAAGTTAAACAAATGCAACACATGTGTCATATTGGTGTTTAAATCTTTAAAAATAAATAGTCTAAAATACAGGTTTTCTTGAAATGTACACAAACATTCTTTCCAGACCGGTCGTCTGCAGAGGGTCACGTTCTGATTGACATGAATTGAACCAATCAGATTTCAACAATAGGCAAACTGGCACCGTGGCGGGAATTTTTAACCAATCGTGTGCTGCGGTGGGCGGGTGTTGAGTATATAAGCCGCGACAGGCCTCTTTTTCTTCTTGTTCCTTTTCTGTGGTGCAGTTCGACGAGGGGGACTGGGTAACATGTCGAAAGAGGTCGGTTGTTTGAGAAAAAAAGAAAAAAAGTGCGTTTTTCTGTTGCGTTACGTTTGCAGGAGCCTTAAATTTTATTTTGCCTTTGCCTTAAGTAATGACCGAATGTAGGCTGTTGGTTGTTTAAATTCTCCAAAAATACTCCAGCGCCGCCATTTTGTTTACCAGGCCGCACGGTGTAGTTTTGGGTGTCTTGTTTTTGTATTTATTTTAGAAGGTTGTTTGGATTGCAAAGTGTTGCACATAAAACCTCGCGATGAAGTGCTGTCGGTTTTGTTTTGAGAATTTGCTTAGCCTGACCAGTGTCTTTGTTTTTGCTGGAGGCTACGTTAGCTTAGCCTGGTTTAACATGGCGGATGTGTTGCTTAACCTCACCCTCTTTACGTAAAATACACGCACCAGTCCTATCTGGTTTTATACACTATATGGACAAAAGTTTTGGGACGCACCTGTTTTCAGGTTTTTGGCTAGACCATTATTTCCAGTGAATCTTAATGTTTCGGCATACCAAGACATTCTCGACAACGCCATGCTTTCATCTTTGTGGACACAGTTTGGGGAAGAACCTTTTCATTCTAGTATGACTGTGCCCCGATGCACAAAGCAAGCACCTTAAAGACGAAGTTTGGTGAATGACTCCATGTCAAAGTCTATGTATTTGAATGCAAGGTCATTAAAGTCCCTATTGGTGTGATGTTCGGTCGTCCCAATACTTTTGACCTTATTGTGTATCTAGTTAGGAGTGGTCAAGGCTTTACTTATTTTGTCTTTTTTTGTTGAGAAGGTGTAATTTGTAAGTCTTAGCATGTGAATTGATAAGTACTTATGTCAATATTACTTATATACTATTGGTAACGCTTATAATTGCCTTTTAGTAATTACTTTAGCTAAGTTACTTATTTGTATTTACATCTAGCATTTATGTTTATAGCATATTGTATGGGTGTGCTACAGATTTTTCTTGTCTTTGCAGTCATAACAAGCAGTTTCCTCTGGGATCAGTTTTCTTGATTCAACTGTAGCTATGGGTTGCAGTTCAGTCAAATATTTTAGTGTGTGGTAGTGTCTAAATTGTACCACACTAAATGACCATAAGAGGGAAAGTAAGTGATTTCTAAGTAGCCAGTCTTGCTTCATGTCAATAATAAACATGCCTTTTTTTCCCTATAGGGCCAACCACGTGGGCCTGAGCAGCTCAGGAAGCTGTTCATTGGAGGCCTCAGCTTTGAGACCACTGATGACAGCTTGCGAGCATATTTTGAACAATGGGGCACCTTGACTGACTGCGTGGTAAGTTCCATTCATTTGTTGCAGCCCAGTTGTTGCCTGCAGATACAATTCTGCTCACTCACAATCTGTTTCTTGTAAAGGTCATGAAGGATCCAAACACCAAGCGGTCAAGAGGTTTTGGTTTTGTCACATACTCCACTGTGGAAGAAGTAGATGATGCCATGAATGCACGGCCCCACAAAGTTGATGGCAGACTTGTGGAGCCGAAACGTGCTGTGTCTAGAGAGGTGAGTTTCAGTAGATGAAGCAGCCCGCTCTTTGCAAATATGGTTTAAGCAGTTTCTAAACCTATGCTGGCATTGTGTTCCAGGACTCCAGCAAACCATTTGCACACATGACTGTGAAAAAGATTTTCGTGGGTGGTATCAAAGAAGATACAGAAGAGTCCCACCTCCGTGACTACTTTGAGCAGTTTGGAAAGATTGAAGCAGTTGAGATAATGGTTGATCATAAGACTGGAAACAAAAGGGGCTTTGCCTTTGTTACTTTCGATGATCACGACTCTGTGGATCGCATAGTTAGTGAGTATCTTGTGTACCCTTCTGGCGTGGGTGAATACGTAGTGGTTGGTTGGTGCTTTTAGCAGTGTGTTTTCTTTGTAGTTCAAAAGTACCACACTCTGAACAGCCATAACTGTGAAGTGAGGAAGGCTCTCTCCAAGCAAGAGATGCAGAATGCATCAGGGAACCAGAGGGGAGGTAAGATAGTATCTTTGTGGAAATCACTAGTATCAGTATTTGTTATTGAGTGGAACTGATTTTTCTTTTCGTTGTATAGGGCGCATGGGTGGAAACTTTGGTGGCAGATATGGCAATGGTGGCTACAACAATGACTTTGGAAGTGATGGAGATGGTTACTTTGGTGGTCGAGGTAAGTGTTCTAGAAACAAGCTTTTTGGGGTAGGTTAAATGTTTAGATTACACCCCATTTACTGGATTGAATAATAAACCTGTAGTAATGTGGGCATTGAAATGTGAAGTTGCAGTTTCACCAGATTTTTTAAAAAGTGTAGAGTGTTGCCCACCGCACTGCCATGTTGTGATGGGTGCTTTCTGTTCAGCTGTTTGTTTGTGGTCATATGACAGGGCCATCATTAATGCTGTTTGTTTAAATAGGGTTTGTAGACCTAGTAGCCCTGGTCCTGGAGACCCACTGCTCTGAATGTTTTGATGTATTCTAGGGCTGCTCCGATCAGGATTTTTGCCACCGAGTACCGAAATTTTTTTTTGTTCTAGGTGATCGGCCAATACAATGCCGATTCTGATGCTTCAGGTTTATTTAACTGATATGTAAGCTCTCTGGTCGCCATTAACTTTTTTCAGATTAAGTAATGCTATAAATGTTGCCTGTTATATTTTTATATTTTTACAGTGATATATCTAATGTAACTAACAGAGTACTAAATCACGGAGTATTTATTATATAGTGAACATTTTATATGCCTTAACAATGGGGTTTATGCATAACACTGCACATCAGGATACTTAATATGAGACAAAAATGAATAAACAAAATGGAGCCGGCTGATGCAACCACAAGGTTAGGGTGACTGCAGCGCCAAAACATTTACATCCCCGCTCATCGTGTACGTCCTCACGCATTGACGTCATCAATTGTGATCGGTTCCTAAGATCAGCCAAGTTTAACAAGTACCGATCGAGTCATAAAATGTGATTATGGGCCGATACGATCTTCGGCCGTTCAATCGGAGCATCCCCAGTGTATTCCCTGCTCTTAATATACATGGCCTGTCTGAGGCCTACTGCACATTATTTGTAGCTTAAATTTTCCAGCACAAATTGGTTTAGAAGCCACCTTGCGTTAGTTAGGTCTGTTATTTGACATGGTTTCTGACCAGGTTTCTGATCTCAAGGGTTTGTCATACACTTCACAGCAAATTTGTACTTCTCACGTTTCAATTGCCCTGATTGTTCATGACTTTGTAGATATTTTCTTATCCCAGAGCTGTTTAGTCAAGCAGTAATCAAACAGAGGGTTTTGTTTAAGGAACACCTGCGGTTTGTATAAGCTGTGGTCAGATATCTAGGAAATATATGTTTTGACACCTTCTTACTGTGTTCAGGAGGGAGAAGTAGTAGTGGTGGTGGAGGATATGGAGATGGCTACAATAATGGATTTGGAGATGGTGGTAGGTCAAACTGACTTTCAAAACCCTTCTGCAAAGTTATTTGAAGTGCTGCAAAAATAAAAAATTGTGGCAATGAGGTTCTGCTGAAAAGACCTCTTAGTGGCAACAGTAAGACCTTTTGTGATTTCTTTAAAACCCACAGGTGGATATGGTGGTGGCAGCTCTGGTTACGGAGGCAATCGTGGATATGGTGGAGGTGGCGGAGGCGGACCAGGCTATGGTAACCAAGGTGGTGGAGGGTATGGTGGCGGCAGTGGTGGTGGTTATGACAACTACAACAGCAGCAGCAATGGAAACTTTGGAGGAGGTTTGTCTGCCTTTTTTTTTTTTTGCTTTTTATAAGGAAGCCTTTCCGTTTTGCCAAATTTGGTGTATCTGTAGTGTAAGTTTTGCATAGTTGAGCAGTTTTTATTTATAGGTAACTTTGGTGGCGGCGGAGGCAACTACAATGATTTTGGAAACTACAACAGTCATCAGTCAAATTATGGCCCCATGAAAGGAAGCTTTGGCAGTGGCAGGAACAGTAACCCATATAGTGGTGAGTTATAGAATGTAATGTTTTTCTTAATTTTGATTGGCTAGAATCCTGGATTTGAGTAGCTTGTGAACAGTGAACATTGCATATAGCCTATTAAAAGAAGGTAATTCTTGGTGCTTCAGGTTTGTTTGGGTTTTTTTTACATTTGATGTGCAAATGCAACTAGAGCAATCAGCTCATGTGAAGTGGTAACTGTCCTCTTTGACTGCTCCTTTCTGAGCTTCTACCCAGACTGCAGTTGGCTCTCGTCAATCACTAAACAGAGGCTCAAACAACCTAGTTGTAAACCACACTTGAACATTGTTTTAACTTTGCCTCCTCAGGTGGATATGGAGGTGGTTCAGGAGGTGGAGGATATGGTGGCTCCGGTGGAGGCCGGCGATTTTAATCCTTAAAGGTTGGTTTGACTCATCTGCTGTGTTGCAGGTTTTTTTGTAGAGTATAGGAAATGGGCTATGCCAACAGATGTAGTTATGTACTGGCTCCCTAAGTGAAGTGTTCATTTATACATGCTCTATGGAAGCCTAAGACAGTGTGCAGCTTAACATTGTTGTTCATATTGTTCAACAGGACTCAGTACTTAAGAGAGGAGGCAGGAGAGCGAGAGGGCTGACAGGGCAGCTGCAGGTTTACTCCCTAGATCTGCTCAGCCAATCAGAAGTGATGTACAGTAGTGATATCATGATTGGGACTTCTGCATTACGTTTTGTCACATACAGGCTTTTTGTATTTTCTTTGTGGGATGCATTCCAAATTAAATGAGGTTATGTAGAGTGTCAGTCAGTACTAATTATGTGTAATTTCAACCAATCAAGTTGAAATAAAGCATCTAAGTTTTTTTTAAAAAGTTGTGCTGTTTTTAAATCTGGGGTTTTTGATCTGTGTAGTCCAGCCTAGTAATGGCTACAAGTCACTTGTCCACTGAAGGGTTTGATCTGGTCACATAACTGGGAGTAGCGTCCTCAATTTACTGTTTCACGGAGTACTATTTGGTCATGAAATGTCAAAACACCCAAGCCCTCTGAACCACATGAAGAACCAAATTTATATGTAGGTTACCTCAAAGTAGACTAGTTTACATGCGTGCCAGCACTAGCCATGGAAGCAAGCTGAGGAATGAGTAGCAAGATCGTCGCCATGAGAAGAAACAGGGAGCATTTGAGTACAGGTCGCCCCAAAGACTAGCAGGCTTTATTGCCTCCTGTAGGTAAGAACAGACTTCACTACCGTTGGACTCAACTCATTTTATTTATTGTAGATTCAGTACAGTATTCACAACTTTGCAATCAGTGTCATAATTACAGGGAAGTAACTGCAGAGCCATGTGAACTGGCACAAGAGTACTTAAGAATACAACTTGTTTGTGTGCCTTCAGATTAATGCATGTGTATGTAGCTTCATGGTTTGCAAAGAGCTCAACTGCTTAACTCTGGTCTTTGCATTTTTTTTACTAGGAATTTGATGCAAAGCATCTACAATCCAGAATGGCGTTTTGCCCATTTCTGCAGGCACTGTGAAGGTAAATCTTATTTTACCCAGCTTGTGTGAAATTTTTAAAACTACATTTTAATATTTGTTTCTCTTTTGTAGGACCAAGAAGCAAATGGAAGTGTTTTTTTAATATTTTTAACCTGTTTTTACTCATCAATAAAGCTTTTAATGTGATGAATGTCTTGCTTTTTTTTTGTTATGACATGGATTTTAATGCCAAGTGCAAGTGTCTTCATAGGGACATGTTTAGCCCACTGAATCTACCTGTTGCTCCTTTAATATTTGGCAGTTACCCTGAGATGTAATGAGGTTACACCACTGGCAAACCCCACTGCAATTTTGCACTGGCTGCAAAGACTTTAATGGGGGGAAACTTTTGAAAGTGTGCTTTACCATATCTTAACATGTAAAGTGTCCTACATGCAATTGAAATGAGGAAAGCAGCCATTGTAAATACTTCATTCTCCATCAATCACTGCATTTCGTGGCACTAGGTAAATATTACCATCATTAGTTTGTTGGAGTGAATAGTCCTCCAAAGAATATGGATGTCCTTCCTCATCCCTCAACTGTGAGAACACTTTGGTGTACAGATCTGAGAGACGGCACTTAATGACGGCAAGGTTCTGCTGAAATTCCAGTCTCTCCCTGGCTAGGTGCTCTCTCTGCGCCCTCAGTTGCCCCAACTCATTCTCCAAATGCACAATGTTTTCTAGCTTTCTTTTGCGGCAGTTCTGCGCTGCCACTTTGTTTTTCCCCCGTCGTCTGATGTCCCTGACCAGTGTCAGCTGGGAATCGCTCAGCGTGTATTGGCTCAGGAGTTCATTGAAGTCATCCACAGGCAGGTTCACAATTTTGTCCAATGAGAAGGGTATTTTGAGGGCAAGTGCTTTCCGCTCATCCCTGCTGAGTGGCCCTGAGGGCCCGGTGCCTCTGACTTTGGGGAAGGAACCCAGGAAAGTGCTTCCTCTTGAGCTGTTCATTTGAAGGTCACAAACAGCATTTGAGGTGGGCAAAAGCTGTTTCATGGTTGATATTTGCTGCTGGGGCATTGGCAGCTGTGCTGATTGCAGGTTTGGTGTTACAGAGAAGTAGGGGGGTCCAGAGTAAGCGCTGAAGTTGTGCTGGTAGTCCACAGAGCTGGAAAGACTTGGTCTTATGCGACAATGGTCTCCGATGTACTCCGCCTCACCGTCAGTGTAATTGACACTGCTGTTGTGGGGTATGTATGTCGGTACTCCATGTGCTGCATTCTCTGGTGAGGCAAGCGGTGGGCTTGAACCCAGCGAAAGGCCAGAGTCTGACTCCATGTCATCTGCTGGGTGGCCAGTGCCATCTTTCCCAAGTCCCTGGGTAGTGCTCGTCATGGACATGTGATCCAGGAGGCTCATGAGCGGAGGCTGAAGAGACTGTGCATTTGGCAATAGCCTGGGCATCATCTGACCTCCACTGTGTCCATAGTGCATTTCCATGTGGCGCTGGTAGGGAGGCATCACATCAATGTACCCACTTTCAAAACCAGCAGAAGCAGAACTGGTTTCACAGGCAGTTGGACTGGGATCCATCAGTGGATGACTCATTCCGAAGCTCCCGTAAGGCACCACTGGCTCCACAGAGAGATATGGCACAGCCTCGAATGGATTCTCATTGGGTACCTCAAACTCCTGCAACACAAATGAAATTTATCAGACCAATAATTTAAGTTGTGGCCTGCCCCAAACCAGCTCATTAAGGGCTTGGTAATTTGGTCATGAAATGGATCACTCCATGGTAGGGAATTGTAACTGCAGAACACTGGGTCCCTAAGAGCCCAACTGAAAAATCCTTGCCCAGTTGGATTCTAGTGGTCTTACTTGAGGCCAGCTCCAAGTTTTATCGATGACTAAGACAAAACAATTTCATATTTGAATGTATGGCGTAGCTTCAAATGGATTAGTGCATACCTTGAATACCTGCAGAACAAATCACTGTCAGTCTCACCTATCTGGCCAGCTCCAAGTCTAACACTGGCTTTCCTAGATTGCAAGAAATCTAGTGCTTAAATGAAAAAATGAATAATGATTCTTATGGTTCTAGTTATGGAAGAAAAGGGCACAGCGAAGAGCAAGGGAACCTTTTGAGAAGTCATCTGCAGGTTGCAGCCTGCGAGACCAGCCCACCTGCTACGAGAGTGCCACCCGTAGCTTATGCAGGGCTCGCTTAGGTCTGCTCGGGTTTCAGATAGAAACAGATGGCCATTGTGCTGCGCAGGGGGCTGCTGGCAACCTACGGCACTCACCCCCTTTCTCTGTCTCCCTTTATCCTTGCATCACTCAATTGGCCTATTGTTGCAGATCTTAACAGAATCAGTGTGTTTAGGGGAAATTCAGCATTGGCTAAATGTTATAGGCTTTGATTTTTCATTAACATAGATCTCCTCAATTCTTCCAAGAAACGGCATTTAAGAAATTAGTTTTATTTGACAGTGGTAAAGAAAACCCATCATGGTGTTAGGGTTAGAAGTGTTCGAGACACATGGATGGTCTTTGATAACTGTTTTGTGACCTTTCAGGTTGGGAGAAAAAAGAGGAATGTGTGAGTCACAACCTTAAATGCCATTTACTGACCTGCAGTTCTGTTATGGCCATTAGTTCCTGCCAGGCCAGGTCCATCTCTGACTGCTGGGGGGTGGGATTATGTCGCAACCCGCCACTCGCATTGAATCTATGAGTGGTAGACATTGATACTCCCCCATGAAGTCTGTTAGAGTTTGCCAGTCCCTGAAGACACAAAAACAGGACAAGATATTACCTCATAGTGGGATTGTCAAATTTGATCTGTAGCTAAATTGAGCAACACAATAAACTACTTAAAAGTTTATTCTGTTTTGTCTGGGTTTTTTGGTCTGTTGTCATTGAGAATACATTGACCATTAGTACCATTTAGACTCACCTCACAATTGAAACTAAAGGGATGAGGACTATTGACGGCTGAACACATTCAGGAAAAGCCCCGTGTGCAGTGCCACAATCTGGAATATACAGCAAAACAGCATCACCACAAACTGTTATTTCTGTCACTTAACCAATACATTCAGGAAAATGCTTAGCTTATGGAAACACATTTAAAAGACTTCAGTGTGTGGACATTCACATAATTTCCATGTTTGAGCTACTAGAGGAATGTATGTCTAGAAAAGGTGGTGTTCTTTTGATTCTTTTCAGTTTCAATAAGAAGATAATTCCACTGTTGGCTATCCTGAGAGATATTACTGAAAGAGTTTTTCTGTGCTGGATGATGCATCACGTTTCGTTCTTTCAAGTCAAAGTCATCTGAAAATAAACCACTTCCAAACGTGAGAAGGCGCCAGAGACCAAATGGTCAAAGTATAGGACCACCTCTAATCCTTCGGCATGCTCAAGTACATGTAAGGAGCATTTCTAGAAAGTGCAAAGAAACTGTTATAACATGTTGGACATTTCTAGGAAGAAAATAGGAATTATGTCATTACATTATCATTCACTGGTAGTTCTGAAGAGGATGTGTCTAGTTCAAACAAATGTGTCTGGCTCATCAATAAAGAAATATTAAAACTCATATCAAATTAAGTGACTTTTCCCGCGTTCTTTGAATGTGGTGGTGTCTCCTGCCACATTGAGTTCCGTTGGGTCGGATTCGTCATATCAGCTGAGCTTTTGAGCAGCAATGTCAAGACCTGATAAGGCAATCTTTTGGGAACCAGCCTGCTCTCCTGAAAATATGGCTGGGGCCTAACCACAGACACCAGAGTCAAATAAAAATTTTTTAGAGGCTTGTTGACATTGAAATGTAATGTGCTGCCCACCTGCCATTTAAGTATGTATAAATTTACTGTAATCCAATGTAACAGAAGTATTGAAAACTTTGTTATCCTTTGTTTTTTTTTTTATGCTGGTAAATAATTCCTGTTTTAAAGTAAGAAACCAATGTGAAAGTGAGAATAGTGTAATTGTGAAACAACTATGGCCCATGTCTGCACAATTACTTTATACTTCTTTCACCCCGTTTTTGCTCACAGCAAAAACGAAAGTGTTATATCCTGCTTTTAGCACCATGTCTGGTGGGTTTCCTCAGGCTGGTTTCCCAAACTCTGAGGGCACAGCTCTCACACGGCAGCTCTGTTTCAACATCAGGTGTGGCGTACTGACCAACTCACATTGAAATAGCAGATGGTATTGTGACTGGTAAACCGCCACTGAACGTTTGGCTCCAAAAGTCTTCATGGAGAACCCAAAGAAGAAGTAAAATGAACCTTCATTAAGGTACATTTTCTTTAGTCAGTAATGTCTGCTGAGGGTCATGTCAATTATAAAGGTGTCTAAAAGGTTTCCTTGAAGAGATGCAATAGAAGAACCATAAAGAAAATTTCAAAAATGGGTTCTTTAAAGATCCACATTTAGTTTTAGATGCACTTTTTAAGTTTAAACCTAGTATTGAACTAAGTGAAAATGTTTGGGTACAAAAATTGGCCATTGTTAATAAAGACATAAATAAATATGTATGTATGTTATGAAATCATGGAGGAATTCGTCAACAAGGAATGAACTAACAAAAAACGCTGAAGTTGTTAGAATAGTTGTTTCTCTATAATCAGTTTGAGTCAATAAAACAGTTATAATTTCATTATTTGAATGCATCATTAACAGATCAAACCCAATTTAAGATTAATAAGAAGTTCAAACCCACCCCATGTGTTAAAAGTTCTGCATGAGCCTATTAACAAACAAACTTTCCCAGCAGAATTATGACACTGAAGCATGCATAGCATTTACACCAAGGCATAGTTCTGACATACCTTTGTAGCATTTCTTTGGACCCCCTCAGCTCAGGTAGAATATATTCAAATATTAATCCTGCAAGCCAACGGTGTTGTGACCCTGGCGGCAAACTTTACAAATCAGTCTTCATCTTTGTTCCTTGCTTTGAACCAACAGCTCTGAACTTCAAGAGTGCAAGTGAGCGACCTCTCTCTCTCTCTATCTTTCTCTCTCTCTCTTTCTCTCTCTCTTCTGCTCTGGCTGTCACTTCACTTGCATAAATGGGATGGGTCTATGGGCGATGTAAGCAGCTTTCCTGTAAAGCTCCCACACTTTTTTTTGTGGCCCTCCGGTGTCCTTAGTGCAACTCTCACACTCTGACCTCCTAAATTTACACTCCCCGCAAAACAGCCTCAGAAAAAAAAAGTTTACACAAATAGTAGTGAGCGGGTAGTGAGTCACAACCCACCCAGTTCGCCCTCCCACCCCCACCAACTCTAGCAATGGTTGGTTAATTGCACTAAAAAAGTAATGCTTTAAATGTGCTTAATTTAAATGTATAGGCAATTTCTATGATGACAGCTTATATATCAACAACAAATTGTCTTTCTGTTGACTAACTTATGGCAGTAATTGTGCTGGTGTAATATATTTCATATTCCTGTGGAAATTCTACGCACATTGATGTATTGGTATCGTCACCATTGTGAGTGATTCATGTTTCCGCTGAACGGTTTTGTCACATAAAAATCAGTTTCCTATGCTTTGATGTGGAGAAACATAAAAAATAAAGCCGACCTAAATTATTTTGAGAAATATTTTACATATGATGAATTAGATGGATATACATCTGAATATATATTTCAGATATAAACAATATATTTTGATATACATTGAACATTTTAGATACAAGGAAATAAATTAACATATTGAACATTTACTTTGGACATGCATATATAATATAAATATAGTCATTTATATAGAGCATATTTTAGATTTGAAATGTATTGTAGGATGAGGAAATATATTGAAAGAATATTGAAAATATGCTTTGAATAATGCAGCAATATAATCATATATATTTATATGAATAGAACATCTATTTTAAATATGCAGTAATGTATATATA
>JBBIGA010000132.1:4723765-4742063 GCA_037576975.1 Alestes dentex | reverse complement strand
GGACTGATGCTGATTTTATTTTTTGTCTTCAGGCTAACACCCAGTAATTGCTCTGCTGTTGGAGACCGAAGTCTGTATGAGACGTATCCCTGGTTTGAGATGATGGTCAAACTGCAGAGAATTACAAGAGACCTCACAGGTATCATCTACAGTTCCAGACTTTGAATCCAACATGATGGTAGAGTTATTCTAAGTAATTATGCAATCAGTTCTGTAGGATTCCTAGGCCTAGCTAGAGTATAGGTGACATACTTTATACAGGTGAAACTCGAAAAATTTGAATATTTATTTTTTTCAAAACTTTCACATGCCAAAGCACATGGAGGTAAATCTGGCAGCGCTGTGAGGACCTGTGTAGGAGGGGTATGTTGGGGGATGCTTTCTGACTTGGTTTAGTAGGGATGGAATGTACACCTCCGACAGGTAAGAAAGGCCACATTGTTCCTATATCTGGCAGCCACAGAGGGGAGAGAAAGTTGGAGATTTGAGGGTGGGGTGAAGGGGAGATGTCTAACATAGCTAGTGACCGTCTAGAGTCCTTAGCTTCTTCCAAGGAAAGATAAAATGAATGTTCAAGAAATGTTCACAAAATCACTGTTTAGTGGAGAAGTAGGCCAGGACACGTTTTTTCCCTTCTTGCGTTCGAACAGCTTAATTTCATTTGACCAGTGCCATTGAGCAGCTCGCCTTATCACGTTACAGACCTCTCAATAACACTGTGGACAGAGACAGCTGTATTACACCACTTAAGAGCATTCAGGTGCGCTGCCATCCACAATCATTAGCTACACACAAAGTGTCTGTTTATGCCAAAGACTGCTCATGTATCTGAAGTGGAACCTAAATAGGATAAGGGAGTCAGCAGCCAATTCATTTGTTGCTTCATCTTAAATTGCACTGCCATTAGACACTGCTAATCTCTGAACGGGCCACTCTGTGCATGTCTGCAACAGGCCAGTGATCGATAGTCTTACACCTTATATATCACCACCATCACGGCTCACAACGCTGCTTCTTTCTTTTTCCATGGTTTAAAAATGTGTGAACTATTCACGACAAGTGGACTAACAGAAGTGGCCCAGAATTGCTTGAATTAAATCCAAGTTTATTAGATTAACACACATTCACATGTGTTTTGGACGTATGCAGTTTTGTAACTGCAACAATATGCATACCTTATGTTCTGCACAAAAATAGCTTTTCATTTTGCCTTTTTGAGGACATTTAAAATGGTCGCTTACACTGAACACTAATATGATTGATGGTTATTAAAACTGCTTATTATTTTTTAATCTCAATACCTATTAATTAGTTACAAATTATTTGGCAACTCCTGTGAAACACACCAATGTTATATCTAGGATATACACCAATCAGCCATAACATTAAAACCATCTACCTAATATTGTGTAGCTCCTTCTTGTGCTACCGATGGACCCCACAAGACCTCTGAAGGTGCAGTGGTATCTGCACCAAGATGTTAACAGCAGATCCTTTAAGTCCTGTAAGTTGCAAGATAGGGTCTCCATGGATTTGACTAGTTTGTCAAGTATATCCACAGATGCTCAATCAGATTGAGATGTGGAAATTTTGGAGGCCAAGTCACCACATTGAACTCTTTGTCACCTTTCTCAAACCATTCCTGAACAATTTTTGCTGCGCATAGCTGAAAAATAAAATTGGTGAACACTATTACCATGAAGGGGTGTATTTGGTCTGCAACAATGTTTAGGTAGGTGGTCCTTGTCAAATAAACATCCACATGAATGTCCGCTCCCACAGTTGCCTAGATGAATGTTGCCCAGAGCATCATACTGCCTGCTTGGCTTCTTCCATTTCCCTTTCCAGGTAAGCAACGGACACACTCAGCTGTCCACATGAGGTAAAAGAAAACGTTATTCATCAGACCAGGCCACCTTTTTTCATTGCTCCACAGTCCACTTCTGATGCTCAGGTCCCCATTGTAGGCCCTTTCACAAGTGGACAGGGGTCAACATGGGTACTCTGACTGGTCTGCTGCTGTGCAGACCCATTCTGACCAAGCTGTGATGCACTGTGTCATCTGACACCTTTCTATAACATCCAACTTTTTCAGCAATTTGTGCTACAGTAGCTCTTCTGTGGGATCAGACCAGACAGACTAGCCTTCGCTCCCCACCTGATCAGTGAGCCTTAGGCACCTATGACCCTAGTTCATTGGTTGTCCTTCCTTGGACCACTTTTGGTAGGTACTAACAACTGCATGCTGGGAACATTACACAAGACCTGCCATTCTGGAGATGCTTTGCTTTGTACAGCCATCCCATTTAGGCTCTCATCTAAGTGACTCAGGTCCTTACACTTGCCCAATTTTCCTGCTTCCAATACATCAACTTCATATATTCCACCACTCGAAAAGTGCTATTGTAATGAGATTATCAATGTTATTCACTTAATCTCAATGTTGTGACTTGTTGGTATGTAAGTGTTGTAGTTAAGGAGGAATAAAAACAGGTTTAAACATTTCCCTTTTATTGTGCCTGCAACTGAGATCAAACATGTTCCATGCTTTATTTTACACTTGAGCATATTCTGTCTAGACTTTGCACTTTTTTATTTTTAAATACTCTTAGCCATCTTTTATTATATATCTAAACTACTTTTTTCTTTTCTGTTTTCTTAAATATAAATCCTATTTTACTGTTAAAATACTTTGTCTTTACACTATAATGTTCTTTTTGCTTTTATTTACATTAAGTACTTTGCATTGGCTTTAGGTATATAATGTTCCATATGAATAGCCCCGGCCCTGCTTTATATACAGAGGTTTGCAATGTTTAAGGGGTTAAAATCCACAAGCAGAGGTTCAGAACAAAATCCTAAAATCTCACGTTCTGAGCTTACAAACCAGCAATAAAAAGGAGAGAAATAATAATAAAAGACTAAAGTGAGGGTATAAACGATTTGTTTTTGTTTTCATAGGAAAATAACCCTCTCTACTATTGTGGAACATAATGCCTCTGTGATGTGTGACCTGGTAGAGTCAAGAGTAAGATATAAAAATGGCCAGCATGAATTTAACACTAAAATAACTTTACAAATCCCTGATTTGTGGCTTCAGCACACCATAATGGTGGACGTAGGTGGCTGACATGGTTCGCAGAGGTGGGCGCCTGCCAGTAATCAAGGAGATGGGACTTCCCAAGCCTTGATTCCGCGCACCCACCCACCCTACTCACCCACCTCCAAACACAGACACACACACAGACACAAAAACCAGCTTGCTATTACAGAGACCACAGTGGTTTGGGATCCAGCTCATTCCAAGCTAAACACCCACTCTGGCTTACTTTCCCCGTGCATAGTTTAGGTCACTGGGTCTTCTGCACGTTTCTGAAGGCCTGCTTGTGTGTGTGTTTGTGTGTGTGTGTGTGCGTGTGTGTGTGTGTGTGTGTGTGTGTGTATGTGTGTGTGTGTGCGTGTTCTGCCTGGCCTCTCTTGTTGTTCATCTCTTAAAGTAATAATTATATGTTGTGCTGTTCTTTTTAACAGATCATTTACAGATCACCCGTACCTTTGTGGCCTGGTCCATCTCTTTCCCACCCTAGCATGGCCCAATGCTTGACCACAGGAAGTCACTCACACCCCCATAGTGACCCACCAAACTACTCCTCATCCGTCCATGTAAATCACACTGGGCATCCCACGTTGTTTTATGTGTAGTATAGTGATGATGTAAGCAATGTTCCGAAATATCCGAGGCCGGAGCAGGATTCCAATCGTCTTACAGTGCCATTAAACGCGTACAAATCACCAGCGTGCGAACAAACATGCCGATTTCAGATCTATGGAAAAAACCTTCCAAGCTAATTACAATGAGGGCATTTGTTCCCTTGGTTTGTGGTCACGTTGGGAAAATTAATCGTAGCCTTCTGCTGGGAAAAATGGAAAAGATGTCCATGTGTGTTCAACATCATAGTATTTATTTCCTGACCACAGTATAGTTTCCTGTGAAAAATAACACACGCAGTTCAAAGATCTACCTAAATTAATTTAGTCTACCACCTCACATGGATTTTGGTAGTCTTGTGACAAGGAAGCACATTTATGGACAGTCCTGTTACTGTACAATACTTTTACAAATACACTAGTCTACACTGTTTGGAAGTGTTCGGAATTACAGCTCAATAATAGAATCACTGTTTCCAATAAAGGAGGCCCTATTTTGTTTGCAGAAATTATTATAATATTCCCTTTCTGAGCTACTTCACAGGACTGATGACTCTAAAGGATAATCCTTAAGGATGATCACATTTCAAGGCAGATAACTTGACTGATTAGGAAGTTAGAATCTCAGCAAAAAGGGTTCTGTACAGTGGTAGTATTGGTACTGTAACAGTAGTGCTCTGGTGACACAAAGTGGGAATCATGACTTGTAGCTGAGGTGTCCCTAGTTTCATTTCTTGTTTTGCCCCATTACATCAAAAAATAAAGACTTCCTACAGCCCATAGTCTGTAAACTTTAACCTGAGTCATCATTGGCTAACCCTTGAATTATAGTATAATAGTATAATATTGTATAATAGTATAATATTGTATAGTAAAGTATGGCATAGCACAGTATAGTATACTGTAGTATAGTATACTATAGCATAGCATAGTGTAGTATCATATAGTATAGTTTATAATTTTAAGATCACAATGCAAGTCCTGGAGGGTTGGTGTGTCCAAGACAGTTTTGTAGGCACTTAAATACACTCACTAAACTTGACAACTTGATGTATTTGGGCAGTAAAATCACTAAACTGTGCTGGAGACACTGGTGCACATCCCAAGGATGGGTGAACACTTCTCCAGCTGCTCCAGTCAGGAGCCCTGTGCTGCTTTTTTATGGGCATGAAAGCTTATTTGAGACCTGTATATGTGTAGTCCTCAAATCATCACTGTTTTAAGAAAACCTCACCATAAAAAGTTCACGTTCGAATCAAATACATATAATGCACAACAAAGGCTGCTGACACAGTCAAAAACAGAACAACATGGCAGCAACAATATGCAGCTCAAACTGACTCGGTTCAAACATTATTCCACAAGAATAAAGTCAACTGAAAGTCAAAACTGGCTTCAAAATGTACATCATCAGGCAAAGTGTGCATCCTTGTGCAACAGTGCAGGCCAGGCAGGACGGCCTGGAGGGGGGTGGAGGGGTTGGTGGAGGCGATTGATAGCAAGGCCGCTCACTTCTGCCCCTGCCCAAGCCCGAAAACCACAGCAGTTAGCATGAGCACCTAGCGAAGCCTTTATCAGCACTCAGCAGAACTTCCGCCACCCAACATCCCCCTTCCCTCTGTCTTCTCTCCTTCTGCTGCCACACAAGCACACATACACACAAACACATACACCACAAATGCATGGCTGCCCTCACCACACCCTGACTCACGCAGAAAGAAAGTTGGGTTCACAACTGTAACAATGACGTCGGCCTCAGTCAAATATATTTTACTGAAAACACACAAAGCTGTGTCTGCTGTCAGTGGTCACTTTTATCAGTAATGCCCACCATGTATATGAACTTTGTAGACATAGAACTGATCACTGGAGTCCAGTGGTTACTGACAGTTTGTCATTGTAAAAAAAGAACCACAGGACCCCCCACTGACCAGATCATTTGAATGGTGGACCGTGGACCTGCTAGTTTCTAAATAGTCTACCAATCAAAACTACCCAGCCAGTAGTGGTCCAGTGATTAGAAACTGCACATTGATGAAGGCCTACAGTATAATTAACACATGTTGTGTCAAAAAAGATGCTTTACACCAACAAGGTGTAGCAACATGGTGCAGCTGTGTTCAAAAACATAGGCACACCTTGACACACTCTTTTTTTGTTTTTCATGAGTACAAATACAAAAACACACTGATTTAACATAACAGAAATGTAACATATTTGAAAACAATAAAAAATAAAATGTGGCCTGTGCCAAACTTATGGCACATTTTAAATTGCATTTGTATATTTTACAGTAGGTTAAACTTAGGTTTAAACAGAATTTGTTCTGTAAAAGTTGCATCTGAATGTCATATTTATGATTGTTCCTTGTACAGCATGTACAAGGAAATCAACAAAACAAATGTAATTTGACCAGGCATTGCCCAAACCGTAGCACACAACTATAGGTGTTTCTAATAAAGTGGCCAGCAGGCATGCTTGTTACATTTGTATCAGTGCAACCTAGATGAACAGCGTCAGTGTTGTGAGTCTGTAATGGCCCTTTAGTGGTTCCAGTGAATGTAGGTGCAGGGTTGGTGTGCCTATTAAACTGAAAACCCATGCTCACAATGTGTTATTGTGAGCATGCTCGTGTGTGTATGAAGAGATAAAGGCGAGCCATTTCGAAAGGTTTCTAATTATCAGTTCATTTTATCTCAGGCGGTATTGAGACACAGTTACTGTACGCAATGTGACTGTGGGTACGGGGTTCCTCATTTGGAGTCTACCAGGTACAACGTTTGCACAGTGACAAACATTCTTCCGAAATGGGTTCCACTTAACTGTAGCTTCTTAGAAGCAAAGCAGCATCACTGACCGTTTAGGACATAGTCTTACAAAGCTCATAAATGTGTTTCTATAAAGTGGAATCTTCTATTCAGTATAGTATTCAGTATTGTAGTGAATACAGTACAGTATTATAGTCAACCTAGTATAGATATAGTATTATAGTCTGTATAGTATATATAGTACTTTACATAACGTTCACACATCCAAAACAAAGTCCACTGAGTGTCATCAGAGTAGCAACCAGCTATGTAAAGTCTGAGGCACCTCCAAATACAATAATGCACCATATGCCATGGTATGGTGATGGACATACTACATAAAATGCATCACTGCATCAATATTCAAACATAGGTGGTGTCAGTCACCAAGGTTATTGAGGACATGTTAGTTTCATCATGAAGGGTCATCATTGTTGTTCTTGTCTTGGGTTACTAGAGTACCCTAAATCCATTCTTATTGTATAGCATTGACTTAGTAGGTGTGCTTTTGGATTCTTAAACACTATGTCCAATCTGTTAGACCCAGCTAACCTTTCGGTCCACCTTGCAGAAGTGAGGTTATTGATGATCCATCTGATCAGAACATCTTATCCTGCTTGTGTTTAAGTTTGTGTTTAACTTTATCATCGGTGGTCATTTTCAGACTACAAGCATCTGCTGGCTGGATATTTTAGTTGGTGGACTATTCTCAGTCCAGCAGTTACAGTGAGATGTTTAAAATCTTTAGCAGCCTTGCTGTGTGTGTGATGCAATCTGTGAAGTACTCACTCACACACACACAATAGCTTTCCATTACTATGTCAGTGTCACTGCTGTACTGATCTCACTGGAGGTCCTGTTCGAGTTCTGATCATTGATGAGTTAAAGGGGGGCTTACGACTGATTCGGGGGAAAAAGATGGACTACAGTCTGTGATAAACTCCAAAATGCACCTGTATGGTCAGTGGAACTGATCAAACGGACAATGAGAAGGTGTACCGAACAAAGTGGCTTGTCACTATTCATAGCTGAGAGTTATAAGCTTGGATCTTGGGTTGTTTGTGTCTTTCTCCATGTATTCCCGTTGCTGGTCAAACTTCGGTCTCATATTGTTTTAAGACCCTTTCCTAGAACACTATAAGTTTTCAATTGACTTTTTAGTAAACTGCAACCTGGCCTTTCTGCCCTGGAGACCTCCCTGTGGTTTGCATGTTGTGGTGAACCTTCTGAAGTGTAACCCTCCAAACTCTCTGAACCCAGGGAGAAGAATACTTCTTCAACAGAGACCCGTTTAGACTGAGGCTTGATCTGCTCAACAGTTGTTCTTCGTGATTGAAAGTATTCCTTGGTGCTCCCCTTACTGTGGTCTTCTGCGGTCTGCCGGGTCTTTTGTTTTTGTTAAGTTCACCAATGCATTCTTGCTTCTTAACAGCGAAGCAAACAGTTGATTGTGACACACCTAATGTTTTGGCTGTGTCTCTGATTGATTTACTCTGAGCCTGCTTTCCTGGCATTGACACGACTTTGATCCTCATGTTGGGAAACAACAGCAGCAGACTCCAGACGTAACTGTCACATCAACAACAATCTCCAGACCTTTACTTTTTTGCATTTCTTGTGCATGTACCAAAGATACAATCAGATAAAGTTGGCTAAAATGTTACTCTTGGTTCCCCTAAAAAGGGAGACAATGTTTAAAAGTGGCTGCAACTTTTTCCACAGTTTACCCATTTTGGATTAATTGAATGCACTTGAATTAAAGTCTGCTCTTCAAATGTTATATCCTAGTGGGCCTAGCCTCGGTTTGGGAGCACCCCATGTTTTAGTGTTTTCCTTGCTCAAATATACCCACTAAAACCAAAGGCTGGTTAATTAGTTGATTGGTTGGATCAGGTGTGTTGAGAGCATGAAAAACCCCAGGTCACTCCATGACTGGGCTTGACCTAGGCTGATCTAGCAAAGCTAATGTGAAATTATAGAGCACAACTCAGTTTAATCAAAATACACACATTAATAGTGGAACACATTGAGGTTTTTACTGCAAATTTTTTTTTAGCTGTTTCAAGACTGAGCTCACTAAGTAAACACTGTGGCTTATACCACTAGTAGTCACTAGCAACTGAAGAAACTCCTATAGAGTAATGAATAACTTCTCATTACACTTGCCATATACGCCAAGATGCAGTGGCAGTCTTTACCACCATGATAACCATGCAAAAGAATGGGGCCTGAGGAGGCCTGAAAAGGTTGACTGGACAAACAGGATTTAATGTTTTTTAGCGGTTTTTCATAATCAGCACTCTTGAAAGTCACTCTAGCGATGGCTGAAAAAGTAATGAAAATTGATGAGACATCTGATGAAAAAGAATGGCTGGGTTCTCAGACAAAAAAGATGCACCTGTTGTTGCTGTTGGCCTTGAGGACATGCAGGAAATAATGAAGACTCATGGTGAAGCAAAAGCAGGGAGGTGCAGTTCAATGAAAATATTGTGTTTTGCATAACTGCTTGAGGGGGATATTTCTTAGTCGCAATCCAATGAAAAGCATTTAAATGACTAGAAATTTGAGCTGGAATCATAGTGACAATATAGACTACCACATAAACAGAAGTAAGAACCCAGTGTTTTTTAAACTGACCACTTATTTTCTTAACGAGGCTGATCAGCAAGCTAAAATCTTCAACAACTGCTCCATTATTCATCATTTTAATATTACTGACTCCACATTAAAGTACATACCATATGATTCACTATAAAATTGCAATACAAAAAAAGTAACACACATTAAATCTCAAATGCGTCCTTACCCCACATAATGCCCTGTGTAAGTAAAAAAAAAATCGACTTCTACAAGCACATAACATATTCTAAACAAACTGTGGTTCTAGGCAGAATAAATGTTTCTTTGCAATTATTATTAATAATAGCTTACATTATTTATTGAAATTTTTATCTTGTTTTACGCCATCTTGTAAAGTAGTAAAAAACTCAATGCCATGCATCAGAGTGATTCAGTCGCACATAAGGAGGTTTTAGGCCCTGTGCTTCATGTTGCGCCTAAGAACATCCTTACCAGTGATGAAATCATTGTATCGGAGGGGCTCTTGTGGCTTATTACTTTTTTAAAAACACAATAAAAACATTAACTCATGTTGCACTTGTGTCTGTAGAGGACCACCATGTCAGGCAAAGACCAAACAAGGAAATGAAAAGGTGAGTTATGCCCATCTGAAAATCAGCACAGTGTTTCTTATTTGCCGTAGCATCTCGCATTGCTTAAAATCAACAGTTTTTGAATTGTTACCTTTGGTTTTTGTGGCTATTTGCAGACTGTTCTATGCAGTTTCACTATCTTGCCATTTCTCAAACTTCCCAGTTTTATAACCTTTTTACTTATAATTAAATAGACCATCTTTAAGATTCTTATATGCAACAAGAACGGGCAGGGCTAAATTGCTGTGAGCTGAATAGGATTAAAACCACTGATATTGATTATCATTGATTATCTCATTACAATGCCACCTGATGGGCAGTAAGGCAGTGCTTGAAGAGTTAGCTCTTGAAGTTGATGTGTTGGAAGCAGGAAACGGGGGCAAGAGTAAGGGTCTTTGTGATTTTGGTAAGGCTGATGGGGAACCAGCGGCTAGGTAATAGGAACCAAAAGCATACTGCTGCATATGTGAAGGCTAGCCTGTTTCGTCTGATTCCTCAGAAGAGCTACTGAAGCACAGACAGCTGAAAGAGTTAATGCTGGCTTGATAGGATGACACCAATATCTCAGTGTCCCCTAAGTAGTTCTATTATTCCACATATTAATGCCAACTGTTTTTAATATATTACAGTGAAAACAGAAAACACAATATACTGCCTTGAGCTTTATCAATTAATCTGAAATAGAGACAGGTAGAGGGGGGAAATTGCCTTAATTCAAAAGGCAGCCAGGAAGATGTTAACATGAGGATATACTACATACCATAAAAGACCAGATTCAAAATCAGATGGACTATCCATTCCAAAAAACCAACAACACACATCCCACAAAAAAAATACGTATGCACTTTAGGCCTTGACACTATGGTCTGTATTGAACGATAGTTTATCTGTTCATCTTACACGTCCAGTTACTCGTATTGTGTCCTCCACAGCACAAAGGGATTATTTCGAAATGAGCTTCGTGGTAACCTTGTGAAAACCCAGCGCTCTGTTGCGAAACGTTCTGGTGAGCCACTCTACTGCTGCCAGCAAATTTGGAACAATCTTCATATGAAGATGCATTTAACACAAAGCTAAAAAGGGCATATAGTATATAAATAGCTTAATTCCCTTGTTTTACATGTTTCTTATTGAGAAAAACAAAGCATAAAACTCAAACTGACATAGAGCAAGCTTTGTTTAATGTGGCAAGTAACCCACTGTAGGTCTCTGAAAGTAGTGTTTGCAACCAAAAGGGCACAGAGCTAAAAGGCCTCAGATGTCAGTTTAGTTGGAGTAGTAAATAGATGTGAACAGCATGCAGGGAAAATCCCTTCGGAGATTGGTTTTCACAGTGGTGCTTCCCAGAAGAGGTGACCAGTGCAATTATGATGGCTGCCTGTAGGAGGATCTGTTAAATTAAAAAGGGGGGATCATATGCCGTTTTGGAGAAGACTCTCGTCATTGAGGCCTGTGCATCATTGCAAAACCACCAGTCGCATGATTATGACCCAAATTAAAACATAATTAGATCAGCCTTGCATGGTGGTACTCACGAGAGCCGGGCTTAGTTAGTGGAGGAGCTATTTAAAGAGACTGGCCCACAAAGTATATAGAATGACATAAAGCTACTGGAGTTATTGTCCTGGTTAATTACTCAGAGCTGGTTGAAAAACAGAAAAGGAAAATTAGGGTGAATGTATGTGGACCAATTTTAGAAAAATAGGGCTCTTATTCTCCATTATTTCTTAAATTTTCTTTTTCTTCTGATGTACACTTATAATGCATGGATGATATAATAATAGACATGTTTCATAACTATTAATGCTGGCCAATGATTAACATTTTTAATTGTGATTAATCGCATGGTTTTCTGCGATTAATCACATTGTTTTACGCAAAATTAAATAATTCATTTGAAAGTAGTGTATGGTGCACTTTTAGTTTTAAAGTACTGCTATATGAACAAAAGCGCAATAACATTTGGTTTGCAAATCAAATCAATTATAATCAATTATAATCGAATCAATTATAAAAACAAACCTACTTGCCACTACAGGGGATTCACATTATATCTTGTTCATTATAGAAAAAAAAGTTCCCCTCAGAGTCCAGAACATGGGGAGCAGAACCATTACAGCAGCTGCAAAGGGGGACCTACTCCATATGAAAGTCTATGTATCTGAATGCAGTGTCACTGAAGTTCCTGTTGGTGTAATGGTCATATATGATATAATAGGGACAAAAGTCATGGGACGCCTGACCCCCGAAAACCAGCCAAGACGCAGAGCTTCCCGCTGCGCCCACTCACGAGTACAAAAACAATGCCGTTTCAAAATAAAATGATTTTTTTAAAAAGCGCCTTAACGCGCGATAAAGATAATTAAGTAAACAATGAGTTAAGTAAACAATGCCTTAAAGCGCTAATAACCCCTGAACGTGCCCAGCCATAATTATATGACTGATGTCCAACATCTCTGTATTACCTTTAATTAAACAGGCTCTGTTCTGATTGGCTGTCCTGCAATTGTCTTCATTCAGAAAGCAGTCCAGCCTGAAAAACTTATCACTTTAATGTAAATGGTCAGGGCTAAACTGCCACTGGCTGAAAAGCATATACACTGATGAGCCACAACATTAAAGCCTAACAGGTGAAGTAAATAATGCTGATTATCTCATTAATGCTGATTATCTCATTTTATATATATATATATATATATATGTGTGTGTGTGTGTGTGTGTGTGTGTGTGTGTGTATATATATACACAGGAAAAAATAGCAAGAGTAAAGATCTGAACCATTTTAACAAGGGCCAAATTGTGATGGCTAGACAGCTGGGTCAGATCTCCAACACAGCAGGAAGAAAAATTGCATTGCAGTTCCAGTGGAAGTTTATCTTGCTTAGTGGCCTAGTATATAGACTCTCTACACAGCATCTAATTTTATTCGTCTAAGGTACAAATATGCCACTTGGACAGTGAATGTATTTTACCTTTAAAATTTAAGATGGACAACTGAACCTTAAGCCTTAGAACACGAGCGCCACGGATCCATGCCGGTTGTGCAACAAATGGTAAATTGTCATCATACGAAATCATCCTCCAGTTTGTGTTGATGCTCGAGGTGTCAGATGTCATGCTGAGCTTTGTTTGGTGTTCCTGTGTCACAAAGAACCAAAGTTATTCTCATTTAAAAAAAACACAAAATAATAATAATGGCATCACACACATGCCCATAAATAACTAAACTGCTCAAATGTATTTTGTTTTAGGTCTTTTAGAAACAAATGGAAAAAAAACACAAGATCTTTGAACCAGGGAGAACCTTCCGGAGAGCAGCCGAGTGAAAGAGCAGCAAACGGCGAGCGTTTAGGAGAGCAAACACTGTTTTACATTTATTTGAATCAGATTTTACTAATACGCTTTGAGTTCTAACAGTTAAAAACTGATTTTGGACCTTTTGAGGGTACATTTGCTGGTAAAGTGAATCAAAGTTTGCTTACAAAGGCTTTAGATGTACAGTCATAATCAATGTCTATATGAAGAAAATCTCTGAAACCATACTAAACATGCGCTGTGTGATGAAATAGTTTAAGATCTATTTTGCCAGATAGCTAACAGACTAACTGGCTCCTCCAGTAATATTCAGAGTAATATTTAAAGGAAATAATATGTTTCAAATTACCATGCTCAAAGTCAACAAGAAATCAAAATTTACAGTCTCCTCACTATCAGAGAGAGAAACTGCAAGGACCATTAGAACCTTTTGAGGGTACATTTGCATGGCTGTTAACTTGCATGGTGACTCTGGACAGTGCAGGATTTTATGTTTGCTGACAAGGACTTTAGATGTACACAAGTCTCCTCGCTATCAGAAAGAGAAACTGCAAGGACCATAAGTGTGCCACTGGGCTTAAATTTCCATAGCATTACTAATAGCTGGCTCAAAACTACATTAAATTGACAAGGGAGAGTCAAAAACACTTTGGCTCCACTACAGACCTCAATGCATGACAACGCCTGGGCAAAA
Organism: Alestes dentex; assembly: GCA_037576975.1. NCBI lineage: Eukaryota > Metazoa > Chordata > Actinopteri > Characiformes > Alestidae > Alestes > Alestes dentex. Next base: position 4,728,327 of record JBBIGA010000132.1, on the reverse strand, counting down.
ACCCATTCTGGTAAGTGGTACTGTAGGGAAGGAAGTGGACCTATTTTTGTGATCGAATTCCTCATTGGGTTCGAATTCAGCATGACAAAATGGAAAGTTTCAATAAGGGCAAGACAGCCCGGAATTACAGCTCTGGCTCAGTTATCCACACAGTGGGACAGGAAGGTCATAAGTACACTGTGCAGGCTCGCTACAGTTCACCAAAGTTGAGGACAGACCCATTTCTTTCATTCATTCATCCAAACCCCCATCTGTAGGCCTGACAAACCGGAGAATGTAAAACAGCGGGTGTATTCTCCTGACAGGACGGAAATGGCCTCCAGGATAGCCGCAGTGTCCAGCTCCGCATCTTAGGGCCACCACAGCACAGTTTAGGATTTCCCACCATTAACTTCATTCAGCCTGCTTCTGTAGACCAGTTTGTTTAGGACAGGACACAGGTGCAACAGAGAAATTAATTAAAAGGATTTTTTTCTAACTGCAGTGATGACATCATCTTCTGAGGCTGCTGCTAGTGTGGAGACCACTGCTGGGTGGAATTGATGAAATTCAATATAGCAGTATTTTCCACATTTATCACATCATCACAGAACCCATGCCTCCTCAGGACAGTTACTTTATGCTGCAAATGTATGTACATGATAAAGCTTGTTTTAAATGAAAAACCTTAAAAAAGACTGTTTTTGGACTATCTTTATTTTTTTTTTTTTACATCAAAGACAACCAGAAGTGTCATTTAGTCTGTTAACAAGTGTATTTCAAGGTTAAATATATTAACTCAAAGCTGAGCACTAACAAATAATATTGAATTTCTTTTCAAGTGAATGTTTTTATAGATATTTTTAAGACTACGCACATTTTCATGCATCTGTGTAGATTGCACTCCCAAGTTTTGGCACAAATATTACAAAATAAATTCATAAATGCATGTTTGCCATACTCTGGTATGATTCCACAAAAACATAAAATGCATTTTTTTTTAATTAGGAAAATGTAGTTAAAAAATATTTATGTATTTGAGTTTGCTTTCCACCCCATAACACCGTCTTATTTAGCCATGAAATATTTTGACATTTAAAACATTAAATGATAAAGAATGTGTGATATCATCTAAGCCTTTAAGGGAGCTACATGAACATGTTTATCCCCAGTAACAATATGTAACTGAAACCATAACAGAGGACAAAAAATAGTAATTTTGTGACTTTTGTAAAATAAATAAAATTAGCTTTTACATTTGAATCTTTAGAATATTTTAAAACAATAGAAAGCATTAAAAAGCCATATAAACCAATATAAAGCACTACATTAAACATATAGATAGGACATAGATATAATTAAAGCACACAAAATACTTAAACCTCTCGACAACAGGGGCACCACTAAATCAAGTTATATATTTATATACACATATATAAAATATGGGCCCCTTACTTCCAGTGAAGAGCAATCCTAATGCTTTAGCAAACCAAGACATTTTGGAGCACACCATGCTTCCAACTTTGTGGACATAGTTTGAGGAAGACCCATTTCTATCCCAGCATGACTGTACCCCAGTGCACAAAGCAAGCTCAGTGAAGACATGGTTGGATGTCTTCAGTGTGGAAGAACCTGATTCGCCCGCACAGAGCCCTGACTTCAAGCCCATCCAACACATTTGGGATAAATTGGAACGGAGATTGTATAATATATATATAGATATATAATAAATATATAATATATAATAATGTATGATGACTTTTGAATATATAATCCAAAAGTCATCATAAATTATTATATAAATATATAACAATTTATGATGACTTTTGTTTTGACGACATTCAAGAGTCATCGTCCTCTTACAGGTTGAGTTGGGAAGTGGACGCTGCTCCTACTGACTACTGTAAAGATGGACACGCTAATTCTGGTAAAAAAAAAAAAATAGGAACGTATATGTAAATAATAAATATGTATCATATCTGCCAACATCTAATGTTACACAATTTGGTCTAAAACTACTGAGTAGGGGGCTATTAAAGATACTAATCCATCTGCTGTTAGCTTTTAGCACTAGCAAGCCTTTTCTAACGTTAGCACTGAAGCTAACCTAGCAACAACACAAAACTGACAAAACCCTGCTGTAACCACTTTGTTGGAGTTTTAAACGTTGTTTTTATACTTTAGAACCCTTAAAATAGTTGGGTTTGAGAAAAACAAGCGAATGAGTGAATACCAATAGACTGGAAGGTTCCCTTTTCCCAAATTGATGCTAGTTTAGATAAAACACATGTAAACAAATTGTTTAGACTGTAAAAACAAAGTGAACAGACTAGATAGAGTTGTCAGCACTGGTTCATTACATTCAGATTTTGAGAAAGCGTTTAAAATATTGCTGCCTTCTGTAGGATTGTCTGTACTGTTGGTTAAAGGATGTACGTAAATGTAAAGGATGTTACCTATTACCTTTAGGACTTTTAGGTACAAATCTCACCTAGAGTGTGCCCCTAATTATTACAGCAGTGTCTGTATCAGTGTGTTACTGTCTAGTTTGAAATATTGTCATATACTTTAGTTTTAGCAATGTTTTGGCCGGGCCTGATCCTACAGCAGCTGGTGCCCTGGTGGTTAGGGAGTTGCCCCTGCGATCAGAAGATCGTGGGTTCAAATCAGTGGCACCTTTGAGGTACACTTGAGGAAGGTACCGTCGCTACACACTGCTCCCCGAGTGTTGTGTCGGTGGCTGCCCACTGCTTCACTTGGTGAATGGGGTGAATGGGTTGAATGGGTTAAATGCAGAGAAAGAATTTCACACTGTGTGCTGTGCTGTGACTGTAAGAGGCCACTTTACTTGACTTTACTTTTACATACTAATAGAATCAGACCCGCTGCATCATCAGTGCAACCTTTGCCTAACATTTATAATATTGCTGCCTTCAGTAGGATTGTCTGTGCTGTTGGTAAAAAGTGTCTGGTTGTAAGAAACGTTAGCCCAGCTAAATAAAGTACCTACCTGCTACTTTTAGGACTTATCGATGATAATCTCACTTGGAGTTTACCTCTTACTGCTACTGTCTAGTTTGAAAATTTGTCATATAGCCTACTTCTTTAGTTTCAGCAGTGTTTTGGCTGGATCTGATCATATGTACTAATAGAATCAGACCCTGCCGCATCATCAGAGCAACCTTTGCCTTCTGGTGAGCTGTTCTGTGCACATGTAGATTATCCATAACTGATTAACTGTTATGCTTTTGTCACAGGAGCCCTCGCTGTACACTGTGAAAGCGGTGTTGATTATGGATAATGACGGAGAAAGGCTTTATGCTAAGGTAAGACACATGACATGATACATCTTCCTTCCAATATACTCTAGCCCAGAATCTTAGGCCTGTCGTCCAGCTTTTAACTACACTATATGGACAAAAGTATTGGGATGCCTGACCATTACACTAACAGAGACTGTAAGGAAATTGCATTCAAATACAGAGACTTTACTTTGGAGTTGGTCCCCCCTTTGCAACTATAATAACGTCCACTCTTCTTTGAAGGTTTTGCACAAGATTTTGACATTTCTATGTAAATTTCTGCCTATTCATTCTGTAGGGCATTTATGAGGTCAGGTCACTGATGTTGGACGAGAAGGCCTGGCTCGCAGTCTCCATTCCAATTCAACCCAAAGGTGTTGGATGGGGTTGAGGTCAGGGTTTGATGTGGGTCAGTCAATTTCTTACTTACCGGACTCATCCAACCATATCTTTATGGAGCTTGCTTTGTGCACTGGGGGTGCAGTCATGCTGGAATAGAAAACGGCTCCCCAAACTGTGTCCACAAAGTTGGAAGCATGGCATCATCCAAGATGTCTTGGTATGCTGAAGCAGTAAGATTGCTCTTCACTGGAATTAAGTGCAGGGTTCCCACGGGTCAGGGAATTTCTGGAATATCAGGGAATTTCAGTAAAGGCATTTCCAGACAGGGAAAGTCAGGAAATTTGATAATTTGGGTGCCAAGTCAGGGAATAATCAGGGAATTTTGTTAATAGCATATAGTGCAGTAACCTGATGTGTATTTACGCATCTTTGTTCCCAGAGAGTGTTTTTGTTTTGCTCAAAACCTCTCCCGCTCTAAAAATGTGCAACATTCTAGAGCACAAAATCTTTGCGAAGTCTGTGTCAACATATGTCCTTACGAACTTACGAAACATGCCAGGCAAGTGTAAATTTCGAGATATTTGGCTTGAAAATGAAGAATTTAAGGACTGGCTCACCCAAAGTAATGATGACAGAAGAGCAAAATGCAAAGTATGTAAATTAGTCATACTCTCCAGTATGGGAGAGCGTGCACTTACGAGCCATGCGACTGGGAAAAAACATGTTGCAAAGATGAAGACGCTGAAAAGATCCACCTCGTCTCAATTTCCCATCACTGTGCTTCCCCAGTCGTCCACATCAAGCAGCTTTATAGCATATAGAGCTGCTGTGTTCAGAATGGCCCATTTTACCACCCATTTCTAGATAAAACATGCATGTAGAGGATGTCAGAGATGGAGTTGAGGTTTTGGTATGGTCCATTCAACACACTAAGCTGCC
>JBBIGA010000132.1:4684762-4723665 GCA_037576975.1 Alestes dentex | reverse complement strand
TTTCTGCTCAGCATCCAAATGTTATATTGGACATTTCTTTATACGGGAGGTCATGGAAATTCTGCTTTTTGGTCAGGAAAAGTCATGGAAAAGTCAGGGAATTTTAAGTCTGACTTAGAGTGGGAACCCTGTAAGTGGCCTAGCCCAAACAGATGTGTCCCAATACGTTTGTCCATATAGTGTATGTTAAATCTTCTCCTTGCTTTACTTTTCATTTACACTTTTGTTCCATTCTGCTGCATTTCCTGGAGTCACTTGTGTTTTTGGAAGTGAGGTCCAGCATGAAAGCACACATTATGTCTATGGTTTAATTTATACAAACTAATTTCATGGTTTGAAAGCATTGAATAATAAATATATTTTTGAGACTTTACACATAATTTTGGATACCTGACAATTAGGTTATTAGTTTGATTTAAATTTATTTTATCACTGATCTGAACTGTTTCATGTAATAATTTATCATTGTCTCTAAGATCTGTTAACATTCACTGTCATTAGGAATGATGCTTGTGGTCAAGTTCAGACAGATTCTTTGCCAGATTACAATCCAGTTCAAATTCAGCACTTGCTGTGGGTGTGGTCTAGAGCTGGCCAGTATTCTGATATTTATTGTGATAAATTGCCACAGTATGTCTCAGTATGCCTTTCTAAGTGTGTTATATTGTCAGAACTTAAAGAACACTGAACAATTGCGTTGTTTCATTTCAAACAGACTATAGTTAGTCCTGTTAATTGATAATCATTTGTATTTAAAATAATCATTTATAGCATTTATAGTTTTTGATGGTACTTTTCAAATGTGGCATCACAGCCTTTTCTGTATGTTCGTGTTTTTGTACGTTCAGATTAGTCAGAAAAAAAAATATTGTGACATATCAAGTGTTGTAAAATTTACGGATATTACATTTTTGGCCACACTGCCCACCCCCTAGTCAGGTCAGACTAGGACAGAATTTTGTTGGGCTGTTTGAACCAATTTATGCCTGACAGATTTTTACCACCGGCACTTTGTCTTAATGTGTTAGACGCTAATCAGGGATCAAGTAATATAAACGCTTTCACAGGTTGGTTTTTGGTGTGGTGAAGTAATGAAAATACAAAACCCCAGTGGCCCTCGAGTTTCATACCCAACTCTGCAATTTCCTCATAGAAAACCAAAATTGCGGAACTTCACCTGAAACTGTTTTGGGTTACCGTTTGTGAAATTGTGGTGGGTTTCTCATAATGGTGCTCAAATGTGCATGTAATGCACTTATTAATTGGTGAAGAAACAGAAAGTCCCAAACACTTGGCTAGCAACACATTTTTCTTGGAAAATGCAGTTTATTGGAGATGCATTCTGGTTGATCAGACTGGTTGCCAGATTGAAATGGTTAGATACAAGTTTATATTTGTGGATTGTATTGTAATGTTTGTCCGTGTGTCTTTCAGTATTACGATGACACTTACCCCACAGTTAAAGAGCAAAAAGCCTTTGAGAAGAACATCTTCAACAAGACACACAGAACTGACAGTAAGGATTTTATTTTGTTAATGTTTGCATGTGTTTGTTGAAAGAATCTGTGCAGTCCTGTAATTCTATTATCATCTTTACTTTATCAGGTGAAATTGCTTTGCTCGAAGGCCTTACTGTTGTGTACAAGAGCAACATAGATTTGTATTTCTACGTAATTGGCAGTTCACATGAAAATGAGGTAATTTCAGAAACCTGATTTTCTGATGTATATTTTCTATTATGTGCAGCATGAGTCATGTGAAGTTATCTGTTTAATTTTTCCACAGCTGATGCTCATGTCAGTGTTGAATTGTCTGTTTGACTCCTTGAGTCAAATGTTGAGGTATGAAACGTTACTCTTGCCATTTTACTTTTGATAGTAATAATTAATACTAATACATATAAGTACATAATACTTTTTACTTTCCTAATTCTTTCTTTTAGGAAAAATGTAGAAAAGAGAGCCTTACTCGAAAATATGGAGGGCCTTTTCCTAGCTGTTGATGAGATTGTAGATGGAGGGTGAGTATTTTTAGTTTACAACCGTACTTGACCAATATCACAGGAAAGTAAAATGTTTTTCAAACAATTATGAAACAAATCACAAGTTAAGTTACATTATTTTAATTTAATTTGTCTGAGATATTTTATCATATTTTATAATTTTCTGGATCAGGTAGATGCATTTTTAAAACAAAAATAGGCACAACTCAAAAAAAAAAATGTAAGTTAGTTTGCATAAATAGTCGAACGGGAATGCTTGCAGACCTGTTGGATGTGGCTAATTGAAAGGAAACATGGCCTCAACAAGAGAGCTGTCAGTTGAAGCAAAGGAAAGGACTATACAGTTCCTTCAAAAAAAGAAATCCAAAATATATTGGTAGTTCTCAGTCACCTGTGTGAAAAATTTGGAACAAGTATGAATAAAATGGGATGGTTATAAAAGGAACGCATGGGTCAGCCAGGGAAGATGTCAGAAAGGAAAATTCAAAACAGATATAAGAAATGGGCTGAATGAAATGGGATTTATGTCTAGAAAAGCCAAATGAAAAGCAGTACTAACACCTGAACAGAAGGAAACAAGGTTACAGTGGGCAAAAGAGAAAAACTCATGGAGTATGGATGACTAGATGAAGGTGATATTCAGTGATGAATCTTGAATCTGCATCAGGCAGGGAGATGATGCTGGAATTTCTTTCTGAAGCCTTTCTCATGAAGCATGCAAGAAAACGGCTTAAAAAAATACAAGCCCCCACTTATTTATGACCTGGGGCTGTATGTCAGGCAATGGACCAGGGGAGATGGCAATCATTATCTCAGCAGTCAACGCACAGGTGTACACTGACATTCTGAACACATCTCATTCCATCAGTAGAAATAGTGGTGATCATTTTTCAGGATGATAATGCATCTTGCCGCAGAGCAAAGTGTGTTAAAGCTTTTCTTCAAGAAAGATATATCAGCTCCATGACATGGCCAGCAAATAGTCCAGGTCTCAAACCCAATGAAAATTTATAGGCAGAATAAAAACAGTGGTCCATGACAAGGCGGCTTCCTGCAAAGCTGATTCAAGAAGCTACTATTCAAGAAAGTTAGAACCAGCTTAATGGAGAATATTGTTTTTCATTAGTGAAGTCCATGCTTTAAAGGCCCAAGGAGGAGCAACAAAGTACTTTTAATTTTTGTTCCTTCATGTTTTCCATATTATTTTCCTCTCAGTGAGTGATTCCATATTTTTTTTTTTACTTCTACTTGATCTGGAAAAATATGCCAGTAATAAAAAAAATTATAAGTTGATTTGTTTGAGGTATCTTTCATGAAGCCTAGCTTAGTGAAAAGCTTAGTAAAAATCCAAGAGTGGTGATTCCATAATGGAAGCAGTGTTAAACTTGATAACAGGTAACAATTAAGACATATACCGTGGAATGCTGCTTTAGAAGTGCTGTTACTCATCTGTGTTTAATATTTCTGGCAGCGTCATCCTGGAGAGTGACCCACAGCAGGTGGTCCACAGAGTGGCTTTAAGGGTAATCATATTTATTTGTGTTAATACGCAACATGCAAAAACATCTTACACCCTTCACTTTGGATTTTATTTATTTATTTTTGTACATATAATATGTATTTTGACACTAGAAAAAAGAAGTAGAAATATTAATAGTACCACTGGTTATAGAAGATTTGATTTTAAGTATTTAGTAGATAAACCAGCATGATATGGAACAGAAAATGAATGAGAAGCCCTTTTGGAAACTGATGAATTCCATCACTCATTTTCTTTCACTTCCTACAGGGCGACGATGTGCCTCTGACAGAACAGACCGTCACTCAGGTGAGAAAAGACTGACTACCCCTCTCTCCCTCTTCTCTTTCTCTCCCTTTCTTTCTCTTCTCTCTCTTCTCTCTCTCTCTCTTTCTCTCCTCTCCCTTCTCTCTCTTTCTTTCTTGTGCTTGTCTAGGTAAATCCACTTAGTGTTTTTCATTTCAGAAAAGGTTTCCGAATTTGTTTGATATTTTCAGAAAAAAAAAAGATCTTAATTTATGAGACACACAACATGGTCAAATATCTGTTTACACCTGACTATCACAAGTGAATGAGCTTGCTGGAGTTACTGAGACCTTCTGTTGCTATAACACTCTTCTGTGAAGGCTTTCCACAAAATTATGAAGTGTGTTTGGGAATTTGTACCCATTCAGTCAAATGAACATTCTTGAGGTGAGGCACATATGTTGAATGAGAAGACCTGGCATGCAACTGACATTCCAGTTAATCCCAAAGGTGTTCAGTTGGGTTTAGGTCAGGGCTTGCTTTGTGCACTGGGGCACAGTAATGCTGGAATAAACTGTTGCCACAAAGTTGGAAGCATATTAGTGTCTAAAATGTCTTTGTATGCTGTAGCATTAACATCACCCATCACTGGAATCTAATCCAAAGGCCTAACCCAAGCCTTGAAAAACAGCCATGACCATTATTCCCCCTCCGCCAAATTTTATTACTGGCACTATGAATTCTAGTAGATAGCGTTTTCCTAGCATTTACAAAACCCAGGTTCATCCATCAGATGTGACAGTGAAGCCAAAAGCGTGATTCCTCGGTCCATAGAACACATTTCCAAAACACCAGTGCTGATGATGGGCTTCACACTACTGCAGCCAATCCTTGGTATTGTACATAGTAAACTTAGGCTAGTGTGCAGCTGTTCAGCCACAGAAATTCAATTAATTAATCAATGCACAGTTTTTGTCAATGCACAGTTTTAGTCTTTACTCATAATTGTCATTATTTATGAACTAGATGGATGAGTATTAGACACTATGGGATTGTTTTTTGGCAACATTTTACAGTTGGTTCATGCACTATAACAAATTTGGCCCTGTGTATCTCCACACTGAAGATAGGCCCTCTGTACATTTTACAGATTGACCCCTGTGATGTACCTGGTGACAGTGCCATTGGGGCAGTCGAGAAGTCACATTGGGTCCTATAGTGCTCCCAGTAGCTAGTAAATAGGCAAATTAAATTTTTTGTTTTTAATTTGCAATGTTGCCCCAAAGATTCTGACGTTGCTGATTGGACGTTCTGCCTTGCCCTCTTGTTGTCTCATCCTACTAACAGTTGTTTACCAGTGGCAGTGAGCCTCTGCATGCGTGTCTCATCTATAAAATTGGTCCGTGGTGGTCCGTTCAGCGCGTGCTCCGCGGTGCCGTTGGGAGTCAGCCTCAGCTCCCCCCTGTGCCTGCCACATGTAAAGCATGATGGCTAATTATTGGCGGCTGTCTGGCAGCGGCGGCTCCCCGTGGCCGCGGGAGGCGCGAGTGCAGCCTGATTGATGGGCTCATTTAAGAGGCCTGCGACAGACTGCCTGCATCCCTCCCGCGCTGCTGATTAATGCTGCTCCTTGTCCTCCTGCTTTATGGTTATACTTTACCTCGCCTTTTCTCGAATTAAGATGATTAATTAATTCCTGGATATTTTCCCTGTGCCTACATTAGTCAAGCAAGAACTTTGGTGTGTGTGTGCGCGTGTGTGCTTTTTGACAATCTTCACTTTCAGCATTTGGGAAGGTGTCTTGGATCGTAACACATTAGTGTTTAGAAAGTGCTCTGTTTCGCTGCTCACCCTGATAGTCTTCGGTCAGAGGTGACCCGAAAGGGGGGCGTCAGCAGCACGAGATGGTTCTTTTAGCTTTGAAAGCCCGACACCACCGCCATGATGAACGATGGTGTAACAGTGCCGTAAATAAAAACAAATGTATTAATGGCACAACATGGCATCAGCATGTTAAGATTCAATTAGCACTTTTAGCCCGTTATTTCCGAGGGATATCTAACTGTAGGTACCTGTGATTATTGATGAGTGTGTAGGGCACGGCACACTTATCAAATAAACTGCAATTCTGGATATTTACACTAATTAAATGTAACTGCTTGAACCATTTGGCCTGTGGAAATGTGAAAAGTGAGAGCATAATAATTTTTTGTTTTTATTGTTTCTCGTATATTCCGCATCCAGAAAGTGTTTTGGTTGAATACATTACATGTGTATATCTGTCTCAAATCTCTGGAGAGACCAATATGCCTGCATGGGGTTTTAAAGTGCTGTTTCATGTTCTGTGTATTTTTCCCCTGTCTTCATCTTTTCAGGTGCTGCAGTCAGCAAAAGAGCAGATCAAATGGTCTTTGCTACGATAGGATGCGACGGTCCACATCAAGAGAACCATGGCACATGTATCACACCTCCTCTTGTCACTCATGCCTCTTAAGATTTTTTCTCATCACACTTTTGAGTATTATCTGTGCTGTAAAATTATTGGGCCCCTGGAAAATCGAGTTTTCTAATGTTTCTCTTACCTCAAGATGGACACTTAACACTTGGAGCTGAAAGGCAATATGCAAACTTTGCTGTGTTTGATAATTTGCTGATTGGAATATTTTTCATACATTCTGTAATTTAAGTCCAGTCCACACTGCATGTGTGTTAATGGTGTATGTGAGCATGGAATCACTGTCACAAACCAGCTCTTTTTTTCCCCAGAGGTCCAGGAAAAGCAAGAGAATGAGAACCTGAGTTGTTTTTTTTCTGGTTTTTTTTTTTTTTGGGAGGCCTTGCCCTTTAAGGAAAAGTACCAGGGACTTTCTGATTATTCCATTCCGGTTGGCCTTGTATGTGTGTTTGTGTGAGATATCAGTGCTGTACGCAAACGCTGTGCGAATAGAGAATGTGATTCATGTACATTCCAGTGGTCGAGCCTCCCCTCTCTCTTTCCAGATCCTTGTTATGATTGAAATAAAAACGACTGTTTCCTCATCCGCCTTTTTGCAGGACGTTATTTCAGGTCGACCTGCATTTTTCTCTCTTCTGCTGTGGTTATTTTTGTTAGTTCTATGTTACTGGAATTGCTTTATTAGAATCTAAATGAAGACTAGTATTTCACACCCCCTTCTCACAGACAGATACGTTCTGCTTGGAAAATAGACAGGGACTCACAAGCAAGATAAGAGCGCCATCTTCTGGCATGAAGTCAAAAGCACGGATATAAATCCAAAGGTATCTTCTTTCTTTGCAAAACATTTTCAGTTTGGTCCAGCCATGAGCATTACACCTCCATTGTCTGCTTGGGACCAATACTAGAGGGATTATAAAGAAATTATGAGGTTTCCTGGTAGTAATGCTTACATTAGTTTCCCCAGCAATTAGTGTACATAAACACAATTACATTTTTTAATGGAATTGTTTTTCAGTCTAGGGCTAACATTTTAGGATACATATACAATCCTGATTATCTCTGTATTGTTTATTCATATGTTTGTGAATATGACAAAGTGGGGCAGAACCTGATTTATTTTGGCTTTTGCTAAGGAAGTATTTGAGTATTTGAGGAAAAAAGACCTACATGTCTATGCTACAAATGAAAAGGTAATTTTTCATTTCAAGTGCAAAAAGACTGAAAAGGCTAGAGTAAATTAGACTGTCAATTGTTGTCTGAGGAGCTAGCTGAATAGTTGCTAGAAAAGAAGGGTGATTCAGTGTAATACAATGCTGTATCAAAAAAATATATGCATCAGAATAAACATGATTACTGAAAAGAGGCTTCATAAAAAAGTAGTAGTGCCAACACAATAAAACTTTATATTTACATAATATCTACAGCATGTTTTTGATCAGCCTATGCATAATAACTTCCAACAAAAGCAGTTTGGAATTAATTTTAGTGTTTTATTGTTTAACCCCAAATCTTTAGTTGGAACTTAGGTGATATGCATTGAAATGGTTCTTTATTACAGCTTCCAAGAAGGTGAAAAAATAATGGGTATGAATTATGTGGCAAATACATTCAATTAAAAAAAATACACCCCTTTTGAAAAAAAAAATTATGGTCTTTATGGTCAAAAGTTATGGTCATTGCTTGGGGAATACATGGAGATGACTCAAAGCATGTTCTACTTAGTCTGTTTATCTACACTCTCAGAGTGTAAGCATTGGCCAGATAGATCATCAGGAGATCAGCCAGTTCAGTCCTCAGTGGTACTGCAGCCATCTGTGGCCAGGAGGCCAGGAGTCCAAGAGAGCACAGTTGGCTTCGCTTTTTTGGGGTGGGTTGGGGGGCCATCCATAATCTGAGTATGTAGTATATCTCCCATTTACTAAAAACATTAAACACAGCTCGTTTAATCAAGCCTATTTGTTCCCTAACTTGAAATCTCTTGGGCTTTCGTTCCTCGTGTGACTGTCATCAAGAAAATGCAGCACGGAAAGTTGAAAGGTGCACATGTTTTTTCCTCCCCTCCCTCCTGGTTTCATGCAAATTAGATTGTGCCTCCAGAGAAATGCGAGGGAAGACAGGCAGTATGTTATGGATGTGCTAAAATGATATATTCTGGGGGAAGTAGAGGTGACATAAGCACACTCTCACTGAAGTACTCATGCAATGGGCTTGACCCCATTAATGGCCTGGCCTCGACGATCTTCACACAAAGACTTAACAATAGTCTATGATCGTGGTCATACTGCAGTGCTTAGATCAGCGTTCACTGCTAATGACTTGTCTTATGATATGAAACGACAGCACTGACACAAATTCCAGAACAGAGTCAGAGTTTCCTGCCAGGGCTGGGTATCTAGGCTCGGTACTTTAATGGTTCCTAATAGATAACTTCAGGGCTACCACTGTCGTTATTAATGACAGATTCCATGTCTTATAGTACTCAATTTAGCTAATGCTAGCTATGATAGAAATTACTGCTGTCTAGGATGAAGATACATAGCATCACAGCTTGCTGCATATGTGGCAGCCTAGCCGCAAGACCAGTCAGAGTGCCCATGCTGACCCCTGCAGAAAGTGCCTACAATGGGCACATGAGCATCAGAACTGGACCAGGGAGCAATGGAAGAAGGTAGTCTGATCTTGTGGATGGCCAGGTGTGTGTACATTGCTTACCTGGGTAAGAAATGGCACCAGGGTGCAATAAGGGTAATGTCCTGCTGGGAAATCTTGAGTCCTGGTTTGGCACAAACTATCGACCTAAAACAAAAACCAAGTTAGTCTTGGGGAGCCCATGCTCTACACGTTTTTATGTTTTCCATTGTCTGACACAAGACCCAGCACGTGAGGACCTACTAATCAGACAAAGAGCTGAATCAGTTGCAAAAATGTGTCTGGTATGGTACCACAGTCTGGTATGAATAGGACTCTAATGGGGAACCCCTGGGTTAGAGCTTGCTCATACAGGACTGCTGTGAGGTTTTACCCACGATGTCCTCCTTTGACAGCATTACAGTGTGCCGTTCCTCTATAGTACATTCCTCTACGGTGTGGCACAAATTTGCCTTTACCTTGGTTGCTGCAGTTCTGAGAAATATAGATTTGAAAAAGGATCTGCTTGAGCTCAGATGCAGCCAACCTTTATCCCAAACACTCAGCAGTTCATTTCCTTTACTAATTCAGTGAAGTATTATTAGGAGGTGATAGCTGTCCTACTCTTACTTTAAGCCCCTCTCCTGCGTTATATTTGGGGCACATTCATTCCACTGTTGATAGAGTCGTTGCAATTATGTGATTAAACTAAACACAAATTCATCTTTTTTTTAGTTGCCATATTCTCTGTCTCACTGGTCTCTTTCTCAGTAAGAATCAAAGTCTGATGACCACATCAAATTCCTACGTTGTAACATCTTTTGTACATCTATATGCAACAAATTGGTAATTTTGAACAGCAGTATAATTCTAAATGTACTATTTTTAAGCAAAAGATGACCTTTAATTCACTATTTTCCTACGTTTCAAGAATACATGAATAAAAGAATGTAGCAATCAGAGTTGGGTTCAAAGACTTTCATCTATGGCAAGTCTCCTAATAGTAAATTTGCCTAAATCTGGATAAGAGCATCTGCCAATTGCATAAATGTAAATTATATTCCTTTTAATTATATTCTTTTTAATTTTCTTTTATCTTCTTCCATTTAAATATTCACATCCTGCATTACTTTGCATTTTATCCTTTCACTTTTTGTCCACCAAAAAAAGTCTTTTTATTCAACCATTTTCCAACCTCTCTTTATCCTTTAGAAACACTGTTTTAGTGCATATAAAGTTTAGGCTGATAGATGTAAATGAGCTGTTGGGTAATTCTGAGAGATGCTTAGATAACTTGTTTTACTGTTATGAAACATATTAGGATTTTAGGCATGGGTCTAGGGCTATGAAATGGTATAGAAGGCCCAATCAGTAGCCTAGTGAACCCGATGACCACAAAGTCGCAGGTTCAAACCCCCCACTTTCTACCATTGTGTCCTTGAGCAAGGCGCTTGAGCAGTTGCTCCAGGGGGACTGTCCCTGTAACCACTGATTGTAAGACGCTCCGGATAAGGGTGTCTGCCAAATGCCACATTACTTTACGTGGTCATATGCTAGGTTTCTGACTTTGGGTTACCTTTTTTCACTAAAAATCAAATGTTAAAACATTTGGAACAAAAAAGTCTCTATTATGTGAATTGGTTTCATTGAGTGTCTGAGCAGCACTGATTTGAAAAGCATGCCATTTACCCCACACCTGGTCCCCCAAGGTTCATGCTTGTACAGTTTTGGGCTGGAAAAAAAGCAATTTGATCAGTTGCACCACCGTCAGGAGGGTCGGATTATACCCCATCCCAAACATACCTGCCATTGCCTCTGGCTTTTCATCTGGATGTTCCAGCGGCACCTGTGGGCTTTCAGCAACTCACTTTCATCTAATTACAGTGGCACCACCATAAAGAGGCAAAAAGGTAATTTATATTAATTATACAGGAATGAGCATAATGGTCTGAGACGCCATGGCTTGATGCGCTGTACATAACATGCCATAAAATTGTCAAAGGCGTGTGGGATAGAGGTCTGTAATTGATAGACGCATAGAGTACGTGTGTGCGTGCATGCCGATGGCTGTGTGTGTGTGTAATGGTCAATAAATTAATCAGCCGCAATCTTACGGAGTGTTTATGTCCACGCCAATGAACATGAGCACCTGCTCTTTTTGGGGCGAGTCCCACCCTGAGAGTGGAGGAAAGTGTGCCCAACAGGGCCCAGTCAGTGTATCAACTGATTGATATCAAGGTTCAGCAGATTTTTCAGCATCAGTGGAAATCTTACCAGTTCATAACCGTTTAAATGTTGCACATTCAGGATTGGGGTGATGTCTTTTAACAAGTGAAAACATGCGGTTGGGAAAATTTTGAGTAAATAATGCTAGAATTATGTATTTGTTTTAAGATTAAGGTACAAGTTCGCATGTAAGTCCTTTGTTTTATAGCTTTACTATGTAACACTTGAGCTATAAGCCAGTGTTATAGCTAGTGCCCAGCTAAAAGAAAGTGTGCTACACCAGGGTTACCACTTTTAATGTGCAATATGACAAAGTGATCAAATACAACAAGCTTCACCAATGTTCAGTGAATACTTAAATGTATAGTTATCAATAGTACTTGAATAGTACAAATGCTGTGTTCCTGGCAGCTCCCTGCTTCATGGGTGAATGGGTTAAAAGCAGAGAAAGAATGTCACATTGTTCACACTGTGTGCTGTGGTGTGTTCACATATGACAAAATGGTCACTTTACTTGAAATAAAGTAAAGTGGCCCCTTATAGTCACATGTGAACACACCACACAGTGTGAACAATGTGTAATTCTTTATCTGCTTTTAACCCATTCACCCATGAAGCAGGGGGCTACCACCAATGAGGGGCACCCAGGGAGCAGTGTGTGGGGATGCTACCTTGCTCAAGGGAGCCTCAGTTATGACACTAGCAGTGCTGGGATTCAAACCCACAACCTTCTGATTCCAGGGGCAACGCCCTAACCACTAGGCCACCAGCTGCCCTTTCACCAAGCATTAGTTAGTGGTAGTAGATGGTCCAGGATTATACCATGAACACAAGACATATAAACACAAGACAATATAAAAGTTAATATATTAACCTTAATAACGGTATGTAACCATGATATAAACGTAATTCCAAGTCAGATCAGACTTGGATATGTGTGGCTGCATGTCTGATTTTGTTGATGTTTTTTTGTTTCAGTCTGTAAAGTATTTCAGCTTCATTCTAACATGATCACATTTTTTTCAGTCTCTTATTTACTTAAAACTTTTACTAATTAACGTCTGGGATATAATGTTTTGGGTTTAATATCTCCTGAAATAGTGTTTTATGCAAAGTCATTAACATATTGTAGTTTAAGCAGAAATTGTGGTGTTTAGCATTTGTGTCCGTCATTGTGTCTGTAAACTCGTAATAAATTGGGAAATTTAGCATATTTTTCCCCTGTCAAGGACCTCAAAAGAACAAATAATGCTTTCTGTGCTGATGCTTTATCTCTGCCAGTTTTCATGTGTCTGGGAAACATACTTGTGGAGATATCAAACAGCAAACACAACTTCACAGATAATCATTATAATTAGCAATTATTGACATTTTCAGAGGAGTAAAAATGTATATAATTACCATAATTCAAACTTTAATTTTAGGATAATCTGAGACATGCATCAACAACCTCATCTGAACTGACATGGGATGACTCAAATTTCAGTTGATGCCTGGATATATTTGTATATTGAGTTTTTTAACACAGCTTCAGCCAATCAGAATGTAGAGCCAGAACCAGAATGTAGAACCGTTGTTTGTTTTATAAATGACAATAGACAGTGATGTCTATCAATTTGCTATTTTTGGATAGCTAGGATTTTATGCTGTCATTTTAGATCCTCAGAATTTTTAGTATATAAGATTTCTTATGGGTCAAACAATGGCTCAGACTCTTCATCCACACAAAATCAGGGCTCAAGCGAGGACAGCTGGAGCCACAGAGCTGTGACTTGGTCTAATCAAGCCCCCACATGCTGCTCAGTGGGTGAAGCTGCGCAAACAATGTAGCTGCGATAAACAGCAGCCGATAACACCGTACCTTTGGGGCGAGCAAATTTAGCATCAGTCTATAGCGGGGAACGATAAGTACGGGGCTTGAGGGGGGAGTGGAGAAGTGCACACATTGACTCACAGGGTCCGAATGTGATAAGATGGTTGAGGGTGTTTCGCTGGCCCTAACACTGCACACACACACATACACACATTGGTTGTCCTGGTTCAGCCCATGACATGCTTTACGACGCCTCACGCCCTCACTGGGCCCGTTTATGGATTCCCATCGAATAGAAAATCATTTCAGCTCGGAGGCTGAGGCAGCCAAAAACAACATCGCTGCCACAGCTTTTCTATGCCCCTGCCTATAACTCATACAGCCATTCTGCTTCATACACAACAACCTTTGTGTTTTTGTTTTTGGCAGTTACTTGTATT
The DNA here is from genome assembly GCA_037576975.1 of Alestes dentex. Taxonomy (NCBI): domain Eukaryota; kingdom Metazoa; phylum Chordata; class Actinopteri; order Characiformes; family Alestidae; genus Alestes; species Alestes dentex. Next base: position 4,710,333 of record JBBIGA010000132.1, on the reverse strand, counting down.
TTTATGGTAGCAATAAAAATTAAAAACCAATAACTGTGGTCGATTATCACATTTAATTTCTTGATAGCTAGTGTGGTCTACTCTTAAAAATAAAGATGCCATAAACGGCTCTTTGGTGCAATTTTTTTGCACAAGTATTTATCTATTACTGTTTACCTCAGTATTTGCATTTTGTTGCACACACAATAACTCTACCACTAGAATACAGTATCTGTCATCGTACTGCATTCATTCAAAATAGAACTGCAGCTGCTTTGGTTGACCACACTGTATATTGTTCTGTCCTGTAATATTGTATTGCTGCTTTCTCTGTCTCTCTGTGTATCTCTGTGTATTCCTGTCCTGCCTGCACTTATGCAGTCTATGGTGTTTCTATTTTTGTTTTTTGTTGCATCATGATCCTGTTTCTTCTCACTGTGTCTCTGTGTGTACATGGCTGGAATGACAATACATCTACATGACTTGACTTGACAATAAAATAGAAGAATCACTTCGGTTCCCTGGATATCCTTTCTTTTGCTTTTTGACCAACGTGGAGCGAGGTTTTGAATCCAGTTCCATTCAGGATTCTTTAAACCTTGGTGGCATTTAGCAAACCAGCTCACTTTTTCACCAGTTTTCAGTGGAACCACTATAATCACGGATGCATCACTGATTGTACTTTTCTGAAACTCAGGAGATGGCCAGATCACCACAGACAATTTGTTTCCTCAGCAGACCACTGGGCGTTCACTGTTTTTTCTAAAGATTTATCCTATATTATTGCCTTCCCCACTGCTGCATTCTGCCTCCTCTTTAACTGTAGAGTGACATGCCTACTGATGCTGTCATGGTTTGCTCTGGAAAAAAAGAACACCTGTGAACCAACTTTTCAGGTTCCCAAAATTTGGTGGGTGAACACATATCCTGTTGGTGAAGAGTCAGTTTAAAGATTGAAGAGTTAGTTGAAAAAACATTTCTGCAAATCAGATGTGTGAGAGAATTTTTTTAAATTTGAAGAACCTCTAGTTGTAACAGTCTATGCCAAATAATGTTTTTTTTACATTACGTCGAAGGCGTGAACCGTTGAAGTTCCTTTATTTTTGGGAGGGTGGTGGCCAAGATACTCAGCAGGCTGTATTGAACAATATTTGACAAACTGCTCGATGCTGAAATCTTATTTCCACGCTATCTATACAACAACACATTACTGCTTTGAAATGCATCATTCAGAAAGAATGAGATGTTATTCCTCCGGGTAGATCGTGGTGTAAGGGTATACCTTGTTTTCCTGCCTCCTGACTGGGTGCTTGGAAAGCACATAAATTCAAACGGAGGTATGCCACATCCATCAGCCAGGCTGTTGGACATGTCCAAAAGCCTGTTTGGATATTTCTATTTTCGATTTTGCCTGCGCTATTAGTCACCCACTTTGGCAGTGGCCCCCTATTGAAAACAGGCGGCCAAGCGGGACCGGAGACATTTGTGGAGTCCAGCCCTCAGCACCCCCTGCTTACAACTTGAAGCGACAGTTAAGCTCTAAAATCAGATTTGCACAATGCTCCCCAAGCAGAGTTCAGCCAAGACCTGTTTGCCGTTAGTTTTGCACTGGAGCTACGAGGCTAACAGCACACACACAGGATGCTCATTGACTACATTGCCATTGTAGCTCCAGTGCTACAAGTACAGAAGCAAAGTTCAGACCACAGACATGACAAGGCTGGTCAACCACATTTGAGGTAAGGGGGAAATTGTGTAAATGTGTTTTTTTTCACCAAACTATTGCTTTAAGAGAGAAGCCGCAACCCCCCCCCCTCTCCCCCCCTCTCCTTTTCCCCTCCCGTTTGATTTAAGACTGGTCAGAAATCTCCTCAGATCCTAGATGCTACCCTGCTGTGTTACACACACACAACACACGTATACATACACATTTGTTCACTCAGTGCTGTCCTTGGTCGTGACTTAGCACTTAGCTAGCGTGTGTTTGAACATCTGGACGCCATTCTGGTAGCTCAGGGTAGAGGCAGCTTCTGAAGTTGTTGTTTCAAGGGTCTGTGTTTAAAACTCCTGGCCCTCGATTGCATAGGCAGCTGAGGAGATGGCCACTCTGGTGAATTAAATGTGTATCACAAGAATGGAGTAGCAAGTCGTGACCCCCAATGTTCTCCCAATCTGAATTCCGAACCAAGTTGGTGATGTAACTGTTAAGCCGCAACATTCCCATAACTCACATTTTGTGGCAGACACTCGACACCCAATAGCAGTGGTAGCAATAAAGCTTTATGACTTCTTTCCCCATTTTTTTTTCGAGGTGTTATTTATCCCAAATGCGGCCCTGAGGGGGACATGTGTTCTCCCTCTCATGTGGTCCTGCTCGGTCTTGTTTCACTCTGTTCCAGTGCTAACAGGCTCCAAAGCTCCCTCATTTCAGTGTGATTTGTTTGTATGTGGCTCTTCAGGTCGCCAAAAAAAGATGGAGCAGGAAAGCATTTTAGTGACACACATCTGAGCTTTCAGCTCCTCCAGCTCTCCCTTTCTCTCTCTCTCTCTCTCTCTCTCTCTCTCTCTCTCTCTCACTCACTCACATTTACCCATCTCAATCTTTCATGCTCTCCACCCTTCCCCTTTCTTTCTTTTTCTTTCTTTATTTGTTTCTGTCTTGCTCTTTCCTTTATGCTTCTGTCATTCTCTTTACCCTCCCTCTCTCTTTCAGTCTTTTTCCATTTCTTTTTCTATTTTCTTTCTGTCTTTCTTTCTTCTTCCTTTCTCCATCTTCCTCTTTCTTCACCCTTATTCTCCATTTTAGCTCCCTCTCTTTTTCTTTTTTTAGTCTTTCTCATCTTTTACTTTTTTTGTCTCTCATACTCTGTCTTTAGACTCTCTTTTTAATGCTTTCTTACACCCATCTTTATTTCTCCTTCTTTCCTCATCTTTCTTTTTCTTTCTTTCTTTTTTTTTCTTTCTCTCTTTCTTTCTTTCTTTCTTTCAGTCTCTCCTTTACCTTGCTCTGTCTTTCCCCACCCTCCCCCATTTTTATCTCATTCTTGCATTTTCCATTTCTCTCTCTCTTTCTGTCCCTCTCTCTATCACTCTCTCTCATTCTCTCATATTCTTTCATTCCTCCCTGCCCCCCTCCCCACGGATTCCCCGTCTGCACCACAGTGCCCGTTAACAGACCCCAGGCCTGACAGATTTACCGCCACCGTCCTGCCATTGGCCGCCAGCGTGACAGAGCTGATTTAATGCTACCTTCCCATTGGTCCATGGCTGACAGGTGAATTTACAGCTGTGCTGTGATTTGATGCTGCCTGCCTTTGATGTGAGTTACAGCTCTGTTGCTTATGGGACACAGAAATGGTGTCAGGTTTCAATCGTAAAAGCCTCTCCCTGAGGGAAGGTGCAGGGCGTGCACTACATTTCTGACGTCATGAGAGTAGAAATGAGAGAGAGAGAGAGAGAGATATGGTGGGGGAGAGAGAGAGAGAGAGTGAAAAAGAAAGAGAGTGGTTGCATGATTTAAAGCCAAAGTCATTTTCCCTCGCATAGGGCCACTGCTGCAGTTTTGTGGAACGCGTTCTCATCCAATTTGCCTACTTGAAATAATATCCCATTCCAACAGCCCGCACTAAAAGAAAACATTACACACAGAACCGCATGTTTATTTGGACAAGGCCTCTAGAAATCTAAACATGATTTTCAACAGATAGTAATCGTCATTTGTCATCTGTATGGGCCTAATGTTTATACATTATGAATTTGTAGGCTGGTAATGATGATCATATTCCCTGTATGAGACGGCACTTAAGCATAAAGCCCCAGTCAGGGCCAGGACAGTGCCAAGGCCACCCCAGGACTAGATCTAAGTTTAGTCATGGTCAGCATGGGAATCTGTGCATTACAATATGTATAGGCTTGTGTTGTCCTTGTTTCAAGGCCTGTCGTAGCAAGTCTGACCCACGGCTTAAAGTGCTCATACAAAGAGATTAAAGGGCTGTTTCTCTGGACGCAGTTGAGCACTAATTTTGGACTACTTTCATTGCCAAGTAGCACATAAAATGTAACATGCATCCTTTCAATCCATGTTCAAGCAAGACCCCATTTGGCTGAAAGCCCCCAAACGTTTCTTTTAGTGAGTTAAGTCCTCCTGTTCTTGATTTTTTCCCCTGACTCTTCCTTGCAGAACACTGCAAGTTCAAAACTATACAGAGATCATCTTGCACGCACAGCATGTTTAAGATTAAACCACTGATTTTTAATAACATTTTTGTCTGGGAATGGAGATGGGAAAGGGCATTTCAAAACTTAAATAATCTATTTCTTTAAGTAATTCAAGGTTGCTTTTGATGTATGTCTTGTTGTAATATACTACCCCTTTTCTTGAGTTTCTTCACTGAGTGTGGGTCAATCAACAAAACATTCATGCACATTGACCAGAGGTGCCAATACTTTTACATAAAACTGTCATAAACCATGCATAGCCTTTTAAAATTTTGAAAATAATTCAGTAGGAAAGGATAAACTACGACTGGCCATTAATTATTTGTTTAATTAAAGGAATAATTAGAATAATTACAGTTGTTTTCAGCATTAACATTCATTTGTAGTGTGTTTTTAGAGTGCTTCAGATATTTAGTCTAGGTTTAGGCCATGTTCACAGTGAGATGAATATGCAATAAATGGCTGTTGTATTTGGTAGGCATGTTTCTTGTAGTTTAATTTTTAAACCGCCCAAGTGTGGATCAGGTGATGCTTCCTCAAGACAAATGGCAGCATGCAATTAGTTGACTGTCACATAAATCTTCACTCTATCTCTCTATCTGTGTGTATGTGTGAGGGGTGGGGGGTGGGCCGGGAGGAGCGAGTGTGTGCCACACTGCAATTCAGGTTGAAAGATGAGCGGTTTAAACAATATCTTGGAAAGTTCCTCACAAATGAGCAAAAGTTGGCCCTGTTATTATCCGGCTTTACATCTCATAGGTGTTCAGTGAATATTATCGATGTGTGCGACTGTACATCTCCACCCTGACGCACATCAGATTGCCTAAATTTTAACATTCATTGCTCATGTCGTGGTACCTTTTTGCCAGGTAGGCCTTAGTCCTAAAACAATAAAGGCCTCTTACTTATGAGATGTTTAAAATGAACAAATCACACCACAGTTCAAAGACATATTGCTTATATCTTGCCTTTATATCACTGAAAAGAGCACATTTCAATTAACAAATGGACCAGATACAAAGTCTGTCTTTGTTGTGTATCAGGTCTTGCATCTCAAGTACCAATGATAAGCTCACAGCCCTGCAGAAGGCCTTTTCGTTAGGGCATTATAAGGATATCTTCCCAGATCAGGCCTGGGATTCATAAAGTGTTTCGTTGAGTGTGCTGATCTAGCAGCTATTTATGGGACTGGGCTCACAGATAAAACAGAGGAAGTCCCTGATCCTAGATTAGTGCTCCTACTGTGAGAATCTTTATGAATATGGATCCTGAAGCACCGTTTATCCCTGCTGCCCTTGCGCTGCCCCTAAGATCAGTGAAGTAGCATATGACTCATATCTCTTCAAAGCGCTGCTAACAGCCACATATAAATCAGCATATCGCGGAGTTGATCAACAGAGGCAAACTGCCAAAGTCACTTTGGCCTAGTGTCTGCCTGGGCCCTGGCGGAGCCTACCTGCTCGCGGCTTTTATCTGTCCATCAGCCCCATCAGGCTGACAGCTAATCCCTCAGAGCTCATCAGTGGCCCGCGTGAACCCCTGTTGCGGCCATGACCCATGAAAATGTCTCGGGGTAAATAGCAAGGCCAGCGCTCTCCGTCAAAGACCCAAGGATCTGCAGGCCATGCGGATCGTCTGATTCAGAGTGTGCTGCAGTTCACTCTCCTCTAGGCCTGCTCATGTGGAAAATTGCTGTTCGAGAGAAAGAGAGGAGGAGAAGAGGAAGGAGAGACTCATAGAAAGACCTTCCCCTTAAGTAAGAAGCCTAAGTAAGTTTTATTTGTAAAACACTTTACAGACTTCATCTAAAGTGCTCTACAGTCAGCAAGTTTCTCCTTTACCCCAAATGTAATCAGCCTAGGGAGCAAAGAATCCTTTAAAATTGGTTAATGGCTATAAATTAAATCACAAACACCTTAAATTATGAGATGAAACTGACAGGCTGACTAATGGAGACAGAAAAGTAAGATCAGTAACCAGCAAGAACCGAGCTTTTAACAGTGTACAGATGAAGCAAGCGGCCACTGCTACCCTTATAAATAATCATAAATGACCACATTTCTATTCACTACCTCTTTACGGTACCAAAGTTCCCTTCTTTAGTTTTGCACTGGTAAAATGAGGCTAATGTAGCTAACAAGTAATGAGAGCTTACGGCCATCTGTTCGCATGCTAGCTGCATGCATGAATCTTTCTGTCATGGCGCGCTGTCATTTATAACAATGGACAAAAGTATGAACATAAATCATCCCCACATCCATGGGTTTCCATATTCTAATGAGTAAAAATAGGTCAGGAATCTATTTGAATTGACAAAGAAAAAAGACGTGAAGCTAAAACAGGGTTGGTATGATCTCTCTTTTTCTACCACCAGCACAGAGTTAACTTTCTGAACTAGCTGCAGCTATGCCGAGGCAGACTGACAAAGACCCATATACAGTAATCCGAGTGACTTGACACAAGTGAGAAGACACCCTTGTCAAAAGTAATTCCGTAACGTCTAGAGAGACGCATTAAGACTCGGGACATGCTTGGCAGTGGATCTGCCAGCCCCCGTGTCTCTCCGTCGGTGGTAGATTGCGTCGCTGCACTCTCACCAGGCCACATCCTTCCGAACAAACACAAGCCTTCATAGAAACGCCCCAGGAATGGAGGTGCGGGTTTGTTGCCCACCGAGTGCTTATGGAGGGTTGGGGAGGTCTAAGTGCTTCTTTCATTAGTTTCATTAACAATAGGGTGTATCGCATGAAAAACAACTGCATAAATAGTTCACAATCTGGGACCTGAAATCGTACTTTGGTAATAACATTGTTAAACCCATGACACACACACAAATCCGAGTAAAAATGTCCAGTGTATAATTTGGAACCAGAACCAATTAAAAAGACAAAAACTAATTAAGGCATGTAATAAAAATGACTTCATAAAATACATATGTTTGGGGGACAGGTGTTATAATTTGTTTTAGGGAGAAGTAGACTGTTAATGAAACTTAATTTTGTAAATGAAACTTAACAATACCAGAAGTAGATATTTAAGCAATAGAACACAGGAGGGAGGGAGTTATGGTGAATAACATCATGGCTGTGATCTGATTCCGGGCATGAGCCAAAAGCGAGTATGTATCACCACTGCTGGTGTTATTTGTGATAATATACAGCCTTAAAGGTTCAATTGCTTTCATAACAAAAACACATTGAATCAAATGTGCTTTAACGGCAGTTCCTCCCACTAAAAAATTAGAGGACAGGGCCACATCAGCTCGACTACAGAATTGGTTCAATCAACCTGAATTTCTTGTTTGCTTAAGCGAGTCTGTAAAACATTTTAAAGCCCACCTTGTTGTATTTGATGTTCATTTCAGACTAAATACATTTTTTTTTGTCACTGCTGTCGACCACTGTTTAGGGTCTGCAACAAGTTTGTGATGTAGGCCTGCTGTCACACTCTTCTTCAGAATCTGACCAAACAAGCAGCACATCGCTATCACAAAAAACACACTTCTTAGGAGACTTCTCAACCAGTCAGGACCCAGCAGCATCACAGTGTAGATGATCTTAACTCCTTTAGAGGGTGTGTGTTGTGCTGTGCGCTCTACTTTTTTAAGAATCATCTTTGTGTTAATATGCTTTTGAGAAACCCAGCCTGGATTGTGCAGTCAGAATTAACTGTTGTGCATGTCCTGATATGAGGGTATACAGTTACAGTGGACACTGAAATGCCGTCACAGTTTCACCAGAGACCTTTTAAGTCTCACTGTCACATTAAGAGCCCATGCTTAATTTGAGCCGCAGCTTGTAATAAAGGTTGCAGCGCTGGCCTTTCAGTAAGGGTATCAAGGTTCCACCCCCTGGCCTGTAAAAAAATCTGGACCTCAAAAATAGGGATAAACAGGGAATACTGTTTTACCACTAAGTAAAACAGTATTCCAAAAATGGTATTAGTATTACTGTGCCATTATACAAGAAAGAGGAAGTGTTTTTTCAACACAGAAATGCCCAAAACCTGCCAAAACATTACTGACATTAAAAATAACCTTCCAAACACTACATGCATAATTTCACACGTTTGCCTCAATAGAATATGTTAAAATATCATAAATGGTCTTCAGTGCCTATCAGAGCTAGGCCTTCCATTTGGACCATAAATATCTAAACACAGACAGAAAAAAATTTGAAGATATTCACTGCTAAGATAATGCTAATTTCTGCTAGTGTCCTATAGGATTCTGGAAGTATTTTAGCACCAAGACAACGCAACTGGACACTGATTCAGGGATCCAGTTTACATGCTGCTTCTATTCCATTCCATTGCTTGTCGGTGCAAAATTAAAGAAGCAAACACCGGACACCAAGCATGTTTTAGATGATCTCTTAATGCACACTTCCGATACCATGTCTCGACCTCGTCTAGGTGCCCTCAGTGCGAACTCCCCAGAGGATGGTGGAATGTTTTCATGAGAGAAACAAATCTAACGCGAGACCCCGACTCTTATATACGTGACACAGAAGTCATGACCCAGATGGAATGAGTGCAGTACTGTCTTGGGAGCCGCCACCCGGGCCCCTGATCTGGCCCTGGGGAGAGAGAGAATCTCCTGCTGGGCCTGACAGTCTGTGCAAGAGTCTTGAAGACTGCAGGACGTCCCAACGAGCCACAGATTGATGCGGGGGGTGCACAGGGCCACTGCTGGTTAATGTATCCGTCGAGGCTAAATGCCTCCTTTGGAAAGTGATTTTTACGCTGTTGGCAGGGCGCCGGAGCGTTCGGCCTGTCACCAGGAATGTGGATGGCTCTTGAGTGAGATAAATCTTATCAATGAGGCACTGGTCAGCTGACGCTTCCAGTTTCCGCCTCAGAAGGGCTGCACAGTTTGTTCATCTAAGCGGTGTTTCAGCCAAAAACCAGATGCACACAGTGTTCCCCTTACCACAGGAGCTAATCAGCCAAGACATGATGCTAATGTGTGGCTATAGGCTTGCATTACTTGTTACTACATTTTGCCCATTTTTATAAATATCAGTGTGAGATGGTAATGTGTGTGTATAACTCACATGTTAAACTGCTGTTTTACTGTCCTGGAATGTGGGTGCACTGCAGCCCCCTCAGTCCCCCTACTTCCAGCATCCCTTCAAGCAAGTCTATTTGAGATTACGTGACGACAGTTTGGGGTAACTGTGTAATGAGTTATTCTATTGTTCATTCATCATTAGCCTCATAGCTCCAAGACAAAACCAAAGAAGTCAATCTGAAACTGAATTTTGAAAAATTTGCAAATGAAATTTGAAAATCAAAATAATTTACACGGAAATCAGGTTTTAGTTTCAGTAGAAAAAGCGAGACATGTTTTTTTAAGTTTAAAGTAAATTCAGTATTCAGTTTGTTTGCATCACATAATTATTGAACCTTGATGAAGTATTCTATAGATTTTTATTTCTTTCAGTAGAACCTAAAAAAAGAAAAGTGAAGTTTATTTTTGCTCACTTTGTAGATTCCCAAAGTGGTAAAACTATGCAAACTGAAGTGTTTTTAAGTTTGCATGAATATGCATGAATTGTTTGGATAAGGAGGTGAGGAGCCTGCAGGATCTGTCTTTAAACCCCTAGTGTCGCATGACGCGTTGATGACTGGCTCTTCCAGTACAAGGGAGAATTAGGGCTGGATAATTAATCTTACTGTGGGCTTCTTGTCATTAGCTTGTGCTTTGCGTCAAAGTGAATGACACAATGGAGCGTTGGGGGGGGAAATGAAATCAGAAACACGTAAATTAACCACCAGATGTAGTTCATCCCATCATAGTGTCAGTTCCATTTTAATGTATGCATAGGTGGGGAGTAACACATCACAAATTATTACAGTACTTCAGGACAGTTTTCCATCTACTGGTGCGTTTTTGATTATTATAAATAAAGTCTTCAACTTTACTTATTGTTTATATGTTCTATTGCTAGCACTACTACAACTACTATTAATACTACTATTACAACAACTTCTACTAAAACTACTATTTGTACTACTACTCCTTCTTTTAATACCACTACAGCTACTACTTATAAAAGAATTACTCCTTCTAATACTACTACAACTACTACTTATACCACTACATATAGTACAACTACACCCTCTGCTACTACTACAACTACAATTATATCATTATGTGTAGTACAATTACGCCTTCTAATGTTACTACTGCAACTACAACTTATACTATTATGTATAGTAGAATTACTCCTTCTAATACTACTACAACTACAACTACTCCTCCTACTACTACAACCCGTACCTATAGTATTATGTAAAGTACAACTACACCTTCTACTACTACTACTTATGCTACTATGCGGCTCCCTGTATTATTACTACCACCACTACTCCTTGTATTAGCACTTATACTACTATTACAACTACTGTATACTATTACTTACAACTACAGCTCACACTACTACTTGTACTTCTACTAGCACTACTTCGACTATTACTATTATTGCTAATACCACCACTACTTGTACTACTCCTAACACTGCTTCGGCTAAGACTTCTACTACTAATTGTTCTTTTTATACAACCATAATTTTCACCACTACAGTAATAATAAAAAGTAATAACATTACATATTTAAATTATGTTTTCCTGAGTGAAAATTGTGATGAGTGCACACAATACAAAAAATTGTGTGAATGTACCCAAAATAAATCAATTTGAAATGTAACCTGAAACATTTTCTGGGGGGATTATATCTTAGAAATGCCATCCAGTTGAAATGTCACAATTACTGAGATCTCAGCCATGAAGTAAAACTGTTGAGAGGTTTAAGGCCCATCATTTGACCAGGACAGACAATAAGAGAGGTACCCCAGTATTCATACTGGGGTAGCGATTTTTAGCACCTTAAATATGTGCGTACCTGCTCCAGCGCCTACAACTCCGCTCTCTTTTCGTCGGAACAAATCATCAGCCGGCCCATAGGTTTACGACTCTGATTAATTTGGCTCATACAGAAGAAAATCTTTATTCATGACACACAGCGAGATATTCTAAGCCTTCCTTATTGAACATGGGCTTCCCTGTAATTACTGCAATAGCTCATTTTTGTGGAGCCACATATATACTCTGGCCACGTTATTAGAAATGCCTCCCTTGTAGTTTGCTGGTGTACAGTTAGTGACAATAGCCCATCATTTTCCTTGCAGTTTGCGGCAACCATCCACTAGCTTTCCATCAATGATCAGTTTCTGACCACATCAGTTCTCTTGGCTGGGTGGGTGATAGACCACCATCAACACAGATGCGTAAAGCTGACCTCTCCAGATGATTCAGAATGCAGCACCTGGTTTTCAGTACATGCAGCATGTCTGGTTTTCAATACATAAAAATTCTCCCACACCACTCCACTACTGCGAACCCTTCATGGATCCTGTGGGTCGCCATTAGATTTACCTGTCTGAATCTAATTAGTCATACCTATTGGCCCTGATCAGACCATGGGTCTCAATTCAGCCTCTTAGAACATCAAGCACAGCCTTCACCCTCCTCTATTCAAAGGTCAAAGACTTGCATCAAGACCTTTCTTAGCTTTGGCACTGAAGTGTTGGAATGAGCTTTTCCCAGCCCATCAGAACTGCTGAGACCCTCACTGTCTTCAACAAACACAAACCTCACAAATAACTTAAAAAACTGTCTCATGCACTCGGACCACACCACCATGTCAGAGAACGGTCTACCACCCAAGTGACATTGCCAGCGGTGGTGGGCAGAAACTGACCAGCGATGTCCTGGGGGATTGCATGACAAAAGATCTGTCATTTTTTAACTGTGCATCCATACAGTGGATCTGAAAGTCAGGAGGAGCTTGTGGTCAAGCGAGATAAAAGTGGTGAATGAGTTTGAATGGCAGAACAAAGGGGCTACTCAGACTCAAACCAGCTGGTGGACTGGTAGCTAGGGAGTTGCCCCTGCAATTGGAAGGTTGGAGGTTTGAATCCCATGACTGTCAATGGCACCACCGAGATACCCTTGAGCAAGGTACCGTCCCCACACACTGTCGCCCGGGTGCTGCGATGTTGACTGCCCGCTGCCTTACTTGGTGAATGGGTTAAATGCAGAGAAAGAATTTCACACTGTTCACACTGTGTGCTGTGTTCACGACTATAAGGGGCCACTTCACTCCATTCGAACTCGCCTTGAACGTCACTGTCCCGCTTTAGCCCGGAGCTTTCATAAGAGAAAATGAGCCGCTTTATCAATATTTCATCCTCGTCATTTTGCGGCGTGGGCTTCGTTAATGCCCTGGCGGGACGCGAGTGAAATTTTAATGCTCGCGTCTGAAAATCAGTGCTAATGAAAGGCAGAGACGGGGGCGCGCACGCACTGGCACGATCGTGACGGGCAGAGGGGGGCGGGGGGGGGGGCTTGTCTGCCGCAGCAGCGCGATCTTTTATTAACAAGAGGGCAGCACGAAAAAAAATGCGAGATTTACAGACCTATTATATTTACTTATATCCCTGCACTGAAGTACAGCATGAACTGAGTGTTAAGGCAACACTTTATTCTAAGGGCGCCTACATAAAGACATCATGACGCAGGAATAAAAGCACTGACCCCTTCCTGAAGCCCCCTATTGGCCACACAGCCTCCAGAATGGAAATCAGATATTTTTTTTATTAACCGAGTCTAATAAAATATTTTCATATAATCAGATATGAATTCCAATATTTTTAATTCAAATTTAATTAAAAAAATATCAGCCTGAAATTGCATTTTATAGCAACTGTGAAAAAAAGTTTATGGCCGTGTTCACAAGAGGACTTTCATCGACCTCAAAGCAGACAGTACCATGCAGAAGTCTTGGCCACCTAAAAAAAATTATAATTATATTTAAACTATATATAGTTATTTAAAATATATATATTATATATTATGGTACATATATATTACATTACACACACATCTAAAAACCTAAAATATATACAGATAATATTCACAGTAAATATATGTGTTTGTTTTGTCATTCCCAGATCTCTCCTCATGGAAGTGCAGTATCAAATACCAAATAGACTCAAATACCTGGTTCAGCTCAATCAGTCCTTCATTAGATTAAATCTGGAGCCGCTGACAGAGTTTCACAAATCCATGCAAAGGCTGGAGGAATCGAAGTGGAATCTGAAACGGAACCTGTGGTCTTCTGACCAGCTCACAAAACTTCAAGAAGCAAAACAAATCTTGATGTTTTTTAAAGCTTTCTTGTTTGTTTGCGTTTATTCTGATGTTAACTTGTGTATTTGCTGGTAGAAAGTCCCTCACTGCTCAGATAAATGGTTTTAAAGAGTAACACGGCACTGTATGTTTCACTTCCAAGTACTTATGGAATGTATAAAAGACATCATTCATCAGGTTTAGAAATAGGTCTACTTCAGGTTACTCTGTTAGTCTGGCTACAGCCATGAAAACAGAGTTCATTATTCATTAATTCTTAATTATTCAAGAACTAGTTTATAGTGCTTCTAGCTACGCCGCTGCCTTAAAAGATCTATTACTTGGGAATGACACTTCATAACAGTGTTATAAAGCAACACCTGTCTCAGTGTTACAAAGGCCCCCTATGTCAATACATCATCATTTACTTCCTAAAATATACCTAAGATAATTGTTGGTTAATGCTGATGTACTGCTTTATAAGTGTAATTCACTTACAATGCATGTGTTATGAACTCAGCATGTAGGTTACCTTAAACTAACGTGTTACTGGCCTAAAAGATCATTCGAATGTTATAAATTACAATCACTTTAAGCTTCCTTACGTCAATGTCGTTTACTTATAAAACACCTTGTTGCCTTGCGATTTACTGGCCCATGCTGTTCATAAACTTTGTAAATTGCTTTGAAAGAAAGTTATTCGATACTTGTGTGTTATAAAATTCTTAGGTAGTTAGTCTTCCGATAAAGTGTTGCCAATCCTAGAAGTAGCACTTAAACATTTCACAGCAGTTTTTGTAGGAAACTCAGTATTTGATGATTTGACCTGATACTTTAATACTTTTTTTTTTTTTTACTCATTTTTATCTTTGGCGGCTTAGGTTTCGGCCTTTATTCTGTTGGAACAACTACTTTACTGCTCAGTACGAAAAACAGGTTTTGAAATTAATGCTACACCTTTTAGGCCAAAAATAATACAATTATAAGAACCTTTTCCACACCCTCAGGCATCTTGGAGGTAATATGATCAGTCCATTAGAGCACTGATATTGAGCAATACTGCTCTTATGTGTCTGATTCAACTCATCAGGGAGATCAGCTGGCCTAGTCAAAGCCAAAATACAATCAACTGATGGGTTTGATCAGTTATGGTGGACTGGAGACTATTTTAAATTGTGCAGTGCTGTGGTAGGCTCTGGAATTAAGACGCTCCAGCATTAGATGATTGGTCTGGTGGTCTAGGAATCTCCCCAACCCCCTCTGTTCTCTCGAACCCATCACTGTGTTCATCATTAAGGAGAGACTGCAATAAATGCCCCCTGTCCACACACACACTGTAAATCAGAGCTACTAGTGTAACCCGCAGAGCAGACATCTGTAATCCTCTCTAAAACACCACCTCAGGGCCAGACAGCTCAAAACACTGCATTTCTTTATCAAGTTTTCTGTGCTGAACATCCTGCAGGACATTAGCTTAAATTCCAATGGTCTTTGACTGATTTTTAGCTCAGGACTAGATTTAACTCTGGGAAAGCGGCCCATTAGTTGTTCCAGTGATGAGAGGTCAAAAATAAACCATAGCTCACAATTAAGGTTAGGCTATGCGACCAAATTATCAATTTCATGAAGAAAAAAAACCCCCCAAACATTACAGTACATTATTCCATGTACGTCAGTATCATTAGAACACTTTAGATGTCCAATATAGAAACTTAAGATGGTAAAAATATGCTTCATTTTAAATAAAAGTTAATGGGGTAAGTAATAGTCAGCTATTTCTATTTTAAAACCTAACACACTGTAAAGGCAAATTTCTATTAAAAATAAAGACAAAAACTGAGATGCAAAGTTCTTTCCCAACAGCAACTAATGGTATTTGCACAAACTTATCTGCAAGGGGCTGGAGTGGCTGCAACAAAGCAGGAGCTTTTTTTGGAGTGAAGAAATAGGGAGCATTTGATTAAATGAGTGGAATTAGGTGAGGTAATGTTTGGAATGAAAACCTGCAGCCACACCGGCCCTCTGCAGATAAGACTGGACATCCCTGCATTAGAATGTTTGCCCAGCCGCTGTAGTCTGGCCTCAAGATGGCCTTAAAAATAAAATCTATATTCTCTCAGCCTTTTTTGGAAGTGGCAGCATATTTTGTCCGTCCCAAATTCACGAACCTCAGAAAAACTAAATGTTGTGACATATTGTGAAATGTCTTCGAGAACTGTGATGTTATGTTTGCCACATGGCCTACTCGTTGACTTTAGCACGGTCAGAAATGCTTGGAGATGGAGACATGACTTCACTAAGTAGTGCAGTGCCCCCGTTGGCTTGCGCAGCCTTGAAATAACCTCATTACCCTCTTGTCATTATGAACAACGCTGGACCCCAAGATGCTTCTCACGGCCACTGCAGTGGGTCAAGCTGGGCGTGTCGTAAACCCAGTAATAGCCAACAAATCATTGCAAACTCATGACGCCCTTTTTAGAGGTTAAAAAGCCACACGTTTGAAGAAGGTACTTTTGATATAATCAGACTGTGCCAAAGAATTGGGCACATAGTGCCATCTGCTGGCAGGAAATGGTACATATCAATCAAAATATTCCATCAACCAAAATACAGTAAACCCCTGACTATAACGGGGATTACGTTCCAAGATCACCCACGTACAGTGAAAAACTGTGAAGTTGTGATGTGGTAAAAAAAAAAAAAAAAAGCCTAAAATGCCTATTTTTATAGTGTGCTCCCAAAACACTTTAAATTCATTTTAAACTCAGCTTAATACATTTCCCTTAAAGAAAATGTAAAGGTAAACCAGTATTCGTACTGTACAATTTACACTGAACTCCTGCAATGCTGGAATGTAAAGTACCGATGTTACCCCTGTATAGGCTGTACTGTAATTCTTGCAAGTGCGTTTTCTTTGGAATGCACTGTCGTTTTCTTTGGTATAAGCAGGTAAATACAGTAATAAATTCATTTAATTTATGGTAATAAAAATACAGGGCTTTAAGAAGAACTAAACGAAAACACGAGAACACTCGAGACGCTACACGGGGGAAATTCTGGACTGCAGCTGCGTCAAAGGGCAGCAGCCAATCAGCAGCAAGGAGAAATAAATACCTTTCTCGGATTGGCTACTTTCAAACCTCCCGCCTCTGAGAACAGCGGCATTTTACCATCCCAAGACGAGCTTTCTTTGTGTTCTCTCCACAGAACCAAAACCTTTATAGTTGTTTTTTATATGGAAATGTAGCTGAATTTACTTTAATATTTATGTTACAAAATTAGTAAATTATGTTTTCTTAATAATTTAGCCCTAAAATGCATGAAAATGTATATATTGCCACGAAAAGCAGGCCTTGTCTGCCACGCCCCCTCATCCTCCTGCTGGGTTGTTTATGTTTGGGCACGGTGCTTAGCAACCCAGCACAAGGTCGAGGGGACTGAAACCACGACTGCTGATCCGCTTTAAAGTGGGGGTTTACTGTACTTTCAATTTGCCAATTACTAAAGACTGTGAAACAGAAACAAAAGAAAGCAAATGCTTCTTGAAAAAGAAACAAATTTATTGATGTTTTGAGGCCCTATATTTCCATTCACTACATGAGATCTAGCTGGGTAAGAAAGAGTTTAGTGTGCATGTTTGAGCATGGAAAAAAATACAAAAAAAATAAGAATGGCTTCAAAAAATACTTTTTTTCTCTTAACAATCACAATACAGTATACATTTCGAGGAACTGAACGTCATGCAAACCTACGTATTACAAAAGGGAACGGGGCTATCGAGACTACCAGTTTAAACACCTGCAGCAGTCTAAGAACTAGGACTACGTTAAATGTAAAAAATAAAAATATATATAAAATAACTTAAAATTCAGCAGATGAAAAACTGCATGTAGTCTGCGTTCAGAGTCCAATGTCTGTAACTGGTTCAGATATAAAAATGCCTATTAGGGCAGGAAGTTAACCTAAGTTTGCCCAAAGTCTGGCCCCCAATCGATCCAGTGTTTTCGAGTCCGAATAGGTGGCAATTCTTAAGACGCAGTTTACCAAGTAAAAATTGATCCAGTTGTCCTGTTTCCAACCTGGAGTCCAACTTGTTCAACAAGACAAGCTGTATCCAAATGGAACAGTTCATAAGTACATAAAATTGTACAGGAAAAACAGCTCATGTTTGTGACTCTTACTCTTCAATTAATGTATCACCTGCACCAGTATGCATTAGATGAAACCTAGAGGGGGTCTCTCAAATGACATAGATGTTATTGCAGTCAGGACTTTTTGTTTGTTTCATTATCTGATAGAATTTGTATGAATGTGTGGCTTAAGGATCAGCAAAGGCTACAGAACTGTTGACTATTGCCTCGTCTGTATCTGCTGTAGCCAGATATATAAAACTCACTATTCACATACTTAAGAGCGTGGAATTCCAAATCTGCTCCTAATAATTCAGATGAACTGGATCGAAAGAAAACTAACTGTTGTATTAGCTGGTTTTATGTCGGTTATCACCTCTTGCAATTACTACTGGTTATCCTTCTGTCGATGTGTGCCAGGTTTCTAGTAACGACTATTTCAAGGCCACATGTGACGGTGGCCGAAGCCCCTGAAGCTGTTCGTAGATATCAATTGTGACATCCTTACAGCAATACAGACACATCTAACTGGTGTGTGTATGTCAACCAATCCTGTCACTGGAACTATCAAAGGAAGTAGTATTACTAACCCCAGCTCACTGATCCTCTACTTGCTAACTGAATTCATTATTGCCTGTGCAGTACAAGAAACTACTCCAACCCTGCAAGGGTTAGTACCATCTACTTTAAAATATCAATACAAAAGGTTCCTCTCCGCCCAAGTCAAATCAGTGTGGAAAAAAAACAGAACCAAAAAAACAAAAACAGAACATTTCCACTGTCTGTGGCTGAATTTTGACCTGGTTGGAGCGAGGCTGCAAACGGGAGTCTGCGGGAGTCAAGATCAGCCTGGCACAGAAGAGCGCCCACAGGTGTCTGCATTGAGTCCACTCCACTCCCACTGAGCTGGCTGATCACAGGCTTCTATGGGAACTCGGAGCCGTCACACGGCCAGACGACTGTTGCTGCTGTTGGCCTGAAGGGGGCTCCAGGATGCTGTGTGCTGTGGAGGGTCCTGCGAGTACGAGCGACCCTCGCAGCATGACTGGTTCTCTTCCTTAGCGATGCCCACAGCACATAGCCGCCGGTGCCGCAACAGCCTGTCCGTTCTGGAGAAGTTCTGGCGGATGGAGGGAGGGAGAGAGGGAAGATGAGCGAATGAGAAGAGAGTGAGATGAACGCTGGTTATGCGAGATAGAAAACTATGGAAGAACATAAAAAATGTACAGTGCAAATACCGCAGTATTTCATAAAGTTAGTATTGGACGCATGTATTATAATATGTCAGCAACTACATTAAATGTAATTCTGACCATTTCCTTCCACTGTGCTCTGTTTAGCCATAGAAAAGACATAAGCACACATCACCCACAACTCACAGCAGTGAGGTCCATTTTCAGAAATAAACCACTTTAATTGTCTGCAGGCTGGAACTATTTTTAAATAGAAAATGAAAATTGTCAGTATTTTGACTGCAGTTAGGTCAGCCAATTTGTAAAGTAAATAAACATTAGAAAAAGTTACACAAAATTTGACTGTACTGTTATGACAGCAATGGCACGTTCAAAGCTGAGACAAGCAGTGGTTTGCTCATGTAAAAGCAACATGAAATATGAACATGCAGATACTATCAGTTCTAGGTATCACACTACCAAAAATAAAGTGATTTTCCTGTAGCAGTTTAAATAGACTGGCAGCTTAGCATCTTTCATACAGTGTCATGAAAAAGATTTTTTTTTCTGTTATTGCACATTTATCACACTTGTTTCAGATAACTAAAATTAGACAAAAACAACCCTATGTAAACAATTTTTTTAATGATAATGTTTTTCATGGAAGGAAAAAAAGTCTCCTAACACTAACTGGCCCTGAGTGAAAAATTCTGTCAGCCAATTCACCACATTTTTGGATGAACAGAGATCAAATTAGACCATACAGATTAGACTAGACACACATTTTTTACATGGCAGATGCAGTTGTTGCAAAACATTTTTCCTTCAGTAACAAACAATTTCAAACTGTGTTTTGCGTTTTCTCATGATATCTGTCTGTTATTACATGTTTATGTGAGGACTGGAAATCACTTAATGCGACAAAGAGCAAAAACTGCAGCACTGTAAAATGAATTGACCTTACTATACTTAAAATGCAAATTGTATGGCTATATTTTATATAGACATGTAAATACTGTGTGAGAGTTAAATGTTATATGACTCAAGAGACCAGAATTGGGACAAAATGTTTAATAGGGGAATTCCTACTCTTTAATTCTTCAGTCAGCTCTCATAGTGTATGTCAGGAGATTTGTTTCTTATTTGTGTGTGTAAGTGTGTGTGGGGGTGTTTCTGACCTGTTGACAGCGGTCGCACTGATAAGGCTTCTCTCCACTGTGTACACGTTTGTGCCTCTCCAGGTGATAGCGCTGAATAAACCGCATGTCACACACATCACACCCGAATGGCTTCTCTCCTACACACACAACACACATTTCTACAATCAAGCAAGTGGCTTTATCTGTGGTGATACCTACAACAGAATCCAACTGAACAATCAGATTACTGAACAAAAAAGTAACAAATGTGTTTATGTGCCCTTTTCTTGTTCCCTACAAATTTATTTTATGCCTCTGTCTGAACAACTGTGACCTTTCAGCCCGGTCCATAAATATTGGGACATTGACAATTCTAATCTTTTTGGCTCTATACACCACCACAATGGATTTGAAATGAAACAAACAAGCTACAAGCTGTGATTTAACTGCAGACTTTCAGCTTTAATTTGAGGGTATTTACAATTTAAATCAGGGAAACGGTGTAGGAATTACAACAGTTTGTATATGTGCCTCCCACTATTTAAAGGACCAAAAGTAATGGGACAAATTAACAATCATAAATCAAACTTTCACTTTTTAATACTTGGTTGCAAATCCTTTGCAACCTGAAGTCTGGAATGCATAGACATCACCAGACGCTGGGTTACATCCCTGGTGATGCTCTACCAGGCCTCTACTGCAACTGTCTTCAGTTCCTGCTTGTTCTTGGAGCATGTTTTGTCTTCAGCAAGTGAAATGCATGCTCCATCGGATTTGGGTCATGTGATTGACTTGGCCATTGCATAACATTCCACTTCTTTGCCTTAAAAAAACTCTCTGGTTGCTTTTGCAGTAAGCTTCGGGTCATTGTCCATCTGCAATGAGTTCTGAAGCATTTGGCTGAATACGAGCAGATAATAGTGCCTGAAACACACAGTCACATCATCTATAAATACAAGGGAACCAGTTCCACTGGCAGCCATACATGCCCACGCCATGACACTACCACCACCATGCTTCACTGATGAGGTGGTATGTGGTTCCTTCTCCATACTCTTCTCTTCCCGTCACTCTGGTACAAGTTGACCTTTGTCTCATCTGTCCATAGGATGTTGTTCCAGAACTGTAATGGCTTTTTTAGATGTTGTTTGCCAAACTCTATTCTGGCCTTCCTGTTTTTGAGGCTCACCAGTGGCTTATATCTTGTGGTGAACCTGCTGTATTCACTCTGGTGAGGTCTCCTCTTGATTGTTGACTTTGACACACATACACCTCCCTCCTGGAGAGTGTTCTCGATCTGGCCAACTGTTGTGAAGGGGTTTTTCATCACCAGGGAAAGAATTCTTCGGTCATCCACCACAGTCGTTTTTCGTGGTCTTCCGGGTTTTTTGGCGTTGCTGAGCTCACCTGTGCATTCTTTCTTTTTAAGAATGTTCCAAACATTTGTTTTTATTTTTCAGCCTAATGATATGCTTGCTTCACTGATAGTGATAGCTCTTTGGATCTCATATTGAGAGTTGACAGCAATAGACTCCAAATGCAAACAGAACAATTGAAATGAACTCTAGACCTTTTATCCGCTCCTTGTAAATAAGATAATGAGGGAATAACACACACCTGGCCATGGAACAGCTGAGCAGCCAATTGTCCTATTACTTTTGGTCCCTTAAAAAGTGGGAGGCACATACACGAACTGTTGTAATTCCTACACCGTTCACATGATTTGTATGTAAATACCCTCAAATTAAAGCTGTAAGTCTGCCTTTAAAGCACATCTTGTTTGTTTCATTTCAAAACCATTGTGGTGGTGTATAGAGCCAAAAAGATTAGAATTGTGTTGATGTACCAATATGATGGACCTGACTGTGGCTAGCCTTGTCTAAAAACATTATGTGCAAAAGTATTAATTAGAGATTAATCAATTAAGCTAATTCAGGGCACCCCATTGCTTATACAGGTGTTGAGTTGTACACACAAATGTGGCATATTTTGTAGAAAAGCACCGCCGATAAAACGGGATACTGTGGAGCAGCCACACATGAGCCTAAAGGCACTTTTCCATAGGAATACAGGAACCGTGCTGAACCTAAACAGTATTGCAATATCAATTCCCTTCCCACAGTTTCGTCTCAAAACCGTGCCCATGGAATTGTACCAGCCGAAAGTTTTTCTGTCAGAGCTGCTTTTTATATTGTGGACCTTTATTATTTACAGTCTTGTTTTTTAATTTTTACTCAATATTCTTTAGCTGAATTCTTTAGTTTGTATCTCCATTGCTGTTTTTTTTGGGTGGTAAAAATAACTGGCCTCTTTGCATTTCAACAAATCAAAAAGCAGTGATGCAGACGGGTCGCTTTATTTGTAATGGAAAAACATTTCCTCACGGTACATCATGGTTCCTTGTGCCAGTGGAAAAGTGCCATAGGTGTCCAATGCCAGGAAGGCAAAATGCATATAAAGCCCACCAGTACTAGGCTGTGGAGCATAGAGGTGACTTATTAAGGTTCATCAACACTCCTGCAATCAAAAGACCATATGATAGTACCAGAACATGCTTTCAAGTAATACTGTGTATCCCTCAGCCATGGATGGTGCATGGCACAGCTGGGATTCAAGCAGTTCGGAATTGCCCTGGTTTTCTAAGGTGTGGTGTCTGAAAGCAAGTAGTGGCCTGTCATGGTTCAAAAGCACACCTGTATGGGTGAGAATGTGCCGTTTCAGGTGATAACTGCTCCGGAACGCTCCATAGCAGTGCTCGCAGATGAAGTTCTTCTGCACTTGTGAGTTAAGGGAACTGTCATCATTGGGGTCAGGCATCTCCACCTGTGCACATGAAACACACAAAATGCAAAAAATAAGAAACTTTACAGCTGAAAATGGAGCTTTGAACAAATCAGTGTCGTTCAGAGCTCAGGTTGGTTACTTGCCTGTGCTTTTTCTCTCACTTTGGTAGGTGTTCCTGTCTTTCTGTTTTTCTTCTTTGGCTGCAGGTTCTGGCTGGACTGCATGTCCTTCTCCTCCAGCAGCCTGGAAGAGTGGAACCCTCCCTCCTTGTTAATGAGCTGCAAGCAGAAACAAAAGAAACATATTAGTTCATTACCTGAAGCCCAACTGATTCTGCCCCACTCCATTCTTTTCAGATTTATTTTCTGAGATTCTGATTTTTACATTTGACCCTATACTAGATTAAAATGCCTCATGCAAGTTTAATAAGTGTGTATAATTTCTTTAGTTTAGTAAGAAAAGCTCTAAAACAAAAATGATGAAATAACTAACTGCTCAGCACAAACTTAAATCTAAAGTAACTTAAAAAGCAAAATTGCTCTTAGTTTTACAGCAGTAATGCTTTTTTGATCCAGTATTTCTATCCAAAAAAACAACTGTTAGTTAATAAGAGGCACGTTCTTGTCATTAATACATTAATCCGGACAGTAAATGTGTAGTTACCTCTTCGACACATCAGTATCCAACTCTTCAGCTTACATATTGTGATTTGCAATGGTGGCATTAAGAGTCTTGCCCAGTAACTTTTATTGGTGTCAACACAGGAGTACCACACTACCTGAGCTAGGAACAAAACTACTTTCATCTGCAGGTGGTGGGCTCTCAGTAAGTGAAAGATGATGTGTGAAACATGTCCATACAGTGTCTAAGAGAAGCCAAACTCCATGTTTCATAGGTGCATTCCATAAAATCCTCCCACTATTCGGCCCTGCTTACCATGGGTGGGCAACTGACTCCAGAGGGCAAAACCATGTGGCTGTGGTGGGTGTGGGCATCCTGGCTGTGGTTCTGATTGTGGTTTTGGTTCTGGCCGTGGCCATGTCCGTGACTGTGGCTGTGGTTGTCTCTTTGACCCTGGCCCAGTGGAGAGGCCATCTTTTTATGGCTGGGTGCGGAATTGGCCTGCATCAGAGCCATACTGGAGAGCACTGCCTCACAGCCCAGCAACCCAGCCTGCATACATAAACACACACACACACACACACACACACACACACACACACACACAATTACAAGTGTAATAATCTGAGTTATCTACACAGGCTCCTTCTCTCATTTCCTTTTTTTTCTGACCACTGCTAATATTGATTTGTCAGACTGGACTGAATCGACTTCCAATTAAGCAAATTTAACTCCACTAAAGGGGAATCTGTGAATGTATGCAGGGGTCACAAAAAGATTAGGAACACATGTGAATCTGAAGCAGATTATGGCACCACAGGACACAGTGGAAGTTTGTGGAAAAAAGGGGGAAAAAAACAAAGATATGAAACAGCTGAAAATGCAAATAAGGGGGGAAAAAAAAACACACTGACCCATTTCATGTGCTCTCGGACTGAGCTGCTGGAAAGTTGTGACATCGCAGTGATGAGTGTGTGCGTGTGTTGGGGACAGAGAGCTTCGCACTGGGCAGAGAGAATGAACAGATACCACACAAGCCACAATCATCAGGGATGCAAGCCTAAAAACAGAGGGGGGGGGGTGTAAGGCCAAGAAAACATCCACCCACGTTCGTCTAAGGAAGCCCCCAGAAGCTCAGCTTTAGACCACAAAATCAAAACCTTTACATGCTAGAATCAGATCAGGGATTCGTTCCATTTTTTTCCTCCCATGGTCCCTCATATCTGCAAATATAGGCCTAATGATTCAGGGTATCAACATTCTCAGAGCAAGTGTGTTAAAAGGATTCAAGGACCCCTCTCTGATTCAAATAAACAAAACAAAAAAAAAAAAACAGATACAAGGGAGCAGATCCTTACTCTTACTATGAAATGCCTGATATATTTGGTCCCTTCACAGACAGGAATCCTATTAAAGCATTAAAGCAGCCATGAGGAAAGCCACAGGTAAAAGCAGCCATTCAACACTAGTCAAACACAGCGGAGTGTGAAAGTGATCAGATGAAGCATGACTTTAAAAATTCAAATCAGACTCAATGGAGGGAACTGCATGAGGGGGAAAAGCTGAAAGGCAATGGATTGCATACAGGTGAAAATGAAAGCTGGTAAGTGCTTGTAAAAGTGTTAACTCCACTAAATACTTGACTTTTTACTTAAAAATGTATTCAAAAAAATGCTATGCAGAAGAGATCAATTAACTGTATTCAAAACTGGCAGTAGGAGTACAGTGGATAGGTAAATGTGTGGGATTTGCACTTTGCTGATGTTTGAAAGGCTATGTGTAGTACAAGGCTCCATATATTGTCTACATTGATAAACAGTTACATAAACATTTTGCTTAGTGGTTATAGTAATATGTCTGATAATGAGAATAGTATTCATAATGATACCCATACACTTCTGTGGCCAAATGGTGTTTTCAGTTGTTAATCTAAACTGCACTTCAATTGAAGTTAGAGTTAACTAAAATGAAGCCTCTGATTGTTTTGAATGAAAATGTTTTTTTTTTTTTTAAAGCAATAGAAACATAAATGTATTTTTTTGGAAACCTGCAGTCCAATCAAAAGAAAGTTTTGCCAGGTTTGGAAGACAGAACAAGCTCAGTGACCTTATTAATGGAATCTGAAATCTTTTTATGTATTAAAAATTACATTTCATCAATACCGCCCAGCACTGGCTATTGAAACACAATAAAACACAAACAAAGTGTGTGTTAAAGATAAGGGAGGAAAAGAAACTCATGTTCATCTCTATCATAGATAAAGTGGGGAGAGAGAGAGAGAGAGAGAGAGAGAGAGAGAGAGAGAGAGAGAGAGAGAGAGAGAGAGAGAGAGAGAG
>JBBIGA010000132.1:4671119-4684662 GCA_037576975.1 Alestes dentex | reverse complement strand
AGAGAGAGAGAGAGAGAGAGAGAGAGCGCAATGCAACAAGAGGTAGAGGTAGAGAGAGAGCGAGAATGAGAGGTGTGGGGAGAGATAGATAGGGAGAAAGAAAGAGAGAGAGAAGTGGAGGCAGGCAAGGTAGAGAAGGAAATAGGTAAAGAAAGAGAGAGAAGGAAAGAGAAATGTAGAGAAAGAGAGGGGTTGAATTGGGGGTACAGAGAGATATGTGGCAAGAGGTAAAGAAAGAGATACAGAGCAAGAGGCAGAGAAAGACAGAGAAGAGAGAGGTAGAGAAAAAGAGATGCAGAGAGACAGAAAGAGAGAGAATGGTAGAAAGAGAAGTAGAAAAAGAGAAAGAAAGCGATGCAGATAGATACAGAGAAAGAGATATGTAGAGAGATGCAGAGAGGTAGAGAAAAAGAGGTTGAGAGATGCAGGGAGGTAGAGGAAAAGAGGTGGAGAGAGATGCATAGAGATGTAGATAAAAAGAGAGGTAGAGAGAGATGCAGAGCGGCAGAAAAAGAGAATGGTAGAGAGAGAGACAGAAAAAGAGAGGTAGAGAGAAAAGGCAGAAAAAGAGAGAGAATGGTAGAGAGAGGTAGAAAACGAGAGAGTGGTAGAGAGAGATGTAGAGAGAGGTAGAGAAAGAAGGAGAGGGGAGGGAGAGAGATGCAGAGTGAAGGAGACCTACAGCGGGGTAAAGGAGATGCACAGAGTAGTAGAGAAAATATATATAGAAGTTAGAGGGAATGAGGTAGAGAGGGAGCTCGTTAGCCTGCTGCTAAGCTAATCTCCATTCTCTCTCTGTGTTTCGGTCTCCCCCTCCTCTCTCAGTCTTATAACCAGCTCCCCACCGGGTCTCGGACTGATAGCTCGTCTCTAGAGAGTTCTGATGTCGGGCCGCCCGCTCGGTTTACCTGCTGTTTGTGTTTCTGTTCGGTGTTTTTCTGTTCGGACCTGCAGCCTCCTCCCCCAGTTTACAAACACAGGAAACACCGCCGGAACTGCCTCACTCTGGCCTTCCACTCCGACAGGGGGCGCAACCTTTAACATATTTATTTATTTATTTATTTATTTATATAAAAGATGAACTTTTAATTGAATGCTTTCATTGAGAGATTATATAAAGAACACAAATGACAGATGAAAAGATGAATTAAGTGCTACATAGGGGAAACTGGTAGGGTAGTCTAAACTTTTATAGATACTGTCTTGTTGATACACTATGGACAATAGGCCTTCTCGTTCAACATCAGTTTCTGACCTCATAAATGCTCTACAGAATGAATGGGCACAAATTCTCACAGAACTCCAAAATCTTGTGGAAAGCCTCCCAAGAAGTCTGGAAGCAGTTATAGCTGCAAAGGGGGGACAAACTCCATATTAACGTCTATTTATTGGAATGCAATTTCAGTCCCTGTCCTCAATACTTTGACCCAATACTTTATTTAAGGATTTTTTTCAGGGACTTTTATGTAGTTTTCAGCATGCCAGGATGTGTAAGCCATTTGTTGATAAATGTATTGCTTTTAAGTGTGATGAGGATTTTTCATTAAGGACTTTTAAGGTTAAAGTGTTGACTTCACAGTTGCTTCTCTGTGCTTTTGGGTTGCATAACGTAATATTAATATTTATATATCTGATTTTTGTTTTGAATTATTTTAAGTCATGAAAAGTGATCACAGGGTTTTAGGATCCTTGAAAGAATCACAAATTCCTAAAATGCTCTGTTGTTAATGTATTTTCATATACATACCTTGTATCTGCACTCATTGTCCAAATTATTGACCCAACTGACCATATACATGCACCATGTGGTTTACAGTTACAGACTGCAGTCTGTCTAGATGTACAGTTATTGATGATTGAGTTAGTCCTCATCTACTCCTTCTTCAGTGTTCTTCCTTTGACCCAAGAACACTGTAAACTCTAATCGACTCAGCCTAAATGTGAGGTGTTTAAATCTCTAGCAGCAATCTGTGATGCTAAAAAAGAGGCTAAAAAGCTGCAGAGAAACAGACCACAGTCTGTAATTGTGCACAAGGTAGGTGTACTTAATGAAGGAGGTTGTCTGAATATATAGTGTGTTTTGACGTTTGCTTGGAGTGAGATTTTTTTAGGGGGTGGGGGGGGGGGGAGTCCCTCCCTCCCTCCCTCCCTCCCAGCATCCCATCAACCCAGCATCTTAAAAAAATAACAAATTCCACTATATCAAATGCGTGGTTTTATTTATCCTGTAACAAAGAAAATCACTGTAGTGACCATTGTCTGTTCACAATATTCATGCTGTATTAAATAATTTCAACTTGAAAAAATAATAAAAAAAAAAAGAAAAAAGTAAAAAACACATGTAGCCCCAAATGGGCCCTTTGAACAGTGGTGGTTATTCTGTCCGTGTGTGTGTGTTTATGAGTGATGTTGTGTGTTGTAAGTGTTTGTGGCAGATTTTGATGCCTTGATAACTGATACTGGGGGCTCCCATTTAACACTGCAAACAAATTAGAGCTCTTAGAGCCGAGCATAGTCTGCCTTTGATTCGTTTGTAAAACACGCTGTAGGAATTTCTGTGCGGTAAAGTTAATCATTTCTAAGCGTGAGAAATGCCATGTGTGGTGTGTGAGCGTGTGAACTTGTTTAAATGCGTGTGTCTCATGCTGAATGCATGAAATCTGAGAGCCCTGTTGTGTGTGTATATGTGTGATCATTCAAACCACTGACAGGTGAGGTATGATGATTATGTGGTTATAATGGCACATGTCAAGGAGTGGATATGTTAGGCAGCAAGACAGTTCTTGAAGTTCTTGAAGTTGATGTGGAAGCGGGAGAAATGGGCAATCGTAAGATCCGAGCCACTTTAACAAGAGCCAATTGGGATGACTGAATGTCTAGATCAGAGCATCTTCAACACCGCAGGTCTTGTGGGGTGCTCCTAGTATGCAGTCAGTAGTGCCTACCAAAAGTGATCTAAGGAAGGACAACTGGTGAGCCAGCGACTGGGTCATGGTTGCACAAAGCTCACTGATGCAAGGGAGCAAAGGCTAGCTTGCCTGGTCCAGTTCAACAGAATAGCTACTATAGCACAAATTGCTGAAAAAGTTCATGCTTGTTATGTTAGAAAGGTGTCAGAAGACACAGTGCATCACAGCTTGCTTTGCAGGGGGCTGTGTAGCAGCAGACCGGTCAGAGTGCCCATGCTGACCCCAGTCTACTGCTGAAAGTGCCTACAATGGGCACATGACATTTATGTGACATTTGTGATTTCTCCAGTAGCAGTTCCAGTCGGCAAATTGACCACACATGCAGCCATGAGGTAAAAGGTACTGTAGAAGTAAAAGGTTACTCTAGGCTAGTACACATAACAAAAAGGCCACAGAATAAAATACTGATTTATAAATGATTTTATTATCAATATGACATGTCGACTTATGTGTTTTCTATGTATTAAAAATATTGATTGATCACTGACATCCTAATTTCTAGGCTTAAACAAATCAGTAGCATTTTGTACTTTTTGTATTTTTGTGCTTGTCACTGATACAAATATAAATGAGGTATGCACAGTTTGAATTAAAGCAGGCTGGGAAAAAATGTATTGTCAAGTGTGCGCCTGGTTTTTGTACTGCTTCAGTGACCAGTACAGAAACCAGTCCTCTGATCTAACAGTAATGAATGAAGACTAACCATTAAGACTGACCACTGCAATACTGTATAAGTAGATTTCCTTTTTAAAACAGCATATTTGACATTAATATTGCATAGCAAGCTTTAATGAATAGAAAAAAGCACCACATTAAAAAAAACCACATTCAAACTGACCTAATGCTAGATATTATTTTTCATAATGCTTGAACTTCCAAAACAGCTGCAGCAAAACTTGTTGAAAAGGACGGATGAAGTGGCAAAAGAGTATGTACGGAAAGCTGGAAAGAAAACATTGGAGGACGATTGAGTTAGGCTACAAAAGCAATTCTAGACTAAAACTACACATCAGATAACGTGGATTTTGTCAGATAATGGCAGGAACAAAAACAAAGATATTTGGGCTACAGAAGAGGACGGAAAAGTGGTATGGACCCAAAAGTCAGAAAATGAAAGTAGTCTATGGACTTAGAAGAGGGATAAAAGAGAAGATTGAATCTTGGAAGATAAAAAAAAAAAAAGCACCTTCTTCTGAAGGACCATAACCTTCACAAAAAAGCTCCAACTCAGTTGTCCCCAGTCTCAATAAAAGGGACACTGTGGGTCCAAGCTTTTGTTCCACCAAGCAGTAACATGCATGAATTAACAAGTTGGCATACATAGATGTAGGGCAGCATTCAAGGGTGCTGAAGCGAGAAGCAACCACGGCCCCCTTACAGATCACTTCCTAGTCTCTCTAACTCATCAAGAAAGAAGTCCAAGTCACTGTGGCTCAACAGGGGCGAAAGGATGACCATTCGGAAAAAGTTGACTCGACCATCCAGAGGCTGGTAACCCACCATCATAGAGCCCTTCTTCACCATGCGTTCCTTGAGGACTGGTGCCACCTGGGGGCAAGATTTGGCATAACATGCTACTTGACATCAAATGTTTCTTGTATAAGGTAGATTTGCTATACCATGTAAACTCATATCGTGGCCAAACAGGATTTTTATAAGTTTATTAGTGGACAAACCATTGCCAATTTCTCCTGGTAATCTGAATTCTTCTCCTTCCCTCTCAGGCTGGGTGGTATAAACCAGAAGCAAACATTCACAAACTGAGGCTGTGGAGAGATTCAAAACGAACATAAGTCAATAAAGCATGGAAATATGAACAAACATTTTTATTTCCATCCCAGCAGGAGACATATGTTTAAAAAGGTACCTCAGAGACAAGCTGAAAACCCTCTCTTTTCTGCATTTCCTCAACAAAATACCTGGAGAGGGTAGGAAAGAAATAGCGTAAAAATGTGGACTAGTCTATAATCCAGTGGTGTATTCTAGTCTGAAGTGAGGAGGGACAAAACTAGTTCAGACAGCATATAGCAGCATTACCACTTAGAGTCATTACCATACTTATTGGCATCCTTGGGTACAAAAATGGTTTGAGAGAAATTTGACCTTCAGGTTAAAATCTATTGTCTAAGAAAACCAAAACCATTATCATCAAAATGTATAAATATAACAAAACCACAAACGTCACAATTACTGGCTAGAAATTCTTATGAACAAAATGTAACTGAGGCATGTTCCCACATCTTAAGCGCAAATTCTTTTTTCAGTGGGGTATAAAAAAAAAAAAGAGGCCAATTTCACTTAATAAATCATCAGTATGGGGGAGATTAAAGAACAGGCAAATGAAAAAAGTCAAAAAGATGTAGACATTCATAAATTAACCTATGAAAAATAGCTACATGAAATACCCACATCCACTGTGTAAAACATGAATTTTAACTTATTACCATTAATTTACAACCTTCAAAGTTATGTAAAGCAGGTAATGGTAGATAACATTAAAGACAACCTATGTTAAATGTTACAGATATTATTGTTATGTGCATTATTCAGTTACTTTTCTCTCTTGTATCAACATTTTACAAACACTGATTACAAACGGCCAAATACGTGAATGTATTGAATGTCCACGAACTGGAATGTATCGCTGTGTATTTTTAAGTGAGTACACACACAATTCCTAGTGGCTTCCAAGCTGATATATGATGTATTCCTACACATCATATGGTCCACTGCTGGTGCTTTCATATACCTTGTATTGGCAAAAGCTCCGTCAATGCGGTTGGCGAACCCTTGGGAGCCTATCGCTTTCCACATAAGCCAGAGTTTCAGGCTGTCGATTTTGCGTCCACACTGGATGGTCTTGTCTCCAGTGTCCAGGCTCATGTCGTAGAACTTGTCTTGCTGAAACAAGTATGTAGCGTTGGCACAGTGACAGTGCATCAGGAGGTTCTGGGGAGAGAACAAGGGTTCATGAGACCTCAAAAGTCTGTAAATGTCTGTTTGCTCACATGAGACTGTATAGTCACAGTAAACCCCAACTGAGTTCATTTCTCCACAAGAAAGAGCAAATGGGATCCTGAACTGCAAGTAATGTATCCTCATTCTTTGATCACAAATAATAATAATAATGCATATTTCAACGACAATGAAAAACAATTAAACGACTGTGTTTGGTTTTGACTACGTGTTTTAGCTGGTACAACTGGTTCGTACCGTTGTGTCTCTCGTCAGCATGACCGAGCACTGAAGCCCAGTCATCAGCATTTTATGTGGATTCCAGGTGAAAGAGTTTGCCCTGGAGACAAGAAAGAAAAAAATGCAGAATATGATCAAAGTTATCCCCTGTTTTATCCCATCTTAGAAAATCACACTAAAGACTGGCTTATTTACTCACTGAAACCTGCCACCCACTCAGAAGAGTTTTATAGGTCAGTTCTACCTTCATTACACACATATATGTGTGTGTGTGTGTGTGTGTGTGTGTGTGTGTGTGTGTGGGGAGAGATATTATAGTTTTAAAGATATTGTAAAGATATCATAAAGATATTATCGTTATCTCTCTTGTATCAACATTTTACGTACAGTGATGGGTCTTTAATGTAACTGGAATGTATTACTGTGCATTTCTAAGTGAGTTTACACACAATTCCTAGTGGCTTCTTAGCTGATATATAACGTATTCCTGCACATCACATGGTCCACTACTGGTGTTTTCATATACCTTGTAATGGCAAATGCTCTTCCTAAATAGGTTGGTTGGTTGTGTGTTTGCATATATGTGTGTGTGTACGTGTGAGACCTGTTGTCATCGGTGGTGGCCTTTTAACAGAATGCAAACCATGTATGGGGCTCTGGAGGTTAGAGGTCCCACAAGCAGTTGTTTGAACAAACATACTGAATAAACACAGTTTTCTTTTGTTTGACAACGAAGAGATACCGTACCACCTCAGATACCTAATCAGTGCTCCTGAAATCAACCTTGAAATGATTAAAAAGGACTGAAAACTGAAGATGCTTGCCAGAGCTCTGAGACTTGGGGCCTCCAGAGAAAATTCCAGAAATACTAAAGCTGCCCCTGGTTATCGTGCCAATTTGTCACCCACATTCTACATTTATGGCATTTAGCAGACACTTTTTATCCAAAGCGACTTCCATTCCCTAACTGCAGGGGACAGTCTCCCTGGAGCAACTTGGGGTTAAGGGTCTTACTCAGGAACCCAGTGGTGGTATGCTGAAGGTAGGATTCAAACTTATGACCTCTTGGTCCAGAGGCAAGTATCCCAGCCACTAGGCCACCACCACCACAACAGTGTCATTGATAGGTTGTGAGTGGTCCACCAACTATGGTCTCAATACAGCAAAAAAGGGGTTTCTTATAAAGTGTTCAGTGAGTGTCAATGTGCATAATGTGTTCTAGATACCTTTTGAGTCCTGCAACAAGGTGCTTGTGTTTTTTGGAAAACAAAACACTCCCTCCCCAAGCGGCCTGAGGAAAAAATGAGAAGACAATCATCTTGACAAAGACAGCTGATCTACTGAAGATCTTTCCAAGAATTTCACTTCTGCTCCAGAGCCAGTTTAGACACGCAATGGAATCAGTTCGCCGCATTTAGATAAAAATATGATCTGTATCAAAATCACATCAGTATGGCACATTTTGGTGCTGTTACTTCACTGGGATTCGTGCACGTCCTTGTTCATTTTTTCGCTAACATAACTTCCTTTGAAGTGCTGATAAAGAAGGCTCACATCCACATGCATCCACATGCTGTTCCTCTCGCTGATGTCAGCTATGTGGTCCAAGGGGTCAAAGGCTCCCTGCACAGTGGTGCCGGCCGTGGCATTGACAAAGAATGGCACCGCGCCCTGCAAGAGGAAAGATAAGGCTCAAACTACGCTAACCCATCAATCCAACCATAATGTGGCACGTAAAAGAAAAATGATAATGAATATTAAGGTTTTAGTTTAGTTTTAGTGTTTCCCAGTCTTTATTTTCATGCAAAATACTCATGCTAGCATCAAATGCTTCAATGTGTTACAAAGAAATAGTCATTTTAAAGGATAATGCATATATACTTGTGATTTGGCATGAACAATTTTAGCTTCAAGGTCTTCGGGGATCATTCTGCCACTGTGGGTACAGAGAGGTTAGAGGAGGATGAAGTGGGCTACAGGCAAAGTGGCGCCGTATGCAGAAAAGACCAGCAAGGGCCAGGTGGGGGCTGGCATACCTTTCGTCCACTTTCACGTGGTAAACATTCTCCGTGCCGATGCCGAGGAACGCGGCAGACTTCTTCATTGAGTAGTGGCTCTGAAAAGAAAAGACACACCACTCTGTAATTTCACTGTTTATTAAAGAAACATTTGAATTTACATTTTTTTGCTTTACCCCAAATGTGTTGGGCAAAACATATATACTGTCTTTAGGCTGTCCTGGAGCTATGAGGCTAATGTAGCCGACAAGCAAAGGACATTTAAACCCCACCAGTCTCAAACAATCTCAGGTCAACGCCCCTGGTCAAACAGCAAGTTCTGTTGATCTTCTAAGAGAA
The DNA here is from genome assembly GCA_037576975.1 of Alestes dentex. Lineage (NCBI taxonomy): Eukaryota > Metazoa > Chordata > Actinopteri > Characiformes > Alestidae > Alestes > Alestes dentex. The sequence continues at coordinate 4,676,141 of JBBIGA010000132.1, read as the reverse complement.
AATGTGTAACATCTTATACGGGGAACTCACGTAAATATGTAATTTTCTGCTATTTTTTGTGCACAGATGCTGTTTGATTGAAAGATGCTATTTGTTTTCAAGACATTTATTTTATGTCAGATTTTTTCCAATATGTTAAACAGTAAGCGTGTATGTAGTGGATGTAACTTGACCCAGGGTGCCCAAACTTTTGCGGCAATGACAATAAAAATGACAATAAAAATAATGTAATAACTAAAAACACCAGCACTTGGAAGCCTGAATTCCAGACGTTTGTGCCATTCCATTACTTAACTGCACTACCAGTCAAATGTTTTCAGACACTCCATTTCCATGTTACTCACTCAATACACTCAATATTCTTTGCTAACAAATGAATTTACAGTACTTTCACTATTTGAGTGCTTTTCTTAGCCAGAAAATGTCATATTTTTATTCGCCACTACTGACCAACAAAAAGCCACCTAATATAATTATAGTTAAAATTGTAATTATTGTGTGGATCACCAGATAAGTGTTAGAAATTTAATGAGCTCTTAAGTGACAGTCAATGGGATGAAACAGTTAATGGGTGCATTTAAAGTTAAAGGACAGTCTAGAATTTGACTGGATATCAGACATGCCCCGTTACAGAATCTTTCATCTTCTAAAGGAGATTTGTTTTATTTGACAAATTTTAGTTGTTCAGGCAACAACTTTCCAGTGCTTAACAAGAATATAAGTCAGCAGTGTATGAAATTAATGGATAAGTGGTAAAAGCCTGTGGTGTGCAAAAACTTTAGAATGGTAGAGTATTTCATATGGTTTGAGGCAAATCTGTGCTGATTTAGGCACCATTCTGATCTACTACTTTTGGGGGAAGTTGAAAATTGTGTAAAGTTGATTTCTGCAAGAAATCTGACAAAGCAAACAGGTCAAAAATCAGCAGAAGCAGCCGTTTCGTCCTTACCTCCTGTGATGTGAACACAGCCAGGCGTGGGACAGACCACAGGCCTTGAGTCTTGACCTGTGGGAAAGCCCAATAGCGGGCCACGTTCATGGCAAACATATTGGACATGGAGCCTCCCGGGCAGAAGATGCCATCCCCCTCCGTCCAGCCCACCAGAGAGCGCAGTTTGCGGAGGACCACATCCTCCATTAGTACAAATACAGGAGCCACTTCGTAGGTGTACCTGTAAAGGAATTAGTACAGAATTCATCTGGTTCTCCTGCCGACAGCAAGCAGCACACCAGGACACAAATGTAAAATAATATTCACTGTATTTATGTTTTGGTTAGTTTTTAATGAGAGTATTTCTGCAAAAACTCAGCTTTAATAACAGTTGAATGTAAAAGGTTGGACACATATGTTATACAATATAAATTATACAATATTTGCTGAAATATTATTGTAGCCTGTGCAAAAGTTACGGGACATTTAGCATTTGGTGGGTTTTTTTTATATTGTTATTGTTACACTCTGCAAACCAACAGAAATTGTGCACTAAATTGTGCACAAAATGTGATATTTAACTGCAGAAAATATGCTTACACTCACTTAGAAAACCAACTAAATATGTAATTTGAGCAGAGATCTCACAACTTACGCATATAACTTAAGTACAGCACTGAACAAAAAGTGGCTTGCATACAGCACAATAATGTAATAAAAATAACTGGTTATCTTTCCAAGTCCAGCTTTACTGCTTTCCTGGTCAAGGATGGACAAGCCTACTGTGAAATAAAGCGCCATCATGGACTATTTGCTGTTACCCTTGGAACTGAATGTTGGCAATGACGTTGCACTTGCATGCAATGAGATCTCATAGGTTGCTCTTTAAAATGACGTACTTGTATGTTAATATGCATATCTTTTGAAGGACTTCTTGCATATGCTCAAATACCACTACTTAATCAGTCCAATGTAGGACAACACAAGCGTTTCAGGCGTATGAGGGCAGTGGCTACAGTTGGGTTTTGAATGATGTCACATGGTCGTATTTGATTACCTTGAGGCAGCATGATGATCTGACAATCATTAATACAAGGTTAAATGGAAAATTTTCAGGAGGTACAATGCAACTCGGTTAGGCAACAACTTCATTCCATGCTTTTTTTAATCTGATCACCATGTACGAACTAGTCACTATGTAAGATCTGGACCAGTATATATATATATATATATATATATATATTTATATATATATGCATTCAATACACACACTCACATATATATGCAAAACCTACACTAACTAAGTAAGAAAAATACATATATGTATTTAATGCATGTGTACATATAAATGCATTTTTATTATTTTGTCAGTGTGCCTTTTGCAATTTCTCTAATAAAACAAATCTAAAATCTGTAAAATCTATGCATATGTATATAGTTTCTCAAAAGCATCCCAGTCTTGAAAGAGCAAAAACATCTGGTAATGACCTCTAGGCTGTGACCTTTTTGGGGAATCGGTTGCCAGGTTGCATGGCGTTTATATAACAGGCAGTCGATGGGTTAACCAACCCTCAGCCTGGCAGGCGCATCATAAGTGAATGTTATCTTCCAGGCTAACATTTCTGCCTCTGAGGCTGCTAGTAGTAATGTTCTTATCTTTCTCATGTACTGTGCCAACTATGCCACACTTACTGGCTGGTATTAAGTGTCTCTGTGAGGAGGCGTCCGGTCAGGGCGTGGTAATCCACTCCAGCAAAAAGCTGATTGAAGAAGCGGGGGTGATCTGAGGAGGAAAAAGTGATTGTAGATCTCAGTCAAATTTCAAATGGCTTTCCACTGGATATTTAGTACACAATTTGGGTACAGAGACCATTGGTATATTGTATAGGGAGTAGGGATCCTTTGAGCTCTTTAGACTAATCTCCCAAAGATGAACACATTTCTTACTGGTTTTTACGCTGTACTTGGCGACATCCCGAACTCTCTGCAGAAGCTGATCGTGAGATTCTCCCTGGTCTCTGAGCTCCAGGTCCATCAGAGCCCTCAGCTCGTCTGGCTCCTTCCACTGACACACCTGCAAATGCACACACACACCGATATTCCATGACATTTTGCGTCCTGTGTTCACCAAAAATAAAACATTATAGCTTTATAAAAGAAAATTATATATTGTACCTTCTCCTTCACATCTGTACCCTTGTGAACTGCCTCCTCCAAGATCACTTTGAAGGCCTCAGATAGGAACAGCTCGCCCTCCGAGCGGCCTGCCTCGGCTTCGCAAAACTCATTATGGCCATTCACACTGTCACTCATCTTGTGCTCTAACAGATTTGGAAAATCAATCAATCGAAAATGAATAAACACACAGATAAAGAGATAGATAGATAAATAAGTAAATAGACAGATCGCTAGACAGATAGATAGAGCTAGATAGATGATCAATGATCATCTAATGATCAGATTGACAGATAGATAAATAAGTAAATAGATAGATAAATGTTTTTATTCCTTAGGTAGAGATACATAAAGCAGTTACCAGTCAACCAAAAATTAATTAAAACAAGCTAGAATTTTAGTAAATCCAAAATTGCCTGCTGATCTGAGATCAGTCTTACTGCGATCCCCACTGCTGTGGTTGAGGTCGGGTGCAGCTGGTACAAGATCAGTCCAAAAAAGGGGTTATATAATTAAGGTGCCCCCCCTTCACTGAATGCCCAACAAAGAGGCATTTGGGTCTGAGCCTGGCCCAATGCCAAACTATAACCCCGCTCCCTTCACCCAGGACCGCCCCCCATTCACTTTCTCTGTCCATCACGGGGCGGAACCGCCACGTTGAGAAAAATCCTGAGATCGGGCTGCAACTTGTTGCAGACGAATATAACTCGTTTTTAGTGGGCATGAAGTTTTTCCATTGAAAAAAAAAACTATTAACTGAAAACGTTAGCATCAAACATCGCAAGTGAGTGCATCCCGAGGCGGAGTGTTACTGTGTTCACTGGCTCTTGGCATCGTGCTCTTCCACTAAAACTGCTCCCCCTCCAAACCACTTTCTCCGTCCCACAGTCGCCACCAAAGTAGGACACACATTTAAGGCTGCAGCTATCAGCTTGTATCCTATCTGAACAACAGTATAAGCCACAAGTTGAACTTTTTCTGTTGCATCCCTGAGATAAAAAAAAAAACACTGACAGCAGTGCTTCTCAAAGGAGAACCAGTTGTTTCTCACCTTCAGAAATGGCTGTGCTCATTTCTGTGCTCCACACGTACAGCCTGCAAACCTCAGAGCCCATATGTAACCTGATATTTTGAAGTGTAGTTAAAGGCCCCGCACGGACCAATCAGGAGCCAGAAGAGTGGACGCACCGGCCTGTGATTGGCCGACGCCCTTGGTGCGGGCGTGGCAGCCTCCGAGCTATAGCTCAGTAAGGCAGCTGTCTAAATATAGGTTCAGAATTAGGAGCTTACACATTGCAAAAGGTGCAATCGAAATTTATATATGTTAGATGCTATATTAATTTGTAACATTTATTTCTGTATTTGCAATGTTTACTTAATTTCTTCACCTCACTCTTCAAGACTGTATTTTAATGAAATATAATGTAATTACACACACAGAGGGGTCTTGATCATGGAGCAGTCTAGATTCTCACCCTCAAATTAATCATAGAGGTCAATTTAAAAGAGTGTGATTGATGCATTTGAAAGACCAGCACTTACATTAACAGTCAACAAAATTATCTGAGGCATTGATAATAAAAAAAAAAATAATAATAATAATGACTGGTCTCTTATGAGAAAATCAATGATTGGTTTAAGCCAATTTCCTTCTCGTCACTGTGAAGAAGAAAACAAAAGTCGGAATAGACACCAAGTGTCCTATAGAATTCTCTGTGGTGTACCACAACTCATAATAATAATAAAAACAACAATAATAATAACAATAATAACAATAACAACAACAACAATAAATATAGCTGCAAGCAGCAATTACCGGGGTTCGAGCATCTAAGGATTTTATAGCGCCACCAAGCGGTCAAGCTCCGCAATGTTTTGGATTTCACCACAGATTTATCTTTTACATATGTGTTCTG